>VZRX01021238.1:47955-86490 GCA_013398075.1 Notiomystis cincta
GACTGTGAAAGCCAGGTGTTTTCCTTATATCTGTACACACTTTTCTGGATTAGGAGTGAAGTGCACAAGATGTTGGTTATGCACAAGATACTGGTTACTCAAGCATTCCTAAGAACTATTTGTCATCTGATGGACATTGTGAGAAGAACCCTAAAATCTGGCAAGCTTTGCAATATTTCTGAACACAAATATTTCCTTTCTCAAAGCTCCAAACAATCAAAAAATCCTTATGGCCCAGGACTAAATACCAAATCATGATTAACACAAAGCAGGACAAAATAAAACTATCCAAAACATCTGCAATTAACTTCGGGATTCTATAAAATCTAAATATCCTGAATGTCTTTTGTGGAGGTTACCCAAACTCATCATCTGAAAATACACATATAAAAGAAACTAAGTAAAATATGCTGTATATACATTAAATCACTGAATCACTATGTTTTGGAAAAGGATGTTCTCTATAGCAAAGCCTCATGTAGCTTCCTTTCAAAGAAAATGAAATCTGTAAATAATCTTCAGCTCAGTGTCACAGCAATTTTTGTTTATTTTGCAAATGTACATCACATCCCAGTGGTTCGGTCCTTTGCCAGAACTACTGGCTCTTCAATCAGAATTAGATAGTTTTTGAAGCAATAACCACTGATTTAACTGAAGATTACCATGCACTTATATTTTTATATCATAAATTATATGGAACATATATATTTAGAAAATATGGACTATTACAGTATATAATTAACACAAAAATATTCTCAAGGTTTAACTGTCCAACACAGTGACCAAATAATAAATGTATGTTTTACTTAGCCATGTAAGTGCTGTTAGAACTTGGGACAAATTTCTGTAGGGTTGTCACATACCAAATCCACACCAAATTCCAATTTTCTTAATAATTTTTAATTCTGATGAACATTCCACCCCACTCGCACCCTCCAAGATCTTAATGATTATATTCTTCTTCCTGGAAGTCTTTTTGTCAGTCAGTTACAGTGACTGAAGAGTGTTGACATCTGTCTGAGACCTTGCAGTTTTAGCAGATGTGGGATAAAGCAACTTTGATACTCAGTGCTGCAAAACTCACAGCCATACTTCTTCATCCTTCTGTTCACCCATTATCCTGAATTTTTCATAGTTCTAAATTTGTTCTAGTTAATACAGCTCTAGGATTTTCCCCACCTTTCCCTCTTCCAACATCCTTTTGTTTTAGGAATGTGCAGCTGGTGGATACTTCAGGTGACTGGTACATGAAAAATGAAAACTCTGCTTAAATATTGCCTATTAGTACTGCAGTACTTGAAATCTCCCCAAATGATCCCTACTCTCATTTACATGACCTAGATAATTTTCCCCTCAACACTTTCAAACAGAAAGACATCTCTAAATTTGAATGAACCATCTCAAACTCATCCCAGGCTGATTACTGGGCTTGCATTAATATCCTAAAGTAGTTTCTCTTCACAAATAACAGCCACACAGCAAAACCTCACCTGTGCTGGCTCCCCGGAGCTGCTCCTCGCTGCCCTTACAAATGACATCTGGGTGAATTTCTCGGGCACAAAAGGACACTTCCATTCCTCTTTAACCCTGTCTAGAGATAATTAAACTGCACCATTCTCTTGAGCCCACGGCGATTTAGCACAAGAGTTTTGCATTTCCATCCAGACCTACTGGAGGAGCCAAGTGCTAATTTTGTGTATGTCAGTACATGAGTGTCTAAGCAGTTCCATTTACAACAGTCACACTACTTACATGCTTAGGATTAATTAGACATTTAAGACAGATTTGCCAGTGATTACCATTAATTTCAACTGCAGTGATTTAGGTCCTTCCATGAGAGTTAACATAACTGCATATGTCTACTTCTTTATAAAAGTTTTTGAAATATTATCAACTCCAAACATACTGAAAAATGACAAGTTAAACAGTTTTTTTTTATCCCTTATCTTCTATATTAAATTTAATCTAGGACTGTTCACAATATGACATTTTCTTTTGATTTCTGCAAAGGTCCATCTTTATTCAGCAAATGTGTGTGGTGGAGGCTCAATGAAGCGGAGGCACAAGGAAGAAAATATCAGGTTAATAATGATATAAAGAGATTTAGACTTTTAGGAGTCAAGTCAATTTTCATCCTGATTGATCATAATCAAATACAATAATTGCCAGTTAAAATACCACTCCAAGAGGACTCAGTGCTGTAAGGCAGCATCAGAAAAGCTCAGCTTCAGCCACCATCTGTTAACAGGGCTACTTTCTCAAACTAAGGCTTTGTATGAAATGGTTCTAAACCATGGGAAAATGAATATGGAAAATATGAATAGGGAGTTACTTTGTTAGAGCAAGCCTGAGTGTTGGGGCCTGACATTCCTGAGAGTCCCATCACCAAGGGCCCATGCATTCTAGAACACAAAAAATACTGATGTGCCCTTTTAGGAAACCGTTAGAACAAGGTGTTAGCATTTCTTTACTCTTCCTTTGAGGCTGATTTTGTGTCACAGTACATCCACACTGAATGTGACAAAGCCTTACTGGCTGCACATTGATTACTATTCAGGCAGTTTTTATACTGGCATCCAAAATTGGTCAAATAATTAGCTTAAGGAAGGGAGGAAGGAGAACATTTCACCTGCTTCTTTGAGATTCTTTCCTCCTCTTTTTTTTTTTTTGCCACTAACCTGCTATACCAAAGCCATGTAAAATGTTTTGAGTTAGTAACATCTCATCAGGAAGAAAACCTTCTCCAGCGCCTTATTCAAACTTAACAAGTAGGGGTATTTTAGAACAGCAAGGAAAATTATCGGTTTACATCAGCACACATGGTACCTAACTGGTGAAGATACCTGTTTACATAATGACATATACACATCTATACAATAAATACTGTCCTAACTTGTCTCTATTTATTAGTGATTATCTAAAATATCCTTATCTTCAGAATCACATTTTCTAAATTTTATTTTATTTGCCTAATTTATATTCAAGTTGCTATACTATCAGTTAGAACACTATTCAAAAAATGTTCTATTTTTAAGTTTTGACAATGAAAATGCATCTTTCTAATGACTAAATGAAAAATTTAAAATAATTACATATATTAATTTATTGCTATTTATCCATAATTAAATCTATATCTAAGTGTCTCTAACTGTGTATAGCTAAAAGACACAAGGAAATGAGAAATGTATAGTTTATCTATACACATAATAAAGGCAAAATAAATACAGGCTAGTCATTTTATATTATCCTTTTGATCTTAGGCTACCAGTGGAAGACATAATCTTTTATTTATATTATGTGAGGTAAAATTTTGAAACAGGATTTTCTGTGTCTATCTTCCTGCTCACTTCATAATTAAGCCTGTAGGGCTGCATGGTTTAGTTTTTAACGCTGTACTTGTCAATTTCTGTTATCACTAATTTAAAGTTCACAGCTCCATATATCATAAAAATAAGATGGCTCAACAATTTAGATATATAAAAAAAACCCCAAACAACAACAACAACAACAAAATGTTTTGCATTGAGGGGGTGTCTAAGTTTTCCTGTGTGTTCTCTTAATGATTTCATTTCAAACAGTGCTGATTTACAGAGAGCACAAAGCTCTAATGACGTGCACTTTCCTCCACACCTCCGTATCTTCCCCCATATATGTATTTATATTTTTATATATATATGATTGAGAAAAAAAATATTGCCTTCATTAGTATATTAGCCTTTAAAATTTAACTCCAAACTTGCTAACACAGTCAGTCCTACCAAGATCAACAATGACACTCACTATGAAGAAAAAGCATCTCTTATTTTACACAAAACATTACAAGGTCAGATCTGTGCCTTTCATCTCTTCCCACCTTCACCAGACTGAACAATAGGCAGCAACAATCCTGTGATATCCACAACTAATTTATCCAACAAGAAGACAGGTAGCACTCTGAACCGCACTGCTGCCTGAATAGGTGCAGTAAATAAGCAGCTTAATGGTAGCCTTTCAGGCAGGAGGGCAACATATCACAGCATGGCATTTTTATAATCTTCTTGGCATGCCTACAGCCAGAGCACCGAGCTGAGCGTATGTTCCCTCTTCTGTCGGGTTGAGGATGCATGGAATCGTTAGATTGTGACACATTGTGCCTTTAAGCAAGTTTAACTGTTTTATATCCCCTCTGATCTACAGCTTTGTACATCTGTTAAGTTGTCTCTTAAACTTCAGTCAGCACATCTGTGGATCTGATCTTTCTGAAGCTCATTGCATGGCTTAGGTTTTGCTCAGTTTCTTTGTATCTGTCCAGTGTTTATTTGCAAGGAATACCCTTTGTATTAGTGTACTTGCTGCGCTAGAGCAAAAGCCCACAGTTAAATCTATATGAGACATCTTCATCTGGAAAAAAATGAATGGGACACTGTCACAGTTTGAGAGACAGGTGTCTGCCAAGAAAGGCAGGAGCCTCCCTTGGGATGGAAAATGTAAACCCCTTCCCTCCGAATTATTATTATTATTTTGAAATTAAGGAGCTCTCAGGCAAAGATAGGGAATAGGAGTAACAGTTCTTTACTAGTATATAAATAAGGCAAACAAACAACAACTAAAATGGCAACAACAAAACAGAACCAGACCCCACTGCCAGCCTTCTCTCCCTGCAGGTGCTGCCCCCTCGCTGCAGTTCCGCTCACGGCCACCAGGGGCGCTGTGGCTCCGCTGGGCAGGGCAGGGGCGATGGTTCCCCCGCGGCTGCAGGGGGCGCTGTGGGGCGGCTTGGCCAAGAAGGGAAGGGATGGAGAGAGGCCGGGTCCACAGAGCCCAGGGGCAGGAAAACAGCAAAAATCCCAGGGTGGTGGACGAGATGTGTCAGGAGCACCACGGCTGTAGCTGGAATCCTGGGACATCTCGGCAGGCAGGGTGGGGGTGCGGGGCTGGTGCAGTGGGAACTCAGAGTGGTGCCAAAGAAGCAGCGGGGCCGGGGCAGCGGCAGCCCAGCTCCCATGAGGCGAGTCAGGATCTCAGGGCCCTGAGCAGAGGGTGAAAAGTTCCTCTCTCAGTGAGGTATTAACAAGGCACCAATTCAGCGGCTGCTCTCACAAGCAGAGGCTCGCCCGTGGCAGGAGAAGCAGACTGGGCTGGACTGCAGTGGTGGCAGCAAATTCCCTTCCCTAAGGGGCAGCTCCAAGTGTCCTCCTCTGAAACCAAGAGAAAAAAAAGAGGGCAGCTGTCCCTGCCCCCCTCTTTTACCAGTCCAATTCTCAAGGTATCTGTGCCCCCTCTCTGAGAAACGCTCAGACAGAGATGGTGCAGCCAGATACCTCCCGGGCTTGGCCACTTCTTTTGTTCTCCTTAAGTATCAAGCATTACTGTTTCTTAGGACCTTTTGGGACAAAATTCCCTAGCAAAAGGAAACAACTTAACCCTCAACAGACATATTCCAATAACTTGAATTATAAATTGGTGAAGTAAGTTCCCTTTTCTGTATGCCTGAGCTGAGGAAATGTCTTCTCCCTGCCCAAAATTTGTTTTGCTCTAGAGGCATAAAGGAGGCAGTTACTGGACTTCTCCCACAGAGAATACTGATTCCCCAAGGAATACTGATGAAATGGCCCCAGTTTTGGATGGATGCAGTAATTTGCAGGTGCACTGACTTCCCCCCTTAACGTCTGAATGATGGTGGCATGATTTCAGCTGCTGTTACCTGCTGACCAGCCTCAGCATTTTGTCCTCTGACAGGAAGCAACCCCAGTCAGCGTCCCCCAAAACTGCTGCACAGAGCCTGATGCAAATACTGCTGCACAGCAGATTGAGCCAGCAAAGCAGAAATCCCTTTAAACCCTAGAAATAGTTGCAGAATTCCTCTGCAAAGGAGTGTATGTCAGCCATAAAGGCAGCCTGGAGATCTCATGCAGAAAGGCTCATGCTCAAGGCTATTTTACACCACTCTTATTGCGTTACACCCTGCATTGAGAGCCTTCATAGAAACTGCAGGCATATGGAACAAACATCTGAATGGTCCCCAGTACAGCAGGTCTGGGTAATGCAGAGACTGGGTGATGACATTTAAACATCCCTGTAAGCATAAACTCAAAAGTCAGAAGGGCCTCACAGCTTCTATCACACAGCCACCAAAATGCAAAGATGCTCTAGTAAACCTTAGGCTAATACAGTTCTCTCTGCATGTACTTGTCAGCTTTCTGCATTTTTTTTCCTTGGGAAGCTTTTCCAAGTGTTGGAGGAAATTATGCAAATAAATAATGTAGAAGGTTATAAATCTTTAGGTTTATGCCTGCCTTGTATTGAAGGGGGTGAACTGTTATTTAGTCAGTCAAAAGTTATAAACTGCCCCTTATAAGCTGCTGACAGAAGCCTTTATTGAGCCAACATCATCAGTGGATGTGTGCAAGTAGTTCTTGTCCTACTCTAGCAGTCAGTACAGCCCAGTCCACCTGAGCAGATAACAGAGAGCACAGCAAAGCTCTTACACCACGAGAGCCAGAGTCTGGCTTCTTCAGACAAAACTATTATGGGCAAAACCTTGCCTACAACTGACATCGGTGGCAGAATTCCCCATTACTTATTTAAGAAGTAAGAGAAACGGAGGTGTTAGACATCTGCTTTACCACAGATGTCTAACATGCCTTTGAGATACTAGCCAGATATGGGTACAGCTTTTACTTACTATTCTGCCAAGATATCCATAGACATCACATAACTACTCCCTTTAACAAAAAAATATCCAAAAAATTATGTTAAGCAACAGAAACTGCTTTTTGATTATTCTCACAGTTGGGATTTCAACTACTCTTGTAAAAATATCTCCACTTCAACCTAGAGGCCCAAGAACAGGTTAGACAAGATCAAATGAAACCAAAAGCAAGTGTACAGTCTGTTTCTCAGAATGACTCTGATGCAACAGTTCATTATCTAAAAGTGGCATATGCTGCTGAACAGAGCCATAAAGGAAAAGAGAGTCTTCTGCCGAGGCTTCCTCACTAAGATCCTTTCGTACAGTTCGGCATCATGACAAACATGAACATTTGATTTATCGATGTTGCCTAATTGATAAGAGATGTCACAACTGCCTTTCCCAACATTCAGCTGCCAGGTTTGTCTCTTTAAGCAACTCTTGTGCAGTTGTAATTGCACAGATGAGTTTCCTCTCTTTCTTCCCCTGTGACACCTTTCCTGCTTTCCCCAAAATGATCCCCTATGTTTATATATGATGAATTTTCCAGAACAGTGAGAACAGACGTCTTAGTGCAGCATCATTACCCCTTTGCTTGGCACAGAAGTAGAAAAGAGCTTGTCTGAACTGGCAACCATCAAGCTTTACAGTCTAACAAGTTCCACTACTATAATGAAAATCCAAAGACCTGGAAACAATATACAGAGCTTCCCTGACTAATTTTATTACGCAGACACACTTAATAGCTCCTGTTACAATCACATTTATAGTAGGAAAACAGTATTGGATTGTGACTATCACACTAAATCGACATGGATTATCAGTCATTAAAAAGGAACAAAATTAGCAGCAAGCAGCAATATTTTACACTTATCAAATCTACAGCTGGTCAAGGTTCATTACAATACTGTGCAATAAAGTCAGGAAGCATTGGCTCATTCTACAGAACATTTAAATCTCTATTGTATTTGTGTAGGATATAATTTCTGATAGCAATAAAGCCTAATAAAAGTTACACCCCGATGAATAAAGTGTTAATAAATTGACCCAAGACATTTAAATGGCTAATTATATTTGAGATAAAGGAGGATTCACTTGTTTCTATAGATTATTTGAAGCTGTACTCTAACCAGCTAACTAGCCAACTACAGAATTATTTTATATAAATATATCTGTGATATAAAATATTAATTTTCTAGCTCCTTTTTCAATAGATTAATAATTAATCAGAATTTCCTAACACATTTCCTATTCATCAAACGACTCATACCTCTCTTTAAAACGTCCGAGCTTTGCATAACTTATCTATTCCCCAGATTTGATTTTATTTAAAAGTATTTATCCCAACTATGTTTAGCTTTTCCATAGGCCATTTCAGTAATAAAAGGGGTACTTCATTATAAAATACCAGTACTGTATTACAATGGTATACAAAAAAATAGCCCAAAAAAGCACTGACCAAGTCAGGATATTCCTGCAGGATGATTACTGTGATGGGCTCCCAAGATCCTGAACCTGACTAAAAAGCTGTTATCCTTTAAGTCTGAACCAAAATTTAAGTAGACAATAATCCTATAACTAATTCCTTATAAAAAGTGACCTTATAAATTCAGAAATACCTCCCTCATCTCCAGGCATCACAGGAGCAAATGCTCACACACATGCACACCCCACTCCCCAGTGGCTGGGCAGGGGCAGGGCCAGAGCCCGGCTCCACAGACGACACCGGCTCACACAGGCATCCAGAGAGCTGGAGGAGCAAGGATGAACTAGAGAGACACAAAGACTTAGGAACAAAACTGAGGGAGCAGGGAGGACCTGGCTGAATCTTGACAAACACAAGGGACAAAACCAACCAGCAGCAGGTTCACGGAACAACTTCTTTGGTGTCATTGAAGCTTAAACGACACCAGAGTTTTGGAAATCTTTAGCGTTTTGCTTCTCCAAATCACATCAGAGACAGCAGTTAAAGTAGTAACAGCCTGTGACATGAGTGGAATTGCCCATCAGTGTTTTTCAGGGTGCTGGTTTCCAGATAGTGGAAGAATAGTGACTTACATATGGAAAATAACTGGAGTGATGAAAAAGGGAGGCAAATTGAGTAACCTTGTCAAACTCTGTTAATAGATTTTAAAAAAAAAAAAAATCCTTCTTTAGTGATCGGGATGAAAAGGAGCTTTCAAAAGCGTTTACCATTAAAAAACCCTGTATTTTTTTAAAAGGTATGAACACATGAATCACAAGTGGCTAAAATTTCATTTGCTACATTGCACTTACATAAACATGCAATGAAGTACAAACACTTTACAAAGGCATTTGGCACTCTTAAGTGAAAATCAGTTTACCAGCTATTGATTGCAATAGCTTGAGCTCCCAGGTCATACATCTCTTGTGTAACAAAGTTTAAGGATCAGGTACAGGAGAGGCAAACACTCAAACTATAGTTACTGCTAAAACAAGACCAACCTGCAATTCAGTGCAAAAAGTTTGATTCTACACTCAAAAGCAAATCTTGTTCATCTTGCTAAGGAAATCACATTATGTGAAACATGCAATTGATATTGCTGTTGTTAAATAAAATTTGAAGTGTCAATAGCTGCAAAACCAGTATTTACTTTTCCCTCTTTGATGTTTTTTGAAAATTCTGTACTAAAATCTCAAAAGCCTAAGGGTGTTTGTTCTTATTCAAAATAGCTTCAGTCTCATCAATGCACTACCTTAATTCTTTGCATGCTCAATTTCCTTCCTAAAAGATATCTGCATTGTGTGCTTTTGAAATGGGTTTCCAAGCAGGAGTTTGCTTGGAAATGCAGTCTGAAGCAGAGAGAAGCAAGTGAGCCTTCCTAGAAACATCCTGCCTGCTGGGAACACCGGGCAGGCACAGCAGTGGGTTCCATACTGGAACTGCAGGGTTGCCTTGGATGACTCTTCATGAGTGCTCAACACGAATAGAAGGTTTTAAGATAGGTGCCATTACTCTGCTTCCCACTGACCATCTGCCTCTGGACCTCAATATCCCACTCCTCATTTGTTTTATTAGAGTATAAATACTTAAGGAAAGGATTTGGAGGGGTCACTAAGAGGGTTGGGAACTTTCTGAGTTACACATAACTACCTTCCATAGATAGAGTGGAAAAATATTTCCACTTCCCCCCAGGGCATGTAAATGTGAAAACTGCACTGTACTGATTGCCCTGATTGCCTTCCCAGCTCTTCTGGGAAGCCTGGAACAGGTTAAGCATCTGCCTTCTGTGTCTTATGGAAAGTATCTCTAGCTTCTCCAGGAGCATTAAACCATTTGACCTGCAAGCTATGTTACAGGTGCTCTGGTTTGTCCAAGTTCATCCCACCTATACATTAAGTATCTCCATTTTCCCACAAGACCCTCTGTAAATAAGCAGCATGAGAACTTATCAAAACTTATTTCAAATATTGTTTATTTCCCTGTTTTTCTTAATCAATGGTAGTTTCCCTAGTTATTCAGGAAAGGTATGCTGTAAAGGTTTAGCTTTCTTCTGTCATATTGACCTGGCTCAAGACAGCTTAATTCTAGGACTATTAGCAGCAGTTAAAACTCTCAAACTCTTGAAAAGGCAACTAATTGAAAGTCACAGGAATTATTCATAGCATTTGGGAAAAAAAAAGTTGCACAATCTCTCCTTTCTGCAGCAAGTCATTTAATAGCCATCTGACTACAGCACTAGAGTAAACAAAAATCATATTCTAGAAGCACAGCCCACAAACATGAAGGGAGAGTCCCATGAGAAGTAGGGGAATCGTCTCAGGGAAGACAGATCAGTTAAGTCCCTGAAAGGCAAAATATAGTCACATTTATTCAAAGATGACTTTGATCTTTGCAGCTGAAGTGTAGTGAAGCTTTAATTTTTTTCCTGAATATCAAATATTTTCATTACAGCCTTGTTCCTTGAACATGGAGACTGAGAACTCCAGCTTACAAAGACTTGTCAGTACTAGAATTTCAAACCATCCACTTGCACTTTTTCAGTCCCTGGCAAATTCCAGAAGTTCTGAATGCTCAGTTTATCCTCAGCCTTACTTATTTCTTGTAAGTAGCTCTTCTCAGCAAGTGTACTACATATCCATACTGAAAATATAATATAAAAGATGAATATTTATGAGGTTAATTAATCATCCAGAAGTTTTCCTAAATAATCAAGGGAAGGGTGGGGGGAGAGAGAAAAGAAAAAAAAAATTTTAAGCATGTTCAAAACTATGGCAGCAGTTCTACATGAAATGCAGAGAGAGGCACAATTAGATGTGAGGAAACTGCTCTCAATGGAAAAGGGGAGCCAGCCTGCCCTTCCTTCAGACTTAACCTGCTCACAAGCATCTGCCTAATCTCCACTGGCACCTTGGCAGAAAGCAGAAATCCTTGTCTCACTGGAAAACATCTCAATGCAATCTTTAGTCTAGTTTTGTATCTGTAACTAGGCCTGTGTAGCTTGCTTTATTTGTTGCTAGAGGACACATTAATGACCTTTCCTTGAAGGCAAAGGGAGTTGCAGGTTAATGTCAATTGGAAGAGAGCAGCTATCTGGTAACTTTAAAAGGTGTGCTCAGCCATGCAAGGGTCTTGCATGACTTGTCAGAGAAAAAGCACAAATAGCTCTCAAAACTGAAATCCAGCAAAAAAGAGGAGAATTTCTTCCTGTGGAAATGCTGGCCCACAGTACCGCAGGAAGATGGACCTGTACAGAACCAACGTACTGAGGCAAGTGCAGCACAAATTTTTACAAAGTTCTTAACCCGAAACCCTCAGCTGCAGCCAACTGGAATAACTCCACTATTGAAAATAAGGTCTTTCCATAGTTTCTTCCAGAAAACTCCTAAACTAAAACTGACTAACTTCAGAGCGGACAGTTCATAGTAAGGGAGAGCCAGTGTTTGGTGCTGCCCAGCTGTACCACCAGCACCAAGTCTCCCCTTCTGAAAGGCAAATAAATTGCACACAGCACCACTAGGATAGACCTTGCTCCATGAATGGTCAAAGTCATAAAACACCCAGAACAGCTTATGGGCCTTGGAAGCACAGGATGTTAGCAAGTGCCGCTACAGATAATTGGATGCCAGCTATGACTGAAGACATGTCTTTTTTCTGACTTGCTTCAACTCTGGGGAATCATGGATTGTACCTGAGAAACATAGACTAGAAAATAGACAAATAAAAAGCAGGAACAAAGAGATTAGTGCAAAACAAAAGTAGTGGATAATGAATCAGAAAAAGGCATAACACCTAAGTGTTATGCATAACACCTAATGCTGACCTGGTGAAAAATCAAATGAGAGCAAATAAAAAAAAGATCATGAATTCAACATGTACTAGCTAGGCAAAAACCTTCAAATTAAAAATGGAATTAGAGGAGGAAATAGATAGGGGACAAAGTAAAATTTTTAATGGAAAAATGTTTATGCAGATAAATCATTGCAACAGCCAGTTTCCATCAGTTCCACCCATCCCATCTCTCTGCCATGTTCCATCTCATCATCTTGGGATCCAAATACTGACTTGCACAGATCTGTCATGGGTGTAATGCTGGTGCACACTGGAAGAATATGTTGTAATCTAGTGACAGTTTTGAGAGACATTATTCCTGCAAGTCACTGCTGGGAAATGGAAACCGTGAGTTGGAAACACACACAGTGTCTCACCAGCAAGTTTCCAAGTAAAAGAACCTTTCAAATACTTACCTTCCTAATTAATCTAAATCTCAGTCATAGGAAGACTGTTATTTAGTGCCTCTTTGGCATCCTTACTTGCAGTTTTCTTTGGGTCTCTAAGTAGGAAACAGACTGTGCAGGGACACAGAGATAATCTACTGAATTCTCAAGGACAGACAGTTCTCCCAGATTAAACAACATTCACTCTCTGTCAGAAGCTCAGCTTCAAAATTGCCAAAGCATGAGGAGAATGAGGTGCTGCTTAGACCTTTCTGTGCATGACAGGATAAAATGCAAGACTTCTCCGCCTAAAGGAATCCAGATAATGAAATAATCTTTAATCTTTGTCCCTTCAAGGCACTCTCAACACCTGTTATCCTTGATATTGTCACGGGCAAAAAAAGTGTGTGGATTCATCTCAGGACTGGTAATTATTTCAGCTAATTAGTCATTTGGATGTGGGGCGATTACCAACACTGCTGCAGGTACAGCAGTAGCCACTTTCACTCCGGCTGATGCTTTACGAAGCAGGAGAGTTGCTGTTCCCCCATTTCTGTACTTAAAAGAATATGAACTCCCATGCTACTTAAAATTACTGCAGTAAAGCAGCCTGGCCAACTGGTTAAACCCAAATCTTCAGCAATTCATTTTACAGTCAAACATCACTGAATACATTTAACCTTATTACACACAGCAGCAGCTCAGTGTTCAGTATCTTTCTAGAGGAGTGTGTTTCCAAACCACCTTCTCTATAAATAGGAACTAGATCTCTAACAAATGTGTTTTAATTTGACGTTGTTTTTCTGAAATCAATGGTGATTACAAATCACAAACACTCGTGATGAACAGAAAGCAAACACAGACTGGAATCAGGGATTTTGGTGCAGCTCTACAAAGGCACAAAATGGGGGAAGTTCAGTTTTATAAGCACAAAGGTGCCAAGACAGTGCCTTTTCTAACTTCAAAACTATTCCAGACAAAAAATCCTTTCCAAGCCCTTCTTGGGGCTAAACCCATCCCAAGTTGTTTTCTTGGTCTGCTGGAGAGCTCAGACTGCCTCTCTTCTACTATGCCTTCAGTAAGTACTTTACCTCCATCTGCCTGGACAAAAATCAAGCAAATGTTTCTCAGCCTTCAGTCAGGGTGAAAGTATTCAGCTGTGTTTTGGTGTGGAGAATGCTCATTCCTCTCAGCTGCTCATTTCTAATTCACAACAGTTCAGGGGAGGGCTGTGGAAACTCCAACACTACAGATACTCAAAACTGGGCTCAACACAGACATGAGCAACCCTATCCAGCTCTGAAATCAGCCCTGCTTCCAAAGATTCCTTTCAACTTGAATTATTATATGGTTTTTTGTGTTTATTAGAAGAATTATTATCACTGGAAGGGCACCTGCCCTTTTGCATGGCACAGGTATAAATAAGCCAGTGGATTGAAGGTCACACATCTTTTTCCAGAGCTGTGGGCAAGAGGGATTGGGCAGGAATACCCAGGGCCTGGGCAGGGAAACCACTCACCAAGTACTGGTATTGAGTCAGAACACAGCTTCCATTCAGAGAAGGAAAGGCACCAGCAATACTGGTTCTGCTCAGTTTGAATTTCCATTCGTGTGTCTGCACAAACAGCACTACAGATCCTTCAGCACTGCTTTTCTCCACAGTAGGCCAACCTTTTTAAAATTTATGTCTCATAAGGAGAAATAAACAAATTGCATATTCCTCATTTCTGAGAGGAATCTCCTTAAGAATTCCTTCAAAATAATAATCAGAATACTTTTTACTTGGAAATAGGAAAAAATGTTATTTTTATTTATTTAGTTGTATTTAGTTTTCTAAATGTTAAATTACATAAAAATGCAGTACCATATAAACCAATCATTTTAGTTCACAATATAGCACATTGCTTTGATTTTCCTTTTTAGTACTCACAACTCAGAGACTGCTTCAGGTTCTTAAATAATTGGGAAGACAATTGTAGTCCCTCAGATTCCAGTGGTCATTAGCAGCTAAAGATCCTAAAGAGTTGCACTGCTCCAAGCAGCAGAGTGATTTTATACTCTTAAAGAGGCAATTAATACCTCCGTATTGTTTTGTTCTCATCAGCTGGAGAACAGGCTGTGCTTTGGCAGAGGGCATTATTTATGGTCTGGTTTGCTACTGAGTGGGATTCTTTGCCGACCGATTGATGTCTTCTGACATGTCTGACACAGGAGGGACACAATACTGGAAAGAGAAAAGTAGCAAATAGTCCATCCTTTGAGAGTCACCAATCAGCAGCACAATCCCTCATTATTAGCATCAGTGCCACATTCTCTACAGCATCTAGTTTTGCCTGGAAGATAAATGTACAAGGGTGGGATTTTTTATACTATATTTAGGCAATTAATATGATATCACTACTTGTGTCTCTTCAGGACATGTTCTAAAAAATGATCTCTGCTCTCTCCATACTTCCAGCACATATTCTGACAACATCACAGGAATTCCTCTTTTATTTCTGTTTACTGTCTACAGTATAGATTCACTCCCACTTGGTCCTCTGGCTGTTTCTTCCACAATACTGAACACAATTATCTACTGCTTGTAATGATTCTGAGCTTCTAATTGTTCTTCATGTGTTAGCTGGTCAAACTGGAGTGAGTTGTGGCCACTGCCACCCATATCTGACCCTTTCTGTAGGAAATTCTCTCTCACCAACTAGTGCCTAGAGTGTTCCTAGGGACCCTCAATCTCGTAGTTCAATTATTATCCTTATTCTGGTCCACTTTCTGCTCCTCTGGCCCTGAAGAAGTACCTTGAGCTGCACAAAAGAAAGCCCTATTTCTTCCTTAGTGGGAGACCTGCTTTCTCTTTTCTGATCTCACATATACAGACATCACAGGCTCCCAGTTCCCGTGCCTTCCTTCCTGTTCCTTGCCTTCCATTACTATTAGTCAGCTGGAAGGATTTTCTGGGATCCAATCTCCCAGTGAATGCTTGTATTTTCTCTCACCTCAGAAATTGCCCCTTTTGTCTCCTTCAGCTATCACAGATTTGGTTGGTATCCTCAAGATTCTTCAGCCTGGTCTGTCTTTGGGCATTACCTGACTGCTGTGTGCTCAGTGTCTTAATCAGATACACTGAGCAAGACAGCCCAGGACCACAGGGACTGCAAATGCTATAACTTCTTTGCTCATCCAGCCAAGTCATAACCATGCACTCCTGTTTCCACAGGAAGGGTTTGAACAACAGCTGTCTCACATTCCTGCTCACACCAGTTCCTAAATAGACACACAGATATGTTGTGATGGTGTTAATATTTCAAAACTGTTTGTACCAACAATTACAGTAAGATGATTTAAGCAGATTATTTTCAAAATGTCATGGGGCTTGTTTTACTTGAACTGTCACACTTTTGTAATTCAAAGTTTTAGCTCGCTGAACTCAGGTACCTTTTTTCTTTTCATACAGCAATATGGTCTTCTGTCCCTGGATAGATCTCTTTCCCTCACCATCTTTCACTTAAACCTTTTCTTCTTTTCCTGACCAGCATATAAGCAAAAATATGGAACTACTAGATTAACAGTGAGACAGTCTATATTACTTAGCTGCCTTCAGAAATGTTAAATATGGAGACAGATCTAAGATCATAATTACATAGCAGCAATAGTAAAAGAGGCAGTGCCTGAACAGACTTAATTAGCATTAATTAGACTTGACAAATAGTATTATCTAATTTGCTAATATTTTGAAACCAAAGTTTTCTGTTAGCCACTACCAAACTCATAATCCAGAGGAAAACTGCCCATTTAAAAACATCTGCATTGTACACCTTTGTAAATGGAAATACTGAAAACCTCAACTTGTTAATGTGATACCCTGGCATTACAGAGTGAAAATACTTTGACAGCTTTAATGTGTCCTTTTCCAGTGTAATGACCTGGTGCTTAAAAATTAATGTTTTTCTACAACATGATCCCTCAGCTCCTAACAGAAGATTTCAGCTCATTTTACAACACATGATGAAGCATCTTCCTTGTTATAATGTGACAATGGCACTACTGAGCACAACAATTTGAGCCTGAATGTACCACTGCAAGACAGAAAAAATCTGAAGAGGCAATTCCACCTAGAACTATGCAGCAAATGCATAAGAAAGAGGAAGAAGAATGATTAAAGATGCATTAGCACAGTCTGACAAACAAGGCCCTCGACAAAAGAACCCTTGGTCCTCTGGTAAAAGGGGAGCAGCAGAGATTATCTGATGAGACAGTCAAAGAATCTAAGTGGGTCTAACTAACAATTTCTCACATTTTGAAATACTTGAGATGAAAATGTGTCTGCTCAGAAAAAGTCGATTCTAAACAATCTCACTGTAAAATATATAACTTCTGAAAAGCTTTTTAAGTCTAAAAAAACCCACTCTTTTCCTAATTACCCAGCCCATGTATTAAATTTGGCATGTGGAATAACCAAAAATATGTTACACACGACCCAGATACTTTAATTTCAAATAAATTAACATACACCAAACGGGTTCCATGTTTCATGCCAGCTCATAATGCACCACTTCTCCTGCAACTTGTGTGTTTATTGTCAACTCCTGATTAGGAAAGATCTAACCACAAACACCAGCAGTTAGTGAGATTTTAATTCAGCCCAGGTCAGACACCTAATAATTAGTGTGCCTTTAGAGAGAAGCAGCTGCTTGGATCTTTTCTTTTGGTATGGACTGATCTTGGCTCACAAAGTACCTTTAGAGAGACTGCCCCAAGGAAAATATAAGTAAAGTCATATCTATTTGACATTTTAAACCCCCTTTTTTTAATCTCAGTTCTCCCATACACTATTTTCAAAAAATAAACACCACATTAAATCTCCTCTGCTAAGCAGACTAACTCATTTTCTGTTTTGCAAAACTGCAGGAGAACCCATATATGGCCTCATAAAATGACTGGTCCCTTAACCTCTATCCGTGTGATGGAGCATTACAACCACCTGTACATTGGTTCCTAACATATTTGGTAGCAGTCTTCTTACTGTTTGACAGCCTGAATTTAAGTTTCTGGTCTTCCAAGAAGGAATACATTACTGGTTACTAAACCAAGTTAACCAGTTCTCCACAGTCTCAAAATGAAATTAGGACTTATTATGATTCAAATTGGGAAAGACACCTGCTTTAAAAACATAATTGGATGAGTCTCCATAAAGATCTAAAATAATTTTTTTTTAAAAAAGAAACCCACACATTTTACATCTGATTTGAGATTTGCAAATTGCCACATTCAGCTATCACTTCCTTTTGCACAGTGCATGGACCCTTCAGGATAGTAAAAAATACTTGTATACACAAGGATGGAATCATTCTATTTTAAAGAGAATGCAGCATTATTTCAGCTTTTGTAAGTCTGAAAATCTTCTTGCCCCTTCAGTGAATCAGCAGCGTGCACAAAGCTGCACTGAGTGCCCCCCTTGGCACTGAGAAGCAGACCTGTGCAGATTGCCAGCCCCAGTTATTAGTAAGTTCTGCTTCGTTTACTTGTGTTTCCTACAGAATTAGTTTGCAAAAAGCGTGGGAGATTTCAGGAGTGATAAACCACCACAGCTCCCCTGGTTCTGCTGCAGTGGATGAATGCCCAGCACCCTGGCGTGTCTCACAGGGATGCATAACCAAACTGATCAGGATGTTCCTGAGGGAACTCTTCATTAAATCCTAGCCATTTATAACACTAACTCATTACAAGAAATAATTACTATAGCAACCACTGCACACCATGCATTTGCTGGCACCAACAGTGAGTCTTCTGTGGAGAGGAATCGGGAAGGAAATGAGTCAAAACAAAAACTTCTCAAGAGGTTTGGCATAGTCAGTCACAACTAGATTATGTTTCCCTGTATTTTATTTTCATCAAAAGACCATATCCTATACTAAGGATACTGTTTCAAATAAGCAGCAAACATTTTAGAATTCAGAAATACAACATAGTATGTCAACATTTCACACAGCATTGTACCAAAGCCCTTTGGTGCTTTTACATACAATAGTATTTTACATACTCCAATACTTCTGATCTCCCTTAAAATGCCAAGGCAAGCTGGGCTGCAGCTGAAGATGTGAGGAACCTGCTTTTGTTTGGTTTTTCATTTTCCTCTCTGTATTAGAATGCTGATGTAATTCCCATTTAAACCCAGGTACTCGTAAGACATTTAGTTCTGTTTAGTCCCGAAGTGGCACTGCCCTAAGTGCTTTACTGCAAACATACTGTAGACTGTGATGTCCTTAGATGCTCAAAGCAGTGGAATCACACAACAGATGATAAATACAGATATAGAACCAGGGCCAAGAATGCCTTACAAAAGACAGTCTGAGGGAGTTCAGAATTAGACAAGACATCTTCCCCAGCATGAAAAATAGAAGCAGAGATGCACTGAGGACAGCTCAGTTGCCTTAAGCTACCTGAGCCACCATCATCAAAGAAGCGTTTATGCTCCTACAGGATTCACCAAGAGCTTTTCTCATTATCTCCCAAGGCCAAAATCTGTTTCCACTGGTCAGGATTTCAAAGACTACAAGACCAGCTGTGCAAGGCCAAACTCTAACACCTTGTGAGATATCTAATGTGTCCAAAGAGACCTAGACAACTTTAGCTAACCAGTTATGGTTCCATCTGTTGTTTTTAATGCCTAGTTATCACAGAACCAGGAACAAGACCTGGGACTTGTGAGGATGGTGTTTGTCATCTGCACAAAGGAGTGGAACTGCTCAGCTGAAGGTTGTCCAGACAGTTCAAACATGTTCTTACACTTTGCAATTTTGAGGCTTAGCAAAATAACTCTGGAGTTTCTGGCCTCCAAAGGCCTGGAAAAGAGTGTTTCATTGGGAAGCTTTACAATACCAATTACAGATTTCAAAGAGCAATAAGGCAAAAGGTTCTGCCCCCTTCTGAGCTCCTCCCATTTGTTAAGCTTTCCCTTCCTTTCTACAGGAAAAAAAAAATCACCATTATTTTACTTTACAGGATTAAGAAAAGCAAGAAAGTAAAACCCTGGGGGCTGGGAGACTTGGACTTTAAAGGACTCTGTAATGAACCGTTTCATGGTAGTTAATCACTTTAATTGTGCTTCCTTTCCTCAATAAAAGTTTCCCTGTCTGTACTGTCCAAGTGATCTCCAATCCTTCTCTAATACAATGCCCAGAGGGTTAGAGTGTGATCCAGCTCTGGAACATTGGCCTGAGCAAAGGGCAAAAATCCCTTATTCTTCTGGGAGATTCTTTTCCAAATTAATTCCAGAATTACCACCACAGTTTAACTCCTGTGCCATGCAGAACACGTATGTACCATCAGTTACAATAGGCTCTAACTGTATTGCTCTTCAGTCACTGGCTTTCCATTTTATATCTAGGTTTATGGTTACATTTAACAAATTAATTATTTTTAAAATCTTTGGATGAAAATTGGATTTCTTTCATGACTTTAACTCTTTTTATTTAGGAAAAACAAGCTTGGGATAAAAAAAACAGAAATAAAGATTTGAGACCCATTGCAATGGTTTGGGGAAATGGGAGAAAGAAAGGAGAAAATGTCTTATGAGTTTTGATCTTCTATCTTGCTGTCAAAGGAGATGAGAGTCCCAGTAAACTGCTGTGTGCACCTACACAAACCTGATGATCAATGCTTTTCTGCAATGGGAATGAAGGATTCCTGTTAGTAGTGGGCCTCATTGACTTCTTTTGGCATCTGCCTGACTCCCCTTCTGCAGTGCTTGGTTTATACACAATATAAAACACAAGGTTTCAGGCATTTCAGTATAAACAAATTATTAACAACACTGTGTCTATTTAAGTCAGTGGTTATCTGAGGGGTTCCTATTTTCAAAATAGTTTCTTTTTAACTATATCTGAGGGGTTCCTATTTTCAAAATAGTTTCTTTTTAACTATGTCTACCTTCAGTCCTATTTTGAATACAACTTTTAGTTTATTATCCCAGTGGAATAAGTGCATCTCTTTGTCCACAATGAAAAGAAGCCATTTCCCTCCAAACACTGTAAAATATCTCTTCACATTGAAATAAACACTGAAACTTAGAGCAACCTCCACAACCCCTTCCTCCCTCCACATTTGCTTCTTGACAACTACTAACAATAAATGTAAAATTAATCCTAGTTTTTATTTGAAGCTAGCTCAGCTTTAAAAGAACCTTCCAAAAATGATTGAGGCTATGATTTAAACCCATAGGTAACCCCTGAAATCTGCTTTGAATAGCAACAAATGCCTAACAAGATCTTGAGCGCTTGCAGCGAAGAAATCTAATCTCTGAACTCCTAAAGGTCAAGATTTACTGCCTGGTAACATGGCTCAAGTGTAAATGCTCTGTAATGCTACATCAGGTGATTGCTTTGCTCTCTAGACAGTGTCAATTTTGCCCAAGTAGCAGCAGATGTGTCTAGCATTAAGCCAGAATGATGTCAAGGGCCCTTCTTGAACAGAACTGCTTCTCAGAGAAACTGGTCCTAAAGCCCTAGTCTATTAAGACCATACCCAAAAGACAGACATTTAAACCTTAAAGGATGCTGGAGAATCAAGGTGCTTTAGAGCTCTAATATTTCAGAGTCAGAAATCCTGTGAGAAGAAATTCTCTTGTGATACAAATGCACATCCTCAAATCGCACAAGCCTGCCAGTGCAGCTGAAATAACTTATACCACAAAAGTATTTGGCTCTGAATATTCTTCATTCCAAACTTCTTCCTCCTGAATTTCCTCAGTGAGGTGCTGCCATGGTGTCACAGTTAATGTCACAGTGCTCCCAC
This sequence comes from Notiomystis cincta, assembly GCA_013398075.1. NCBI lineage: Eukaryota > Metazoa > Chordata > Aves > Passeriformes > Notiomystidae > Notiomystis > Notiomystis cincta. The sequence goes on from VZRX01021238.1 coordinate 69,095, forward strand.
CGGGGGGTACTCCTGCATACCCTGGCTCCCTTACCCAGGCCATTTATGCCCAGTACCTATGGCAGCTATAAAATCCTACCCTAAATCTACTTTTTGAAATCATTCATCATTGTTCTGACCTCTCCAAGCTACAGAGACACAAAAATTAAAGGTTTCATTACAATAAATACCAAATTATGATACATTCTAAGTCCAAGGATAAGAAGAGAGGGAAAGCACATTCCATTTGCAAATAAAGAGCTGTGATCAATCTGCAGAGGATCCAGTGCACTTTAGTTGTACTTATGTAAAAGCAACACAAGATGATTCCAAAAACAACAGTGGAAGTTTCTCACACACTTTCATACATATCACACTCCAACACTTGTAGCTGCTAGCTGAACCCCTTTCCAGCAGAACTTTTATCCAGCTGTTGATAGCCCTTCCCACCTTGGTGCTGTTGGGCATAGATACTCCAAAGGCCTCAGAAAATACAAAACAGGCCCACAGTGTTTCTCATGTCTGCAGTCTCTAAAGAATATTCATGGAGAAGTTTAGGACAGCTTGAGGGCCAGCTAAAACCAAGGACAGCATTGCCCAAGAGTCTGAATTTGGTCTCATTTGCATTTCAAAACAGGTCAGAGAAGACAAAGAGGGAATGCAGGTATGATTCTCACGATGTTGCTGAGGACAAGTTTTCCTTCCATGCCTTGGTGTGGACAGATGACACTTCTGAAAGAGATGATACCTGTACCTGGGCTGAACAATGTGGAAACAACTTGGCTACCAAAATGGAACTTAGTCTGTTGAATAGGAATTTAAGTGGAATATTCTCCACTTGTTACAAAGATTAAGTTGAGATTTTCTGTTTTTTCCTCCAAGAACATTTAGAAAAGGTTTTCATAGGATTCAAACATAAATATTTTGACAGCTGTATAATTACCCAATGCATGTTCCAACAAATGTAGCCCATTCTCTGATTTCACCCAGCTCAGAATTCTTTGCACTTCACATAACACAGTTTCTTGGATGGGGTTGCCTTGTGCTGCAATTCCTGTCGGGAGTGCTTTGTGCTGACTTGGCATACACATACTTCACATCTGTAACTTATGTGTAGATATTTAAGATACCTAGTAGGCTTTTACACAGTTCTAAAAGAAAATCAGTATTGCAGTGACTGTGATCTTTACAGAAACATTGTTTCTGCAAGTCTGAAACTTGATTTCAGGCTTCCCAAGAGCAGAAAATAATCTCTCCCTCAAATTAAACTTTTCATGGAGGGTAGGAAGCAGCCTTTAGAAAAATCTCTGACAGGGTCTGTTTATGTGAAGTCATACTGGGACAATTTTTTTAAAAATCAATGTAAAATCCTAGTGCAATCAACAGAGTTTAAAATTAATTACATTGGCTGAGTTTCTGGCTTTAAATCGTACGAGTAATTTCACTAGTGCTACCAGAGCAGGCATTCCTGCCAGACCTCACTGGGAGCTTACTCACCTATATCATTTGAAGTAATCCTTTTGAGGTCTTATTTATGGATGCACGGAAAGCACGATGCCATCCAGCCCCACGCTGGGCATGCTGTCATTAAGCACTGAATGGCAGCAAATGCAATTTAACTCCTCTGAACAGCATCATTTGGAATAGTCCCAGGAAAACCCAGCATAAAACTAATTTCTAGCTGCATCAGATATGTAAGTATTTACAGAGCTCTTTGTAAACATACTGCAATTAAAGACATTTAATGGAGAACAAACCCACTTTACCATATGGCAAGTCATCTTCAGTTAAGGCAAGAGAGCCTTAGTGTCTGACAAAGAGGGCAAGGGAGACAGACTGTAAATTCCAATGACTTGACAGAAAAGGGGCCTCCAGTATAGCTTATCTATCTTGGAATTATGACCATGATATAGAAGAAGTAGCTCCAGGGCTCAAATCTTTGCCATGGGATACAAGGACACCTGTAAAAATCTCTGTGTAGGACCAACATATCTTACATGAAAAATAATTGCTTCAAACAGCTGGAAGTGTGAGGTGTAGCATTATCCCAGAATATCCCAACCTGTTAGTGCTGTCAAGAACTGCATCAGGAGATTAATCTCCATCTACACAAGGTTTTCTCTCAAGTTAAAAATTCACACGAGAAGTCAGGATGAAGGGAAAAGGCTGACAGGGGAATGGAAGATACACCTGTTTCCTTCATCAAGACTCTTAGAGTCCTCCTTCAGGATACATTTGGTACAAGGTAAGAAAAAATGACTCAGAAGATTTAACCAAATTCTTGAAATGGCTCAGAAACGGAGATTTTTCCAAACAAAGTATAGATTTGACTTTTTTAAAAGACATAAGTTTGATATGGCAGCTTAAAGAAAATAAATATTCCTCTTCATTTGCTACCAAGTTTATGCTGGAGTCCCCAGTTGTATGCAGAGTCCCTGAGTGATCCTAGCTTTGCAAATCAGGTCTCATACAAGTTGAAAAGAGGTTTTCAGGGAGGAGATGGGATATTTATCATTCCCTGAAAACTGCTAATGCAACACCTAAAATGATAGAAATTCTAGGCCTTTGAGTGCCACAGTACAAAGTAGCTTGGGGACCAGGGTAACCACAGCTCCAGCAGCAACAGCTCTCCCTCTGTGCCATGGAAAACAAATGTCTGCTGCACAGGAAGGGATCACCAGGAGTACCAGGATTCAGTCACCTTTCAGAACTCCCTGCAGCAGGAGTTCAGAGGATCACCTTGGTAAGACTCAAGCAGGGATGGCCAATGCTTTGCAGAAAGTGCTGTAAAATACACGGAGACAACAGCAAGAACTGGAACAGGCAGGGCCTAGGCCAACAGAGGGAGAAGCCACCTCACTTCATCCCCATGCTGGCCTGCTCTCACGGAATTTGTGAATCTGCAGGGAAGGACATTTGAATGCTCACTCAGAGTGAGGCTTGGCACAGCCAAGAACACCCTTCCAGAAGCCCAACTTAGAACCTGCAGTGATCCTGGTAATCAGGACTACCCATACAGAGTCCATTTTTTATGTAACTTTTACAGGATTTCAGAGTTGTCAAATGTCTCAGAAACACCTGAGTAGTCTTCAATGGATAAAATGCTTTTATAACAAGTTGAAGTTGAGTGACATTTTTAAGCTTCAATTTTTCCTAAGTGAACCAATAAGCAAAACGAATGAGATCATAAATTTTTCCTCCAGTTAATGTACTAGGTGGAGGATGGAGAGCAGAGAGAAGCATGAAGATGAAAGTCTGCCCAAACACATGAGGTTGATTAAAAAATTTTATCTGCAACGAAGAATAAGACCCACAGAAGCAGAGCCATTATTCACTGGGCTACAGTATCCCCACTGAGGATACAGCCTTCATCTGCTCTGCCTGCCCAGGGTCCGGACTAACCCAGTGCTTTTAATGTTACAGCAAGAAACTGAAACACAGGGTTGTTGAACAGGAAAGCCACATCCCTTTTTCTTTTATGGTTCAGTAAAATCATGTGCTGCTGCTGTCGCAACCCAATAACTGCAATTTTATGTGAATCAGCTTTGTAAAGCCATAGGGACAGTCTGGCAATGGCTGTCACTGCAGGGGGGCCAACAGGTTACACACGTGTGCACCACCTGAATTGCTGCTCCTACAACTGCAGCAAACAAAATGCACAGACTGCCACTTTAAAAGGCAACATAACCTTATACCTTGTCTCTGTTGGTAGATATCACACGTCAACAGAGGCAGACTGAAGAAACAGCAGGTAGATACAGAAGAAACCTACTGAGAGCAATACTTCAGCTACTGTGTTAGTTACAGTAACCACATGTATCAGAGCTTGAGACCGTCTCTGCCAAAATTCTTGCTGTTTTTAGTCCTTACAAACTCTCATTTGAGATGAAAGATTGGCGTTCTCCAACCAAATGTACTGTTTTGATTATATATACATACATACACCAATTTACCAAAATGAAACCTGTGCATATCAAATTGCTTATTATGAAAATGCTTTTTAAAAAATTGTATTTTATCTTAGTAAAAAATTCACCACTTGCAAACTAACTGCTTATTTCAAAATTCAAGTTCAGTAAGCCTAAAACTTGGCACATTTTTGAAAAGGCATCTACCAAAATCTTGTCTTTTCCTGGGGGCAGAAGTACCAAGCCCTGCCACAAGACTCTGCACTGCCAGATGGGGAATGAACTGGCATTGCAGAAGGTGTGTTGGAACTGCTGAGAGACAGGCACATGCAGGCACTTAATGATCTCTCTGCCTTGTAGTTAGCCTGGAAACCCTGAGTGTCCGAGACTTACTTTACTCATTTAGGGGTTCCTCCCATCTCACCAGTACTGGAATAGAGTAAATCTTAAACACAATGCAATTGTGGTGTTATTCACATGGTGCTTGGGGAAGATGATCAGGTTTGGGGTTCACCGTGACTTCAGACACATGCAAGATAAACACAAGATGAGAAAATGCTTGTTTGAGAGTTAATCCAGTTTCCCCAGATATCCCAGTATAGGTTCATGCTAATTAAAGTGGAAACAGTCACATTTACTCACTGCAACATCATCTCTTTGCGCATCTTCCTTAGGGACAGTCAAGGTAACCAGTCACAAGGAAGCTGGAATTCCCAACCAACCTGAATGAAATACTCAGACCTCTAAGTCTGATCACAAGAATTGCTTTCCTGAATCCCTTTCAACGGATTTATAACACCTCCTGTATTTCTGTACAAATTTCTTCTTTCCTTTTCCCAGCTCAGTACTGAAAGAACACTACACTCTCTTCAGCTGCTGCTTCTTTCCCTGTTGGTTAACACTGGTTTGAGTTTCCCTACACAACAAGGTTTGTGTGTCTCAAATTCATAATTAAGATAGAGAAAGGAAAGTCCACTGCCAGGCAATCCCAGAGCACAGGAAACCAGATCAGTCCCAAATTCTTTTGTGAATTCTGCTAAATGGGATACAGCAAGGTTCTCAAATCTTAACGCCAGTGTCTGTGTCTCAAATTCTGTTTTTTCTTTTAAAAAAATAAGACATTTGCTTTTTTTCATCCACAGTGAAGTTTGTTTTCAGAGGATTACGTTGAAAAATACAAGGTCCTCAGCCTTCAGCAATGCGGGCAATGTTCTTAAGAGATAAAGTTAAGGCAATAATGTTACGGAAACAAGACCTTCCAGGGGGTAAAGCCAGAATATAACATACTCTGTTGATGGATGATATTTGTTAGCCTTCACTTCCCCCATCACCCAACAGATAGGATTTCACATCCTTCACATTGACCCAGTTCTTACCTTAAACACACCTTTTCCCTGATAACACCTAAATTCTTACATTATTCACCTGCAGATCATCTCTTTGTCTTGTGCTGTGCACCACTGGCTATTAAGGATTGAAAGGAGACCAGCCTATTTCTATCATAGCCTTGGATTTGAATTACAGAAGTGTTGTAACTCCCAGCATGCGACCACAACTGAAATGAGTTAGGCCTTAATTAAACAGAGGTTGAAGCTCATTGTTTAATTAAACAGATGTAAGTGCCTAATCATTCAACTATTCTAAGCATACACCGCATACCATTTAATCTCCGCACCCACACAATGAAGGCACAGCTCTAAAACTTCACTGCAATCAAACTATTTCAAATAAGCCAGCCTATGCTTTCAACACAAAAAAGAAATTTCCACTGACTGGATAAACATGTGAAAAAAGAGTGAATGTGAATTTACTGAGAGTGCCATTTCCAGTACAGTGTGTGTGAAATGAGAATCTCTCTGTGGTGCAGCACACTGACGCCTCTTGATTTTTCTGACCTACAGAGGCTACACTATGAAAGGCTTTACAACACCATGAATGCCTTTCAAACATCCCTTCTACAAGGTGTAGGATACTGCATGGATCCTTGTTTGGGCCAAGAGGATGAATTTTCCTCAGAACACTTCCAGAAAGCCTGGGCTGTGTGTGTGCAAATCCAGGCAATGCTTCAATGATCCACGAGAGGAACTGACCTACAGCGCTACAGACTCTGCCTTGTGTGTTCCAGGGGAGATGTCTGATAGCAGAGGAGGCAAATACTTTCCTATAGATCCTTTTAGTGTAACAGTCATAAGATTGCTACATTCTGGAGCAAAAGAGTTTATCTGAATGGAATTCTCTGCATGGAGGGAAAATCAAAATTTATACGTTGGGCAGTCAGCTTTTTACCCAAACCTGACAGATCCAAGTGTTTTTGAGGAGAGCAGAGGGAAAGAGATTGACAGATTTCTCCAGATTCCTCAAGCCACCTGGCAAAACCAGGATGGATTCCAGAATGGATTAAAATCCATGGACAGGGAGTCCAAATTATAATATTTAGCAGTGAAAGGAGCCTAAGACATAGGCAGAGAAGCTGTAGGTACATTCCATGTTCAACAGGACAGTTCACCATAAAAGGACCCTCCTGACTTTGTGTCCAGCCACTTGTTTCTACCCCTTGTGCCAGTGGCCACTGCCCTCTCAGGCACTGAGGGTGGCAGTGTGACAGAAAGAGTGGCCTCTTGTCTCCCTCATCCAGTGATTTCAATGTTAAACCTGTGGTGCCAGCTCATATCCCAGCAAAGAGCATTTCTCAGCTGGGTCAGGTTTGGCTGAAAATAAAACTCACTGGCATAGACCAGTATAGCACAGGGAAAGTGAAAAGATGACGAAGGTGTTAGGGATTGGGTTGGTTTTGTAAAACAAATCCATGCAGACTTAAGAATGTCAGATTCAGGTTATTTTTATTGTTATCATTGTTTCAAATAGCAGCTAATTTTTAATAATTTAAAAGTGAATAGTCAAGTTAATTTCTGCAGTGTTGTTCAGAGGACAGAGAAGACAGAAGCCTCACCATAGCAGGAACAAAAGGCAAGAGCAGAAGAAAAAGAACTCAGATGAGATTTACCCAAAGGCTTCATAATGCAGACCTGCCTGTGCCCAGCACTAATACCTTGACCTGAAGACTCAGGTATTTGCAGCCAGGAAAACTCTGAGTTTTAACAATGAGGTAAACATATGGACTGTTCACTGCTTCCTTACAGGGGAGGCAGGATCAGACTTTTTTAAGGGAACAGAAGTCACTTATTTATAGTATCAAGCCTGACACAGCCTGGATGTCTCAACAATCCAGTAGTGAGCAAAGCAGGCAACCCCACACCGAGGAGGATGTGCAAGGATTTATCACACCTGGCAGGAGGAAGTCCTTTAAACTCTTATTGCCCCATAAGCAGCCCAGCCTTTAGCCCTTACAAAGTGTCTGAAAATTGTCTGAACTTTTATAGATACCCAGCTATGAAGTCGATTACTGAAAAAGCACAAGACACACTTGCAGCAATTACTTTTCTGAAACCACACATCAGGTGGGAAATAAAAATATGGAAACTGTTACATGGGAGAGAATCAAAGACATTTGAAAACAAATTGTTCTAGCTCAGCTTTTCTGTTCCTCAGTGGTAACAGGGTCACACTTGCTGGCATGAGTCTTTCCACAAGAGACCAAATAATTTTGAATAGGTTTCAAAGTGAATACTACAATGCAATCATATAGGTTTTTTCCCAAACGTATTGCATTCGTAGGGAAAAAATGTACCAGGAGAGAATTATTCCATAATGGTAAATTTGCAGTCTTTGTGTTGGGTTTTTTGCAGACTGTGAAGTAAAAAGAAAACCAGAAATTTAAACTTCCTATCAGCCACTGCTAACAAATGACCGTGTGCTGCCAGTAATGTTGCAAAGTGACAGGATTCCTGTTGTTAAACTTGATGAGCAGCAGCATAGCCGAGGAGCACGTAACAACCGCTGAACTTTCCACAAAGACACTTTGCTTCCCATAGATCTCCATACATAACCTTTACTGGTCTCAGTAGGATCATTACATCCATTAGACTGTGGACTCAGCACTGCTTTAGCTCTTAACTTAATACAACTCAGACCTTTTTTTTACTTTCCTATTGGGAAGTAGCATGTGCAATTTTAGTGATTTCTTAGATCATTCTATAGTAAATCAAATATTCTTTCAAGCCTAGTTATCAAAATTGTGTCCTTTGATACTACATCCTCCATCAAACTGCAGTAATCCAGATCAACACATTTTAAACCTCCACTATCTTTCCTAATATCATTCTAGCAGATAGAGTAATTAAATTTGTACATTTTTTTTAAGTCCTACTCAATAAATCTGAATAAATTAACAACGCATTACTAAGGCTGCTACATTAAATTTGCATAGTGCATTTAATGAATATGCAACTGCAAGTGAAAAGGTCTGCTACTGTGAACCTTCCACATTAGCATAACTACTTCCAGCATGTTTCTTAAATAATGCACTCATTTGCACATCACTGACTTGGCTAATTCTGACTTCAGTCAGGGTAGCCTTGTAATTAAGACTCTTGCTTTAATTTTTAATGAAGTTTATGTTACATCAATCCTGACAGTAATGAGGGGACATGGAAACAAAAAGGCTGCTAATAATTAAATTCACAAACCAGTTTGAGGGATAATAATTCCTGAGGAGAAATTACATGACTAATTATTAATTAAATATTCATACCATTGCAGGGCCATCTCCCTTAACTGCTCCTTCTTGTTGGTAATAATGCTGAGATGTGGATGCCTCCTGCAACCATTCTGATTTTAAGGTCTTTGGTTAATTTTAGTGCACCATTAATCAATATGACACAAAAAATAAAATTGCTTTAATTGGTATCACTTTATTGTTTCTAAATATTACTACAGTTGGTTTAGTTGTGTAGAATTAATCTAGTTAGTCGGTGCCCATTTTATGGCAACATAAATCCAGTTTATATCCATAAACTTCTAATGGCAGGACAACTTGACCTTTTTTTGTAACATTACTGTTTACAGATAATTACACCAACTCTTTAAAAGGTTGTTTAATAGCTTTGCATTCATCATAGTAACATGAAAAACATGCATATTATTTAACTCCAGACTGTTCTAAGAAGGTCTCAAAGACCCTAATTTACCCCTGCTGAAAAGTAAGCAATATTAATTTGTGTATTTTTAAGAAATCTATGAGAGCTTTTCCTCAAATGCATACAAACAGATCGAAAGTGTTTGCATATGGATCTCTATTCATCTTTTGCATATTTTAGATGACATATATAACAGAATAACAGCCCTTCAATGACATCTTTCACAGAAAGAAAGATGTCAGTGTGTGGCTTTTCTACCACACAGGTTTTGAATTGATAGTGTTTCAACTCTCATACATGGTTGCCATAAATTCAAATAGGAATTAGTCTGATTAATCCTAATTTATGTCAACATTTCTATCAGCCAGGATTCTGCTTACTAAAAGTGTAATAATAAACCTTTAGGATTACATGTTTACTAAAAGAAGTTTGTAGGAAAGTTTAGCAAGAGGGAAGAAATTCCTTAAATTAAGCTTATTAACCACCAAACTGAGTTGTACTATGAATTTGTTTTAAAGTGTATGTTAGTGCTTTAAAGAGAGAGTATTTTGCATAGCATAAAATTGATTCTCAGATTATTAAAAAGACATAAAGCATGTCCTTTTATCCTGAAGGGGCATTTGGAAATTCTGAACCAGGGCAAACATTTCATTTTTCTAATAATTCAAACCAGTTGATTCATCAAAGTGAAACAAGTCCATCACCATACATGGGGCAATGATTCCCTTTAGCAAGCACTTGTCACATTACTACAATCTGACAGGTTTGTAGGGCATTATTACTAGCTCTGATTTGTACCAATCTATCCCTTTTACTAAATCTTAAAAATCTTTTTAACTTTTCTTTCTTCCTCTACTCTCTTAAACTAACACCTGAAGGCAATTTAAATATACCACTCCATAATGAAATAGCACTTTCATTCTCTCTAGAATTAAGATGTCATTATCAACCATCTGTTCCTGATCCTGCTCTCTATTTCTTCCATCAAAGAAATAATTCCAGGCATGAAACACCTCATTGGAGCAACAATCACCTGAAACTGCTGGAGTGCTGCAATATGGTGGTGGGCCCGGCTTGGAGGGGACACAGCAACTGAAGAAACTTTTTCAGGTAATCTGGTGTAACTTTATGCAGCAGGTGAGGAGAATTCTTCCTGGGTCTTTCTCCCCATTCCTTGTCTCTACAAGCAGCACCATTTAATTGCTACCTGTGCTCCTGAGAGTGCAATATCTGGTACACAGGACAAAAGGCATCTGAAGAGTCCTCAGATCAAAGCCCCAGTTTAAGGGCCAAAGATACTGAGCTATCTCAATGGAATTCTGTGGATTCTGAACTAGGATTTGCTAGTAGCAGTCAGAAAAGCACAACTACAGCTGTGCTTCTCTGAACATCACCAGCAGCTTTACACACAAGTTTTGTGTAAAATTTGGCATGATTTGCTTTCACAAATCTAACATGCTTCTGCAGCACGATAACCACCCCATGGGAAGGGGAATCAAAAAGAAAAGGCAAACTTCATGAGTTAAGAATGGTTTACTGACTAAAACATAATAGAATATAATAATCATAACAAAAAGGAGGGCAAGAGAGAAGTAAAACCCAAGAGCTGTTGTACTGAACACTTGCTCACTACCCACTGACACCCAGCCTGTCTGAGCAGCAATCGGCACTCCCCAGTTGTCTCTTCACAGTTTGTGTGTGACATTCTACACCTTGGAGCATCCCTTTGGCCAGTTCTGGTCAGCTCTACCAGCAGTGCCCCCCACCCAACATCTTGTGTACCTGCTCACTGGCAGAGCATAAGGCACTGGAAAGTCCTTGATTTTGCATAGATATTACTCAGCAACAACTAGAACTTCAGTGTGTTATCAACATCACTCTTGTACTGAATCCAAAGCACAGCTCTGTACCAGCTACTGAGAAAATTCACTCTTTATGAGCCAAAACCAGGACAAGAGTGAACTCTAAACCAGGTAGAAAATAGCAAAATTGATAGTAAAATTCCTGGTGTTCCAGTATCAAACTCCACTGTCAGGTTGGGCACTCCATGCTTCCATCCTGCATTAGTATCAATCCATACTTTGACTACTGACTTGGATGACAAGAGAGCATGCCTATAAATCTACTGCAAGGTGGGAAGGATTGTGAATGTTGTCAAGGAATAGAATTCAAAGTTATCTTACCAGATAAAAGACATGTAGACTAAATGGAGATAAGCCCGGAAGAAGACAATCAGCTATAACATAACATTAGAGCAAGCAAATCCCATTGGGGAAAACTGAAACAACTGGGTTCTGTTTATCCCATAGAAGAGGTTCCTCACAGGAGAGAACTAAAGGCTGCTACTAAGGAAATGATTTTTCCCCACATCCATGATGATGGTAATAAGAAAAACTAGTCATGTACTTCAGCAGGAAAATTAAATATTAGCATTAGCACTGGAATATGTTGTGCATCTTAATTATCTAGGTTTAAGAACAGTGTAGACAAAAATCAGTCAAGAATGACTTCTGCAGGGCTGATCCAGACTCAGGAGAGGAGACAAGCTACATGTCTTCTTTGGGTATCCCAGCCCTGAGTCTAGAAAGAGTTCAGTCTTACGCAAAAGCTGTGGTTGTGTATGTGCCTGTGCACTACACCTACAAATCCATCAGTATGACTAAATAACTACTAACAGAAACTTGAGGTCAGTTTGGGGGATTCAGAGGAATTATAGTGTTTAAATGAGGCCTTCAGCTCCCTAAGAAGATAAAATTATAGGTGCCGAATAGAAGAATATATATCACTCCCATTAGACATGGAAGTGAAAAGGATGAGGAGTGAGTTGGAATCAAAGGAAGGGACTGAGGAGGGGCTAGGAAGGAAAAGCTTCCTTGTAAACAGGACACAAAGACAGCCAAGGATTGCCTGGTGTCTCTGTTCCTTCCCTCTTCTTTTCAGGCTGTTCACTTCAGAAAATGAACCTCTTGAGTTGAAAACAAAGTAAAATTCCAAGCAGCTCCCATCTTGCACTGCTGTGGGCTGCAGTGGCTCAGTGATCCCCGTGACAGAAAGCATTACTGCACAGGCATGAGATGCACGTGTAAATCCAGAGTTATCTGTTCACCACAGCTCAGGTCCCAAGCCTGAGCCCGCCCTCTTTGCTGAGCCTGCCAACAAAATAAGTGACTGAAGTGATTTTGTAGAGACTCACCAGCACTTCCCTCCTCTTCTCACAATACCTATGTTTTCAAATATTCTTGGGATATTTTTGGAACTGGTTTGGCCTAAAGTGTAAAGAAGAATGTTTCAACTGACACTTTGTTCTCCAGATAATTCTATTTACATGAAAGGAAATATTTTTAAATAAGAAGATGCAAATATTCAGTTTTGACAAGGTTTGTTTGGTTTCGTTTTGTGGCATTTGTTTCTCTGGTTTTTAATTAAAGCTCTCTTCTCCCAAGTATACCTCCATTAAAAAGAGTACTGTTTTTGGAAAAAAACATTTCCACAAAAATATCTCCCAACACACCAAACATTTACTAGAAGACTTTTACTATCCTGTACTAAGATTAGTAATGCTTTATTTTGCACAAAAATTACTGTAACTGAAATCTATTATTAATTTTGTAATTAATTAATCCTTAGATGTGGAGCCATGGTGAGTTCTCTCACTGTGAGAAGATACTGGCCTGATCGTATGTGAAAGCAACAACAAGAATTAACACAGCAGAGAGGATCCTCTGAAAACTGTTTGGCAAGCGAGTATTTATTTTATTATATTGCTTTTAAACAACAGTTCAGTAAGAATGATAGGCTGAAAATATTTGAATATCAGAATGGTTTTTCAATTGAAAGATAATCTCCAACCACTCAAACCTGCATAACTTTTAGAAAAAGTAGAAAATACAGAATCCTACTAGTGCTGAGGAGCACAAGTGGAGTGTTAACAGTATGAACTGCAGAGTGACAGAGTAGGATAATCACATTATTGTAAATCTGATGAAAGAAATGGTACAGAAAATCAGTATCCGCACTATGCCACTTCAGCAATCAGCCCCTTGAAACACCACCCTCCCATGAAGTAATTCCACGTAAAAGTTTTTATACGATCATTTTTCCGCTGCTGCCATGTCAGATAAGTTGACATATTAACATTCAGTCCTGCAGGATGGCAGTATTTCCTGGGGGAAAGTGGCCTCAGCCACCTTGCAAGCCATCAACAGCTACAGCATTCTGACCAATGTGGGAGCAAGAGCTCAAAGTCAGAGAGCCTAAGAGTGCCTGGCACAGGAAATCAGCTTGAATTTGAGTGTCCCCTAATAGATTTCCCTTCTACAAATTCTCATTTTGGTAGTACATAAAAAGCAGAAGAGGATGTGAGGGAATAACCATACTTGAAAATTTGTGTGCAGCTCTTTTAGGAATATACAGACTCAAATTTGTCATATGGACAAAATAGTCTGAAGAAGTGAGACAGCATTTTAGCACAGAATTTGATATGATTTTACAGCCAATAGGTTAGCCTGACCTATCCATTCCTAATGTGATGTATGCTGCAATGCCTAAACATTGCTTCATTACCCTTGACACTACACTGCAAAAGCCTACAGTCCACCAGACTGAGCATTCTGCCCAGTAGTTTAGTGTTTTAAGACACACAGGTGATTTTGGGGATACTTGGGCCGTATGAATGCACATTGATTAGTCATTTTCTAATCTGCAGGAAGAATATGTAGTTTACCTACTAGAAGGAAAACGTTTAGGAAAAAATCCCTGCGCTGGTTTTCCTGCACTGTTCAGCAAAAGTTGAGTACATTCAGTAGAGGTACAGAGGCTTTAACATAGTTTTGGAGTTAACACTGTTCTACTTTTAGGCAGGACTTAAGTGGGAGAATATTTCTAAGGTAAGCTGGGCAGCAACACTGCCAGGCATTTCCTCCATTACACTTCCCAAACAAGAGGCACAGCAAAGGGACTCTAACAATGCCAGACAGTACCAGCCATATCCCCAAATCCCAGCTGGACTGGTTTTGTCCGGAATGGAGTTAATTTTCTTCACAGCAGCTGTGCAGTGCTGTGCTGTGGATTTGTCCCCAAACAGTGCTGATATCACACAGATGTTTTAGCTACTGCTGAGCAGAGTTTACACAGTGTCCAGGCTTTCTCCATTTCCCACTCTGCCCCTACAGTGAGGGGGCTGGGGGTGGGCAAGAGGCTGGGAGGGGACACAGCCAGGACAGCTGACCCCAGGTGACTGAAGGGATGTTCCATACTGTACATCATACGCAGCAGCAAAACTAGGGCAAAGAAGGAGGCAGCGAGGACTTCCAGAGTGATGGCACCTGTGTTCCCAAGTAACAGTTTCATGTGGGGACACCCTGCTTCCCTGGAAACAGCCAAACATGTGCCTGCTGACAGGCAGTAGTGAATGGATTCTTTACTTTGTGATGCTTTTGCTTGACCTATTAAATTGTCTTTACCTCAACCCACAAATTCTCTCACTTTTGTCCTTCCAACTGACTCCCCCACCCTGGGGGTGCAGTGGCTGTGGGTGCCAGGCTGCCTGCTGGGGCTAAGCCATGACACCAGCCAGCACAAATCTGTATTTTGGCCATGCACAAGCCTGCCTTTAGCCTGCTGGTGTCCATAGCTGTGCAGCACAGCTGGCTTGATTACGTTTTTCAGTCTGCATTTACAAGAACCACAGTCCATCCCTCCATGCAAAACTGCCAAGACCTTTAATCTCCAATACACCAATTTCAGATGCTACTGCCCACTTATTCCTCCCACTTACTGACATAAAATTCCAATCCTGCAGCAGTTCACTTTCTCACCCTACAGAACGGTGTGGAAAGCACAGTGTGTCCCAAACACCTCTTCTGCCAGAATTTGGGTCCTTAGCAAGAATAAAATAATACTCTCCCCCACAGTCTCTTTGCTCACTGCAGATTCCCATACTATCTGATAATGATAATTGAGTTTCTACTAATGACTAATTCCACAGTACTTTATTGTTAAGATCTAATAGTTTAAACACCTAATGATAATAAATGCAGATTTACTCATGCAGTGTCTTCCCATTGTTTAAAATCCACAATTTCAGTCAGCGTTCTCAACACTGAATTTATTTCTCCAAATTGGAACAAAAAAATGATCCCAGGATCAAGTGCAATGTGAGCTCTAAATCCACACAACTTGGTGGTTTCTCATGGTTTCCAAGGGGACCTACATTAGTAGAAAAACCTGTTTGTAGCCTGCAAGATGCAGATACTATTTTATAAATATAGTTTGATTTTTATTTTTTCAATCAGCGGAGCAGAATTTTTATCATACTTTCTATGAACTCAGTTTGAGTTTCGTTTTTTATAATTACAGAAATTACACAATAATGGGAATTTCTTTTACCGTTCAACATCATGAACTAGTCAGATGAGAACTTTGTATTGCATAATACATGATGCCCTGCCTTACATGTGATATGCTTTACAAAAATCTTAGACTAATTGTGAAAGACTACTGTTACAAAATATTCTCATCACTGGCGTGTTTAATTGAGCTCCTGAGAGGCAGTATCAGTAAGACTTAGGGATAAATAACTGGTAGTCCCATTGGTCTCACCAAGAATCCATTGATGTTTCATAAATCCTAGTCAGTACAATCTAATTGAGTTACCATGCTGAATTAGCTTACATCTAAATGGCATTCATGTCTACAAATGGAATAATTAGAGGCTAGAAAATGGGATATATGAAGTGCTATCCCAAGTGACAACAGCAAGACGTTTGTATTCATTCAATCAATTGCTTTAAAAAAAGCAGATGCAATACTTGATTTGGGGTTGATGACAAGACAGTGTTATTGAGTCTAGCAATGATATTAGACAGAGAATGTTAACTGTTTCTTCATATCCATCTATTTATATTTATTCTAAGAGATTCTTCACTTAGATTCTTTCAGATTTTGCTTTAGGATACAAAGTCATTACATGACTACCATGACTACATACTCCCTATTTTATATCTAGGGTAATGAAATCAGCTACACTCATTAGTGCTCTTCTTTCCACTACTAGAATTCTAAGATGAATAGAAAATAAATCAATAAATAGCATGGCTTCAAACAGAACTTTCAAAGCCACTATTATTTTTAGCCTCAGTACTGAGGGAGTCTTTTTAGATAGAATAAAGCAAATAGGGCTGTTAATTTTGTCACCTTGCTTAGCCACTTTGTTCTGTGTACTAAATTAAATAAGATACTATTAAACTCCCACTGGAGTCCAGTGTCACCCTACCAGTGATACCCTGAATTACACACTGACATTTATCAGATGCCACTAGTTGGCTAGTTCAGGCTTAGTTAAATACCATCTGGTTTTTTCAGGACAAATATAAAACACGGCTATCTCAAACTGTATATAAAACCTATTAAATTAGGATGAATCTTTGCAATGCTGGATAATAGATTCCTTTAATTCAGAAAGTAGTCTAATTTGCATGCATATTTTATTTATTACACCAATTAAGTTTTGCAAATAGTTTGCAATGAGGTCCCTATGACCTAATAATTCACAATTACTCCTGGGATATCCTGCTCACTTTAGCACGTTTTGAATAATATTGCTATCTCCTTGAGAAAAATAATGCATTTTTTACATGATGAATTTATTAAGAGTGCACACACCTCTTTCTTAACCAGTTTTACTCTAGACAGGGTTACTGGAGCTACTTCATAGACCTTTGCAGTGTTGGTTAATGAATGCTTTCCTTCAGCTTCCTCTCTCTTTTCACATACTTGTCTCCTAAGCTCTTGTGGAAATCCCACATATATACAACCTAGATGAGCACTCCAGGTGGTAACACAATATAAATGAATAATAACCATTTGAAGCTGCCAGAAAGATTCTCTTTCTGCTCTAGCATTAAATAACAGAGAATAGTTGAAAATTGACATTGTGGGGCAAACTTATTGCAGTCTAACCTACCCAAGACTAGCAAACTTGCTTCAGAATGATATTGTGGAATTTAACTTCCAAAAAGCTGCATCAGAAAATAAAAAATTGATAGTCACTTGAATCTATTCAAACAATGACAAGTTACATTCACTTAGTTTCTAAAAACAAATTACCATTCAGATTGGTTTGCTTTAGGGAGTTTTAGAAGGAATTTTAAATGAGCGTGGATTATGAGAAAGTGCTTTATTTTGGTACAGTGTTCAAGTAAGCATGGGCTCTTCCTTGTACTTCACACATATGGCTTCTTCTCTTAAAGCATTCAGCTAATAATTTGCATTTATATATTTTAATTCCATTATAAATAAACACAACTTCTCTTTATAAGAAAGAAAATTTGTAACCTGCAAAGGCAGTTATGGAAGATTATATATTTGCTAAAAAATAAGAATAAAAAAAATCAGGCTTATTTCTCATGTGACTTACATACAAACTTGAATATCTGACTTTTTTTTTTTTTTTTAGAAGGTGATTTCTTTGGGG
>VZRX01021238.1:86671-126388 GCA_013398075.1 Notiomystis cincta
AAATTTCTTGTTTTTTTTTTTTTTTTGAGAAGGTGATTTCTATGGGAGTAGAAAACTGCTCAAGAAGTGAGTACCCTGCAACAGAATGTAACTTTTTTTTTTAAACTGTCTATACGTAGTGATATGGATCATCTTGGTGTTCCTACATGTTTTTTTAGAAAGCTTGCTTGGACACAGTCAAATAAAGTCCTCAAACTGATATGTCATAGTGAAAACCCCACCTTCCTGTGCCCATTCTGTACGTGCGCTACCGGGTGCTTTCCACCACTTGAGAAGAGCACGGGGGAGCATCGGAGGCCCGAATTCCCTCTGCCCACCGGCAGGAGGGCTGGAGCCACCTGCCCACTGCCCAGGAGGCGCTTGGCGGAGGGGAGGGACCTCGCTGGATATTCCCTTTCCTTTGGTTTGATGAGCTCTGCTCAAGTACCACACTGAACACGCGCTATTCTCCCCCCGTGCCAAGAGCTGCTAAATCTCTGTGAGCACATCTCAGCTTCAGTCTTCACAGAACACCGGCCTTTTGTCAGAGTTCATACACCTCGCCCCTTTCTTTCATGGCAGGGCGTAGTTCTCTCCCTGAGGGACTCGCGGCCCTCCCTGCTCTCTCATTTCACGCAGCTGTTTGATAACCAAGTGCCAGCACCGCTCTCCTCCTAGAGCCGGGCCCTGCCTTCCCACCGGCAAACCTCCTCTGGTGCTCTGTGCACACAGAGGGCATCATCTGCAGCTCTCATACTCCAGATCTACTCAAAAATAGCTGAAATCCTTCCCACTGCTGCCTTCCATCCCTACTGGCTCATGCTGAGCCTTTGCAGTGGCCCACGAAATTTCCTGTCCCATCCCGTGGCTGATCGTCACCACCTCCTCAGCCATTGCCATAAGTAATCTCAGTTCAGGTTACTTGCCCAGCAAAATGGCTTCATTGGCACCCTCCTACCTTTTCTAGCACATTTAGATTGAGATACTTTTCTTTGTCTGAAGTTCCCATTGATAAAATTCACCCACCAATGTAAGCAGTAAAATGAACTATTCCCAATCAAGCAACTACAGGGGAAATAGTTATACTTTTAATTTTTTGTTTGTTTGTTTGTTTTAAGTAGTTATTTCCTTATCCCCAGTAAACAGTTTCTGAAGGAAATGCTGCAAAAGGCCTACATATGGCTTTGCTTAGAATGGGACATAGCTTAGAGGACAACAAAATGAAGGAGTGAATTCTGCATTTTGGTCTACAGAAATTTGCTTTTAAACAAGTGTGTTCATGTGTATGAGAAAATAATCCAATCTTGAAAAAAACATACAGAATAAAAGCCTCTTATGCAGCATAACTCTCAAGTGTCTGGATTCACTGGAGCAATGAGGACTGAAACTGAACCCCTCTCTGGATGACGGATGTAATGAAAGATCCTACAAAACAAGCCTAAAACAAAGCATGTTTACAATAGTCATAAGTATAATAGGCAATAACCACAAACTACATAATATTCCAGTGCTTTGAGGTCTTTCTATTTTAATTCTGTGCAATTTCATTAACCCCCTTGCAAGGAGATGTGCTTGAAGGAACTCTATAATATAGGTCATTTTTAGTAGACATTTATATTCCGTTGTTAATTGGCAAAGCTAGGAGGAATGAAATAGCCTGGGAAGTATCCTACAGGGAATAGCTTGCATTGGCAAACAAAATGAGCAAGTAATCTTGCAGATCTGTTTCATTTTCTAAAATTCTTCTAGAGCACCACGTTTCTAAGTATGAGCGTGAAATGCAACAAATTAGGATTAGTACAAACCCCTTTCTGCTGCGCCAACAGTTAAGTGATGAGCAGGGCAAGAGAATCAAACCCTCATTTCTTCTGTGCACCAAGCCAACAGCTGGAGATGGCAAACACAGGGTAAGACCTCAACCCCAAAAATGCTGTGGCAGCCATAGGAAGCCAGAATAGAGCACTTGGTTTCATGGTGATGGAGGGAGACTTGGTTGGACTACATTTCCCATCATGCACAGTGTAGGAATATGATTGACAGTTTTAATAACTTCATTTTGGTAAAAACAGACTTGTAACTCAGCTACAAGAAAAAAAATACTATGTAAAATTCCTTGGTGTTATTTGAAAGGACACAGACTAAATGATTGTTTATCAGTACACAAAATACTGAGTGAAATTTTCCCACAGGAGTAGCAGCCTGAATAGTATTAACAGTGCTTTAAACTGTAATGAATTCCCAGTCTAATTCACTATGAGGTTTCAATTTATACCACATTTAGAGTACTCCAGGTTCAAGTAATCACTGCAGTAATTAGCTTACTTCCAGTCCTCCAAAATAAACCCACTAATTTTTGCAATCAGCCTTCATTTGGTTAATCACCAGTTTAATTGATTTAATTAGTTTGATCTGCAAAATTAGTCAAGTGTAAATACTGTTTTGTAAACAGAGTTTAGCTCCAAGCTGTAATATAGGGAATTCTAATTCAAAGCTAGAGTTAATAATAAAAACCAACACAGACATGATTTTTGTTGCAGTATCCAGCAGTTTTAAGTCTGCAAGACACAAATTTTTGCTTTTAATAGATAATGTGACTTTAGGTTAGTGATAAAACTGAGGACATTGTCTCTCAGAATTTTATTTCTGACTAATGATTGTTATACTCTGGCAATTGACACTAGAACAGTGTTCTTACTTTCTCTAGGTTAAAAGAAAAAATTTTATTTTTCAACTTTGTTTTTGCTTTCAAAAGGTGATAAAAGACACCTATTAATAAGCTAAACCAAAGGAAAAATTAATATAAGGAGAACTGCAGTTACTCCTAATCAAACATTATTTCCTTATTTAATAAGGCACAAGAGTAAAAGAAGCAAGCTAAGCTGCCAACATACCAGGCAGAGGGAATGTCTAAACAAAAATAATGCCCTGAAATTAGAAGTTGAACAAAATGTGAAATAACTCTATAATCAAAGATTTGCACTGACCATCCTAAAAGTACAGTTGATCCCTCTGAAAAACACTGTGTATTTCCTGACAGACACCAAAATTCACCATGTGCACGTTAAGCTCCCTAAGGTCACCCCAGAGGAAGCGATCATTTGCTCAAACCAAGGTAAAGAGTCTCAGGACAGGCAGGCTGGCACGTCCCTAGGAGGTGACAGAGGCTGTCACACAGCACAGTGTGTCACTGCCACACACAGCACAGCCTTCCACCCCCGGCCCTGCAGAGAAAGGGGGTGATTGGGATTTACCTGCTACGGCCATGAAAGATTTCTTTCCAAGGAATACAAACTAGGAATAGCACAAATCCAGGGTGCAGATAAGCTATCTGTTCTTAGCTCTGCTGGGCTGCCTTTGATATCACTGTCAAGTCATTGAGATTTCCTGAGTCTCAGCTTGAATAGTAAATGTAAATAGTGTTCCTTCCTAACTCAAAAAGAGATTGCATTCATCTATTAACAAAAAGGGGAAAATAAATACTCCTTCTATAGAAAAACCAGACTTTATGGACAAAATATAAAAAAATTCTCAGATAATTTTTCCCTATAAAAAGTATTTATATTTCAGTTTGTTTAAAATTAATTTTCTATTCTATTTGAGTTTATTTAAAGATCTTCCTCTTTTTTTTTGTACCAAGCTTTACTCCATCTTTCATCTCAATCTTGTGCCTAAACATAAAAGTATGTATACAACTTCTTTTCCTCCCATTTTCCCCCCCTCCTTTTTCCCAGCTGAAGCCTTTCAAAATATTTTGAAGTTGAAGAAATTTAAACATTATCCCTAGTACTTCAGGATTTTCTTCACTGTTTGATAAATT
Source organism: Notiomystis cincta (assembly GCA_013398075.1). Taxonomy (NCBI): domain Eukaryota; kingdom Metazoa; phylum Chordata; class Aves; order Passeriformes; family Notiomystidae; genus Notiomystis; species Notiomystis cincta. The sequence goes on from VZRX01021238.1 coordinate 90,468, forward strand.
ATCTCCTGACAGTAGTCCATTTTCCTAACTGCAGAGACATTACACTTTCAAAGAAGAAAAAGGAAAGAGGAAAGAAGGAAACAAAACCTACAAAAAAAATCCAACTAGCTTTTTTTTCAGTTCTCTTCACTGTGTGAAATGGAACACACCTGAGAAAAGATATATTTAAGGAAAAAAAAATTCAACAGTGAAAACAAGTTTCTGTTCATTGCAATTTGAATTTCTCTCATGAAATGCTTGCAATTCTACATCAAATGTTTTCATCAAAGTATTTAATTTTTTGTTTCTTTGATTAGCTGCTTGGGGGGAAAAAGCCAGCAAAAACAAATCCAAGAGCAACTCATTGGAGCCCTTCAAACTCTAGAAAGCATCCAGTCCTGGATGGGAGCAGAAACCAGCCAAGAAAGCTGCAGGGTTTGCACCTAGCCCCATGCCTGAACTCAGTGTCAGACTTCATTCCACTCACTGCATCATTGCTCAGCCCACATTCCAGCATGGAAAGACATTGAAAACCCACATGGTCTAACCAAAGAAACCAACTATGAATTCTGTTTTGTACATGTGGTGTGGTTACCACTAAGGAGAGGATTCACATAAACCAAGTCCCAGATGTTTTTATCCTCATGATTTGCACTGATCTCTTATTTGTCAGTTCTAATTATCAATCAAATTGACTGAATTAAGCTCACCACTCTGCAGAACACCTATTTATGCGCATGATCAAAAGCGGAGGCACAGTACAAAGCCTGAAGAGGCTCCCAATGCTCTTCAGTGATGGGTCTCTTCATGGAACAACCCTGCCCCAGCCCCATCTCCTCAGCAAACAGTCTGTGTCAGCCCCTCAGTCTCTCTGTAGGACTTTTATGTGAATAAGTAACATTTGCTGCATGAAAACAAAACCTCTAATCACCAAGCCCTTGAAGAACAGCACCCTGTGGAATAGATTACAATATTTTAGCATGTTCCTTTCATTTGGTGCTTCCACCAATGCTCCTTTAACAGTGATACAAACTGCACATTGGGTACTCATTACACGACACTGGAGAGAGCAGGGATCTTGTAAATATGCATTAAACTGGGGTTACATTTTCCTTCCCTGTACACTGTGTCTGAGCTGAGGCACAAACTCATGTCCTTGAGAGCAGGAGTTGGGGCATATTCCTGGCACGCTGCCACTGTCAGTGAAATATGTCCTTTTTACAGATGTTTCTTATACTATTGGGAACAAATTGCTCATCCATATGCACAAAGACATACCTAGATAGACATAAGGTACTAAGAAGAAAAAAAAATTACGTCTATATATTCAGTGAAAAGTGGGTTTAAACAAACTCAGTTTGGAGAGTACTAAGTGTGGACAGCTCCCATTTTTATAAACGCAGAGATAGTCAGAGATAAAAACCACAGAAATTTCTCAGATGGGCATAGAAATGTGCATCACTGGGTTTAACCAAATGTAAAGTAGAATTGAAGCTTATTAGCTTTGTTGACATATATAATATAACTCATTAACTAGTTTTACAAATAAACTCCAACTTATCCCTTCGCACCCTGTTGAAAGATCTGTCATATGATTATGAACACTGGGAAATGTCCAGACTTTCTGAAGCCAATTCCTGCTGAAGATTCACTTCTCAAAAAAAGGAAACATGCTGTAAGGTGTCCCCAGATGGTTCAGGTATGGAAAGAGTTGTTTGATGAATGAGCTAGACAAGGACTTCAGAGTGCACAATGATCTGACATAAAAGAACCCTGCAGATAGGACAGCGTATTAACTTATGAGAATTTTAGAAAGGTTTTAGCTTTTACATACCTATAAAAGGAAAACTTCTAAAAGTTTAGAGGATGGGAATCTATTTAATTTCAGAGCCTTGTCTGCACAATCCCTGGGGCTGGATCTCTGCATTGGCATTTTGGGAGGATCTCCATCTCCACAATTCTGTCAAAGTTGCCAGAATATATGAGATGATGTTTAGACCAGATTCCTGCTCTTAGTTTTATGCTTTCTAATGAAATATCCTGCATATTCCTGGAGGGGTGTGGATATATGATATGTAGTCCAGAATATACACTACTAGTACAAAGCCCTGTCATCAATATTCCTTAAAAATTCAGTTCAGTAGAACAAACTTAATATTGACTTGATAACAGGTACTATGTAGAGACAAAGTTGTTGCTTTAATGGTTAGAAACCCTAAGAGCCTTTATCATTGAACTTTATCACTGAACTTGGACTCCAAAATCCTATATATCCTGACCACAATAACCATATTTTAACTAAACTGCAATTTACTTTATTTTATTTGTATAGCAAGTCCTTTTAGCTTTGCTCTCACAAGAGCAAGAAATTAAGGGATTGAAATACACTCTGTATTCTTATTTATTTGTGTTATTCATGTTTTGCAGCAACTGATGGATTTTCTAATTTGTAAGATTTCTTAGGCAATCAAGAGTAACTCTGAAACAACAATGAATGGATAATGAGCACACTTCCTGTATTTGATTTAATGCATTTGGCCAGAGTGAACCTATTTGTGCTTGTTTCCTTCAACCATATGTTAGTAAAGTTCCATTAAAATGAAAAAGCATCATACATATTCCTGCAAAGCATCCTGCATATTCCTCAGCAGCTTTCAGGCCAGTTAATTTCCTGTTTTGAAGGAGCAAACATGCCTCAACAGAAGCTTTGAAACTTATTTAAATTTTAACATTCACATCAACTTATGTTACTGATCATGAATGCTGAGAACTGATTAAGACTGGTCCATAAATATAACACTTAAAAAGGAAAAAAATAGCTACATACAGTAGAGCAATTCTTGTTAGAGTCACAACAAAGATTTCCCCTCACCACTTCAATATTGGTTACCCTTTTCCTCCCTTTTCTTACGGTCTGTGGCTTATATTCAGAGGAAATGAGAACACACTGCAGAAAGCATACAACATTACAGGCCACATGTATAATGGAATAAAGGAAAATTGCATCATAAACATTCCAGGAGCTCTCAGAATTTCTGGCAGCAGATTTTTGGTGACTTGGAGCACAACATGGTCCCAGACAATTGCTTAATGACCACCCAGGCATAGGCTCAGTCTCAGAAACACACCTGAGTTTCAGTCTTAATTCCAAACCGAAGTTACTCACCCCCTCTGCTTCCAATCAAGGCCTCAAAGTTCTCACCAAAGAAATGTCTCCTTGGCCATGAAGACTGCATCCATGCAAACATTCCCTTCTAGTTGTTAAGTGCCTGAGCCGAGGAGTTTCCTCCCGGCCAACCCTTTCTCTGAGGCAGACAGATGCTGGCTCCAGGGGGGCTGGCAGGCTCCTGTTGGCAGCATTTGACACCAGGCTACCTCCAGACCCACACCTGCCACAAAACCCAGCGAGTCTCCCATCAGGTGTATCCCATAAAAGTGATTACACATTAGTACCCTCTCCTTTCTTTCCTCTTGTCACCATTTCTAAACAAAGACTGTTCCAGGTCATTGCTGCTTAAGTGGATGGCTTCAGGGTAGAGAAGAGTTTTAAAAAAACAAACAAACAAACAAATAAAAAACTAAAATTAGTGGCAAGAATAGAGGAAAAAGACTTTTATAAACCTCCTGGAATTTGTTTTGAATGCTAATTAAGACCACCTTACTCTTCTGAATGCCTGTGAGGTCACACCCCCCCAGCAATTTTCACAAATGCTGACAATTACTCGCAAATGCAACCAGCAGCCTCTTGAGCACCCTGAGCATCAGGTACCAGTCCTTATCTTTGAGACACCAACAACACAGCAGGAACCTGCATAGAACTTTTCCATGGCATAGAAACAGGTTTTTAAACGACTGAACATCACCTTAGTTTTTATAATCTATAGCATCCCTATAATCATGCCTTGTTGTCCTGATTTATTCCTCTAAATAATACATCATCTTCCACGGAGCAGTTTCTGCAGCTCTAGGATTGTTAATTTGCCCTGCAGCACGTGTCTGTATCCAGTACTATAACAGCCAAAATGAACAAAGAAATGCTTCCAAGGATACTGGGAAATATTTTATATTCCAGACTTCAGCAGGGACACATTGGTTTTAATGATGAATCTATTCCCGAGCCTCTCCCCTCAAGACTTTTTAATAAGTAGGTGGTATCACATGACTTCCATCATCTTCAAATAGAAGTCATTATGCTGAGACCAATAAGCCACAAGGAGCAAATACTGATATTTTTAAGATTATTAATGGAATCGAGGCCTGAAAATTGTAAGATCCAGACAGATACTTGTAGGAATAACGTAATCCCCATTAACAGCAACAGGTTTATATAACTATATCTGAAGATAGCAAATGTCACTCATGAAGAAAAATGTCAGAATAGATTTTTATTTTTTTTTTAAGTAATGAGAATAAATTAAGATATGAAAGCTGCCTGGAGGTTGGCACTTCACCTATTCCCCCACCTTGCATCTGCACCATACGGTGCAAGTCAGCTGAGCAGAGACAGAGTTAATAAGTCCTCTTCATGCAATTCTGTGCTTTCACATAATGTTTATTTGGCTATATTCTCCCAGCTTTATGAAATTATGTTTTCATAAACATAACCCAGTGCCTTTCTTGAAGCATATCAGCATTTTAAGGCATAGCCACATCTCTATGTCTGGGTTGAAAACACAGATTTGGGAAACATTGACTTGTTTTCGAAAGGAGCAGTCTAATCTTCCCCACACTATAAATAACACTGTGTGCATCTGTGTGTATACACATGTACACACACAGCACATCGGCTACACGTGACAGAAGCTGCTAAGAGATTTCATGGAATTTGACCCTTCCCATCAATCCCTCAATCTTCTTGCAACAGAGTCCCAGGATAATTTGGCAGATGCTCTCACCCACTTCCCCCAGGAGCTGCAGCTTTAGACCCCTGCAAGCCCTGCTGAGGTGTGTGTAGGCACAGGAAGTGCCACTGAATTGATCCCACATCTCTGCTGACAACCCTGCTCCATTTGAATACTCCCTCGGCTGAGTGGCTCTCCTGTTCCTGCTGCTGCCACCTCACTTTCAGGAGCCTTTCTGGTCACTGAAGTCTTCACAGCCTCTGGAGAGTTTTGCCCATTCTAAACTATAGCTTCATAATCTCTGCAGTGAAGCAGCTGTGTCAAATAAATATGTTTTACAAACAGTGGTGTTCATGTGAAGCTGAGGTACCACAACCACTCGAAACGCTAAACTCCAGTCAACCTTTATAATGTCTTCTTTTTTTTCTTGGCAGCATTGCACATCCCTGTGCAATTCACAGCTACTGTGAATATTCAAATACTGTAATTGGAAATGATTTACTTTGTTTTGAATTAACTAAAATTCCATTGTTAAGCACAAATACTGCTTCACTAAATCATCAAGCTTTTAATAGGTCCACATGAGCAGGTTACCGAGCGTGTTAGGATTTATAATGCTCCTGGGGAGCTGACCACTGTATTATGCTTCCTGCTGCTAGGTAATATGCATGACACATTTCTGGACACTAATTCATTTATTTAATAGTAACAGTATGCAAAAACAGAGTTCAAAATGAGGCTGACAAAGAAGGTATAAAAGTTTTATTAATCCATAGCTAATCAAAGGCCAGAGGAAAGCATATAATGGTGGCATTTACAGACCATATCGAATGTGAATAAATTAAATTTTTGTTTCCTAAAATCTTACTAATAGGATGTATTCAGCTTGAAACATTTATACTTTTAATTACAGTGGCAGCCAATTTAGAGTAGGTATCTGGTTGTACTGCACTTAAAACTTTGCATCGAGGATCTCCACAAATCCCCTCATCAGCTATTCCTTGAATCCTATTTGTTACTGTGTGCACTGTGTCCATGCTCAGAAATAATAACATTATTTACTTTCTCATTTAATTATACAGTGACAGATTACTTGTAGGGGGAAAGGTCATTGAGGGAAAGTATTGTCCTCCTGTGAGAGAAATCCCACTGAAAGACTCAGCATCATGTACATACAATATAACTTTGCAGATCTATTCTTCATATGTTTGTATACAAGAATAAATTGATAGAACTACTCATATGGAAACAGTCATTGCTTCAGGCAAAAGTTTTCATAGGATCATAACCTCATTTTCAACAAGTTATCAAACACTCAGATTACACTGCAGATTTCATTTGAAAAAATATCTAATAGTCAGTTACTAAAAAACATAAATAATAGATGACTCACAAATATAAAGAACATAAAAAGGAAAATTAATAGAAAAACGAGGTCATACTAATTTGATCTGTGTTCTGAGGTATCCTTAAAATTTTAACTCCTTTGATCCAAACATTTCAGAAAGCAATCCAGGGAGACAAAGCTCTGATTAAGAAATGAGGGGGAGCACAATGCTTGTATAGAATTTATTAGATATCAGGACGAATTTTGATAATGTTGTCCTTACTTCCTGTTCTGCCCCACCATTTGGAGCTGGGAAAATAAGACATTTTTGGAAACACAAAATTATCCTCTTTAGTTTACTTTAGAAGCAAATGCACATGTGAAATTTGTAGTTCCATGCCACTGATGAGCCCTTAGCCAGCCAAGAACTCTGGCATTTCCCAAACAATACAGAAATTCTATGCAAATAGAGGTCACTGTCAGCTTCTTAAGTGAAGGCACATCCTTCAATGTTCTGCTGAATCACAGACTTGGGTTTTGCCACATAGATAGAACCTTCTTGCAGAGCTGGAAGCAGAATTTGCAGCCTGTTGACTGCCAGCTCAATATTTTAACTGTGGCTCTTCTGTGAGAATGATCTAAAGCTTTTCAGGAGAAGTGAAACTCTATAGAATTGTGGCATTTACTCTCATTGTGGCATTAGACTTTCATGCCTAGTAAGGATCACTTTGTAAAAATCCTTAGTCTCCTCTTAACTGAGGTATTCTTGCTGCCAACGGAAGTTCTGCCTTTATTTTTTATCTGATATTTTCTTTAAAATAAATTAATCATTATTTGTGCCACCAAATAACTACAAGTTCCTTGATAAAAGCTGAAGGCTAGAAGAAGTTATTTTCTTTTTAAATTTTGGAGGCAAAGTAAAACTGGATTAAGATAGCAATCTTAGTGTTCACAATTTAAACACTACTGACTTTCATTCAGAGCACAAGGCTGTGACTGAGTAGCAGCAGTCGCTGCAGGCAGTGCCTGAGAAAGCTCAGCAGAATTCACAATGGATTTGTCCAACATCCACATGCAATAGCAGTGAATGTTTGAGAGATCAAGTTATCACTGCCTTAAATCCCCAACCATGTTAGCATACACTTCATAAACCAACTGGACAAGCAGACAACATGGAAAACCTAAAGGTTAAGTACACATTATTGACCTCAAGGACGCTGTGTTCTACAGATCATTAAATATGTTGTGCTCTCCTCTTTCAGCCAGTCACACTGAAAAGTGCCCTGGGAACATTATTTAATGCTTAGATGTTCTACCTACAATTGTGTGACACAAAATCAATACCCTTCCCCTAACCTCACTTGCTTAGATTATTCTCAGCTATTAGCTGCTGTTTAAACCACAATGATTTGCCATTCTTACATTTTAATGACAAATAGACAGAGATTGGGAACTCTTCCTTTCCTACATCGGGTACAACCTTCTCAACACACAGAACACAGGTTAGAACAAGGCACTTTTTTGTTTATTGTTTTGCAGAGCCAACTCTGCTTTTTAGGTAGTGGAGATCCCACTCTGAGGACTATGCCAGTGCTGCACACCTCCCAGGAGGTGTCCTGTCCCTGCTTACTGCACTCCACCACTCAACTCTCTCTCCTGGAATTCTAAACTTGGGTTGAGACTTATGCCATAGAATACTCCTGGCATCTCTAAAGAGTGCATAGGGGCAAAACACCAATAGCACCCCTCACTTTTCTTTGGTAGCTCCTTCTGAGCATTACTTAATGATTAGGACATTTCATTCTCAGGGCTTCCACCATAATCTTGTCCTTAACTCTTGACTGAAGACTGCATCAGGAATGTGGCCACGTGCCTGGATTTCCTAATGCCAAGGACAACATCCCACCAGCTGTTCTCAGGCTACTTTGGCAGCTCCTGCCAGTGTCATTCTTACCCATTTCTCAGTTTACACGTACTGGAAAGCCTGACCCCAATCCCAGCTCTAACCCTAGACCAAGATTTATGCAGTGGTATACACTGAGCTCCAGGTTAAGGGCTGCTGAAGGTGAGGGCAGTTCTCACTTCATTTTACCATTTGTTTATGAAGTTCCTCTGTGCTGTCATCTGTCCCACTTGGCTGTTTCCTTGGAACTGTTTCCTATGGCTCTTTGGGACCACAACTCTCCTATTCCAGAACAGAACAGCCCATCTCAAACAGCTGTCAACTTCATAGATACACAAGTAGTGATCAACAGCTGCTAAGTGGGAACCCAGAGCACCACAGACTGAGGCACACCCTTGGGATACTCATCTACTGTTGTTTTTCCCAAATACTACAAGATGCATGTGCTGAAAGGCTCAGGTTTCCTACTGAAATATGAAAAACTCAGGCACCATGTCTAATCCAATGATTATCCAATATATAGTAACTATTTATGCCCTGGGAAACAGTAACTGAACACAGAATCATGGCAGCACATTTCTAGGACAAGCCCAGATAACCAAGAAAATGGTAATACTGGGTGTAGTAAGTAGACCATTACATCATGCTGTTGACTAACCCAGGGCCTGAGAAGAATAAGGTCAGAGTAAGCTTAACACAGGTTCAGCAAATTACTACATTTAAATGTCCAATAACCAAATGCAGGGTATTTTAAATCTACTTCTGCTCTTGTGGGATTAACTGTACTTTCCTTGAGATGTGTCATTTTGATGTCTTCAGAGTCTCTAAATATTCAGATTTTCACTGATATTTTAAAAATAAGTTGAAGCTGTTTATTTCTCAAATCCCTTCAGTTTCTATCAGACAGAAAATTGACAATACTGATTTGATGTCAAAAACAGGAAGATACTGAGATTAGCACTGAAACTACCTTGAGTCAGTACCTGGCTCTGGAAGTTAACATGTGAAATCAAAAGCTCCCCTTGGAACTCTGGTATTAATTGAATTGCCCAAATTCATACTTTCATATACAGCTGCTCTTGGAAAACCTCACTTCATCTCCTGGTGAAGGCAGGGCAGAAGGGGGACGAGAAGCAAAGCAAACCTGAACAATATTCACCATGTGGGAGACGCACCCACATTTCTGACTCTTGAAAACATCTGCACTGGGAATCATTTTTCAGTAACCAGTTCCATTTCTCCCCTGAAAAGTTATGATTTACTTAACAATTTCTCTGAATACCAGCAAAGTTGTGTCACACTTTTAGTCCTGATTTCTGTTGTCGCCGTCAACTGTAATTTGTTTGTAGGTGTTCTGTGCACAGTAGGCCAATCTCAAACAGGGATAGTATTAAACACATGAATAGATTTCAAAGTACAGGGCCACATCCTACATCTCTAGGGAGGATCCAGATGATTAATAAACTTGAACTTTAGAGCATTCATGAGTTCCAGTAACCCAAGTTTGAGCTGGCAAGAGGTTTTTGTTGTAACACTTGGGAAAAACCACTAAGTGACACTGTTCTCAGAAGCAGTTTGTCTAGACTGCAATATCAGGCCTTTTAAAGGAGTCTGTATGTCTGAGCAACTTTTGTGCCAATCCATGACAGTCCATCACCATTAGTGCATCATCAATTTTTCATAAATTTATGAAAAAGCTTCATTAGAAAAAAATCAACCCAATCACAAATCCTCTAACCCACATACTTAATGTATCCTTTCTTCTTTGTAATCCTCCTGTATGTTGTATCTTCACACTTTTCAGTTTTGTCCTTCCATTCACTCCCTCCTCATTTTCTTTTTTAAGCAATTCTATGCACTGTATTTTTTCCTTATCATTTTCCATGGTCATCCTTATTAATCTGCTTTGGAAATTTACTTACACTGCTTATCCACTTTTTCACCCTTCACATCAAAATATCCCTTTTCTACATTCTTTCTTCTCACACAAGTCAGGGGTTTTTCCTTTGTTCACTTTGTCTTCCAAATTCTCTTTTCTGGTCCTTTCCTCGACCTTTCTCTCTGACACCAAATAGCATCTTGGAATTTCATGGGAGTTACAATTCAGCCATCTCCTGGTCCAAACCACAGGCTACTTTCTGAGCACATGGTCTGGTGTCAGTCACTCCCTGCCAACTGGGGGTCCCCATTTCTCAGAGCTCTGTTATGAGCCAGACAAAAAAGATACTCTGCTACACATTGTGGGAGAAAGTCACAGCCAATGAAGCACTGCAAGTGCTGGGGTCACACTCACAGCATCACCATCACAAGTCAGTATTTATTACACTACCCACTTACAGATTAGATCTGAAATCCCACTGCTGGAAAAAAAAATAAAATATTTTTTTCTTGTCTGTGGAAAAAACCAAAATATTAGAAAGGTTATGACAAAAATTGCCATTTCAACCAATTCAACAAATAATCAACAAGGCCAGAAACTATCAGTGCCTAACACTGAAAGTTGTTTCCATCTCAGGAATACCAAATGATCTAGTAACTGTCTCTAGGGACTGTTTCTCTTCGTGCTGTTTCTAAGATTCACCAAAAAATAAACCCTAAAAGCCACTGAATAGTGATCTAAGAATGGTTATAAATGACACTCTGTGATCCATGGCCATTTACAAAGATACTCTATCAGTATTGACAGCAAGATGATAATAATATTATTTTATATTAAAGGGCATTCCTTTGCTTAGCTCCAGCTGCAGTGAATCTCTGCTAGGTGTCAGGTATAACTTTGTATTTCCAAATGAAAATTGTTTCTTATGGCTACTGACAGATTCCCACGTTTACTTGGTGTTAGACAGCACTATCAGATACACTGTCCCAGGTCATGTTTTGTTCCATAGAACTGTGCAACTGTATTGCTTTGCAACATATAAATCAATTAGTCTGTATCTTTTACTATGTAGTCTGTACTTGCTCTCCTATGTTTCAGTATCACATACCAGGAAAAAGCACTGGAAACATGTTACTGAATACAGTTCCCAAATGATGAATATTACACTTTAAATGCACTTAAATGCATGAAACAAATCAAATACAGAGACATTTGTAAAATATAGGTGAGGGCCAAAGACTCAATTGAGGTGTCAGGTCTGTACACACAAAAAACAGAGGTGTGTCCCTGAAGAGCCCCCTCCTTTTATATTTAAGGGACCGACTACCTCAGAGAGTAAGGTCCTCCCCACAGGTTCTGGGGAGGCTTGTGAGGGCACATCCAGAATCCCAAGACTTTTTTCTGTTTGGTAATAGGTACACTGGTAACAGAAGTGTCAATCATGAGAATGCCATTTCACTGAATATGTATTTCTCATAGTAGTCATTAGCTTTCAAAAGTGCACTGTGTCACACTGACAAGAAAATGCAGCCTTCCCTTAAGGACTTCAGCATCTGAATAGAGACATGACAAAATGACAAAAGACAAAACAGACAGAGGAACTGAAGTGCAAAATGCAAGATGTAAATACAAGATTTTCAGTTATCTTAAAGGCATTATGTTGGTCTGGTTTTCACATTAATATCTGCTGTTGCTTATGCCTAGAGCTGTGACCTTTGAGGTTACATCAGTCGATCTGTGGACATCATATTTAAGTACATAGATACTTGTACACACCTATGTACACATTTATATACACACAAGTGTGTATAATGGTATTTCCAGAGAATTTGGTAAATTACTTTTCTATCTAGATTGCTCAATACTTTCAGTTTTAGAGGACATTTGTGACCTCGCTTTTGAAAAGTTCTCACACCTCCATTGTGTGTAGAAGGCCTTTGATAAGCAGCCCTGCAGGTGGTGAAGTGCTCTTCCTTTGTCTCATGAAATGCCATTCAGTTTTGGCAGAGAGATAAAGTGGAGCATCTCCCTGCCTCTACAAAGACAGTTTGGCAGCTGCCAGAACTCCTGAAGCTTCCTCTCCACCGAAGGAACTGCAGCAGCTGATGCAACTGAATGTACCCCTGGCCCATAAAACAGGGAGAAAACACCACTCTCTACTCAATGCAGGGACTTCTGGCATCTACCACTCCCTTACCCGAGACCACAGATAAAGGCAGCAGAATCCTCAACTTGTTTGGGGAGAGGGAGAAGGATCAGCAGAGAAACTCCTGGTCCCACCATTTCACCTCCCCAAGCATCCTCACTCCACCTCTTCCACTCCAAGCTTCAGCACTGAAATGTAGTTGTAGTGAGTCTGCCATCTCTGCATTCTCTTTTCTCCCTTCTCTGGGCTCAGCTGCCCACAGGAGGAAGGGTTTGCTGTGTCTCAGTTACGCTCCCTTAGTGAGGGCACCAAAGGCAGATGAAGTTCTGTTCAGCCTCATGCCCATTGCACTTTCTGGAAAATGACCAAGATTTCCAGATTGCTTCCATATTTATTGTGCAGGAATTCTAGCTAGGCTGCAAGTTCCAGAAAGCAAAGAAAAATTATAAGATCACCTTGAGGAAGTCAAACAAAGTGGTGACATCAGCAAGAAAATTCAGATGCACACCACTGCTAGCTGGGCATCCTTGGAGAACACCTCTGCACAGCACCTGCAGGTTAGGTCAGGAGTCTTTAGTTCTGTGTTCCTGTGCCACAAACAACTGTGAAACACCAAGACAGTAATAATAACAAAGTTCCTCCTTCTACTGTGTTGGCCAGTTCACATGGAATATAAAAGACAACCGTTGTTTTGCTAGTCTGAAAATTCAAGGTGTGCAGATCTATACAATAAATTTAAAAGAATTGCTACTGTTCAAATGAATATCAATTTAGTTTCACGTGATTTTACCTTTTATTGTGGCTTATTTACTTGCATTTTAATTGGGAAATCTTTTAAAGCAGCTTAATTGCAAAGTTAAGCCCAGGAAAGCTGCCTCGACATCTCTAATTCAGCCCCTTGTGGCTATACACCGCAATGTAAAGAAACAAGGGAGAACTGCAGAAATCACTACAACTGCATTTCAGTGCTGAAGCTTTGATTTCAGTAGATGTAACATTAATGACAACAAAGCAAAGCAAAAATCCTTTTCTCAACCTAACTGCAAACACACCTTCTGTGCCACAAACATCTGATCTACTTTGTCAGAGATGCTTCAATTAGACCTGCAACTTCAGGAGCATCCCTGCTGACCTGAGTCAGGGCTGAGGGGCAGCAAAGCCTCAGAACTGGGTGCAGAGGGTCACATGCTGTGGTACTCAGCCCGTGGGTGAGAGGCCTTTGCCTTTCCTTCTATCACAAGCAAGATGAACATCACTCATTTTTAATGTTATTGCACACAATTTTACGGTCTGATTTCTGTACTGTAGGAAGCTTTAGTCACTGAGGATGAATAACTGTAGATTATTAACTGGGTTCCATCTTATTTCAGCCACTGCCTATGCAGATACTTAAACTTCTCTTCTTATTTGACTCCATGGACTTAACTTCAGGCATCTTCTCAAGAGCCTTTTAGTAAAGATTTTTGTGGTTTTTGAATGGGGGCCTTGGAGAAAAATTATTTTCCCTCATGAATAAAAATTACAGTTTAATGACATGAAACATTTCTAGGGAAATTTCCACAGTATTGCAGCTGGTGCAGCGTTAACACCCCAAAAGAACAGGAAACAAATATTAATCCATACCTCAACTTCAAAAGGACTTTGGGTCGGGCAGCTGTCCATAACATTCTATAGAAACACTACCTTATCTTTATACTCCAGGAAGTGGCAAAGAATTTAGCAGAGGACTGTGAAAGAATTGCACACCTATAGCAAAGTGAATGTGGGAAAATATCAGGTGATTTTGTGCCCTGTATATTCTTACATAAATATGCTCAATTATTATATTTTTGCTCATATACCTTAAAAGCTTAGGGACACCAGCTCTGTGAAAGAAGGGTTCACATGAAAGGAATCCACTCCCTTCTCACCCTGTTTCCACCACTCACCTCAATTTGTTCCTCACTGAAACCCATGTCCTGCTCCCCTTATAGTATCACCAAAGCACTCAGAGATCTGCTTTAACTCCACCTGCCCAGGCTCCATTCTCATCCCTCAGACCACAATAACTTCTGCCCAGGTCTCTCACAGAAACCTCCTAAAACACTTGTATATCTCTCTTCTCAGATCCTCTTTCCTTTTTCTTAATATCTATTCATGGATATTCCTGACCTTTCAAAGCATGTGCCTTTTTCTTCTTAACGATTGATACAATCAGCTGGCTCTAATCTCTGTTTCATCAGAACCTGGGGCTGCTGCCTGCAGAGGCCAACAGCAAACCTACAAGGATTTCTCACCGAGTTCAGAGACACTGGTTAGGAGGTCAGGTGCTCTTTCACATGAACAAGAAAACACTCAACAACCTTGGTTTTGAAAAAATATGCCGACAAAAACGCACCAGGAAATGTCTGGATGAAAAACATTCCCAAAAGCAATAGTACTAATGCTGATATGGCCTTCCTGAGGCATCTTTCCCTTTCTGGGCATATTCCATGGAAGTCTAAGCTCAGCAAGGTCACTGAAATGATTTGCCTGGCTCCTGTAAGAGAGTAAGTGAAGCAGTAACTGTTCCATGACACTAGATTGAAATATGTGCCTGCAACACCACACCTGGATGATTCAGAGACCTGCAATGCATGAATCCCCACAAAGATCCATCCTTAAGCATAACCTCTAAATTGTAATTTTATACCAACCTCTTTTCCACCTGTTTTCTCTTTGCACTGAAATTCCTCCCCCTCAACTGTGAGCAGTGAATCTTCCTTTAGAACATGGCAATATTTATTGACTGTATTCTTTGTTCACATCTGTCAGACATGGGAAGTCACCACTGCTTTACAAGACTATCAGTTTTAAGTAATGCCATTCATCACAAAATGGAATAGTGTGAGCAACATTTCCTCAACTGCAATGAATTATACAAGGGTCAGCAAGCTGGAGTCGCGGTTGGCAACACAAACATTGGCCTCAGGTAGCAAACCCATCTTTGCAGCTGTTCTCATCCATATGGGTTCAATGAACTGCAGAGAGTACAGGCCTTTGCTTATTGAGAGTATCTGCTAGAACTATTTCATCTAACCAGCATCATAAAACAACTCTGAAGTAAGGTGAATGCCATTTATCTAAAGCTTGTCTGGTAGCCAACTGCTGACAGAGGGGGAAATAGAGATGGCAAAGCAGCAGATATGGTTGGGAAATGCAGGTGTTCCTGGATTTCAAAAGGCAGAGACTAAAACCACAAGGAGCTGAAACAATGGACCTGTGGTTCATAGGTATCTGGTCACCCCAACAGTGCTCAGCTTCCTGATAAACAATTTCCAGATTCCCTCAGTGCATTTCCTCACCAGCATAATGCCCTTTTAATGGACATGTTGTCAAGCAGATTTGTTCAGCAGCCACACAATTAGCCCTATTTTTGCTCTGAAACAGAAGATTTTGTTTATACACATGTTTTTGCAAGTAAGATTACTCTGTGATTAAATGCAGACATTTTACTCATCACAGGCACACAACACACAAAGGCTGGTGTCCCTAATGGTGTCTCTCTGCCTTCTGATTTACCCCAGCATCCACTAAGATTTTACTTCTAATAATGGGTCCTGCAATAAGTTAATTTTTCTAGAAGACACTGTTAACACCAGATAGCTTTCTCAGCCTTGTTTCCCTCTTCACTTCCATCAGTATAATCAGATTCTTAGCAGTTTTCTATTTAAAATTGTGATTGTGTGAACAGTTGACCAAAAATGTCAGAAATCCTTATTGAATTGGTAACTATTAATTGCAAGAATACTACAAACTTCTCTCAGACTGAAAAAGGAACAAATTCGAAAGACAAGGCCTTTAAAAGAAATTACTTCTATATACAAGAAGCCTAAAGATGCTTTCATTTTCTTTCCTAATGACATTCAACCTAACAATATTAATTACGAGTTAAGCACTCCCAAGAAAAGAAGAAAAGCTTGTATTAGAAATATCAAAGCCTTAAATGCCAGTTACTAACAGCAATAATTTTCAAGTAACACCATTGACCCAGTTTGCTTAGCTCACAAGCTGTAGCATTTTAAACTGTTCACTCAAAAAAACCAGGATCTTTGAGAAACACTCTCTTTCCTGTTCAGGATTAGGCTAAGACAGCCAGGCAAGTATCCCATCTAAAGGATAACAGCCCCATAAATTGTCTAGTTATTAGATAAAATAAGCAAATCCCCTCAAATATGGATCTAGTGTACTGATGGATTGTATAGTAATATGATGACATTAAAGGATGGCTTCATGACCATATGTGTATAAAAATTCATTCTTTTAGATGTTTCCTGGGATGAATTAAATTATGTAAATATATGTTAACAATAATTCATAATATTTTAATACAATCTTTTTCTTTCTCTTGGCTTCTTAGAAGTGCAGTCCCAGGTGTCCTTAGGGTGGTACGTGTTTTGTTTTTACACTTTAAGGACACACAAGGTTATACACTTCATAAGCAAGGAAGCACAACTATTGATATATAATGCAGATAATGATGCTGGGCATCCTTTGTCTGGTATCATTCCCAGTTTTTGCTGGGAGCACTGTTCATCAACAAAGTGACTTGGTATCAAGAAAGGGGATTCACATTTTTCAAGTTTTCTGCCAGATAGCTATTCTGGGGAAGAAAAAAGTATTTTGATTTTCTTTTTTTTCCCCTCTAGTGGAAGATTAAACAGTGAAGGTGTCTTTACTGTTGACAGATTTTGTATTAGTAAATGCAATCAAATCTACCTGAGACTCCTGCCTCAAGTGAACTTACTCACTGAAAAGCACATCCCCAGAGACATTGTTCTCCACACGGTCCCCCTGCTTGTTCAGGCTGTGAAAGTTTGTCAAGTTTAAGGTGACCCTGTCTTTAAAATAAAAAAAAAAATTAAAAAAATTAGAAATTTGTAACAAAGTAGCTGCATAGGAGTTACATAAGAGATATTATTCAGTGCTGCCAGTTTCATCGTCCTCAGGATTCTGGCACAGGTGGGAGGTTTTCCTGTGTCCTGTTTCCCCAGAGCAAAGCAGCTACAAAAAGCTCATCTGTGACACAACTCTCTGGTTTTCTGGCTGAGCAGAGCAGCCTCTCTGGAGCTTTTGGGCTCTTCCCCCAGTGCTGAACACACACCATGACTTCACTTGCTCCCGGATATCACATATAGGTCCCACCTTGAGATCAGATTTCCTTTGGGTATTCTCCCTACACCCTGGTTAGCTCCCTGTGCTGTGTGCAGAGCTGGTTATTCACTCTGCTCCTGCTCTGGTGTCCCTAATGATGCCTCTAACAGGCAGTGAGAGGGACAGAACAGCAGACATCAGGACAGAAAAGAGAAATATCCATGTCACAGAGGTTAAGGACATGAACATCAATATACAGGGTCACACTACATATCACTTTCAGTTCCTTGTTTCCACAGTCCATGATCAGAAGCGGATAATTAAAACTGAATCTTCGACAGATTCTGTCCAATCACCTGAATTTAGAGACATGGACCAAGCATCAGAAGTAGCCTGTATTTCCAGTTTTCCTTTGATCTCTTTCTTTGCTTCGTTAGAACTCCACAGGAAATATCTGGAAATTATTTTTCCTCTTTGGATCCATATCTGCTCTTTGGGAAGGGGAAATACAGAAATGTAACTTTTTTCCCTCCTTTAAACACTATTGACATTTAAGGACTTGTGTACTGCTAACGCTTTCAGCTTCAGAGGGTGCCAAATTTACTGAACACTCCTATTTCATTCGTTCTTCTCTTTCTATTAAGCAAATGTCTCAAAACAGTAACATTTTCAGTTATTAAAAAAAGAGCCCAAAACAAATCAGCAAACCTCTAAATATGCTTTCTTATTTTTTTGTAAAACATGTTTATTATATGCTACATCCATAAAGTTTGCCTACAAAATTCCCATAACTTAACATTCTACACGCTGTGTTCAAGATTCCTATGGAATCTGCACAGCAGGATCTAGATCAGCAACACATTCATTGAAACACACCTAGAGCATAGAACAGGCACACATGTCCTCGAGCCACACTCTGTGCCACAAACCTCCAGGCCATTTGAGACTCACTTTGTGCAAGGGGCTCTCAGTGAGGTCAGGAAAGCTGCACGCAGCAGCACTGGCAGGCCTGGCCCCGAGCATAAACGTCCCCTTGAAATGTGCCCTGAGGCTCAACTCCAAGCTCCATGAGACAAACAGTCAGGAAATTAATCCCAGAGCCAAGCATCTTTTTCCAAACTGCAACTGCCTTGTCCCCAGCTTCCTTTCAATAAAGGGGTGACAGCCAGCAGAGCTCTGTGCTGCCACAGTGTTTAGGAGCACTGAGCACAACCAAACCCTTCTCCTACAAGTGCAAACCCCATACAAGCCCAGCCACAAACCCAGGCACACATCACCCAGGGAGCATCGCTGGATCCTGAAGGGCACCAGATGTACACCAAGTCTGGCTACGCCTACAAATATTGATGACCCTAAAAGCAGCATTAGGGCAGCAAGTTTCATTGCTTAAAGCATGAAGGATCAGCTGGAATTAGAAAACAATGTAACTTTTCTCATGTTTTCAAACTCTTTGGATCACTTGGCACTGGACTGGTCTAGAGGAACTGACTTCCTCAACATGACAACTTTCCAAAGCTCTTTTAATGTAAGCAATATTATTTTACAAGTGTTGACAAACTAATGTACTGAGTACAGAAATATAAAAAGAATACATCCTTTACAGGGGAATTATTGTGGGACTAAAAACTTAGCTACATTTCCACTGATACCACAGAGTCCAATTAAGTTACAACTCCCACCTACAAACCTTGTCCTACCACAGTTTCCAGATCTTCACAGTTACAGCTAAACTTCTGTTTCTGACTGTATTTTTATCGTTTTTCTCTTACTGAAGGAAAAGGAAACTCCTAAGCAATGCAAAATGCACACAGGACATTTAAAATTTAACTCCATTTAGAACAGTATTTACCAAATGTTTTAATCTCTAGGATTAAATTTAAGCATGTATTTTCCAGTCATCCAGATGAACTGGATAAGCCCAATTCAAGTTCTTTAGTGACTTGGGACTCAAGATAGGCTTTAGCAGTTTTACATTACTTTTGATCCCTTGACTTTTTAGAGCTACTTTAACTTCTGTCAGAATATGATGGTGGTCCCAGCTCCAACCCCTTTGCTGGATGAACCGGCCACATGCTGAAGGAAGGCCTCACAGGTAACAGGGAGCAGAACATGAGGTGGATGGTTGGGGTGAAGGGCTGGAAGAGAAAGAGAGACAGCTTTTCATGTGTCATGAAATCCACACCAAACATGCCAGTCTAGAAAATGGCACTGAAAAGATTCTAGACTCTTCAGCCTACTCAGCTGATTGACTCCTGCTGTTCAAGGCCCTTGGGATTGAACTGGGGATACAGAGAGAATTGAAGAATCAATGATTCTGGCCACTGAACAAACCCAATGGTCACAAAGCTTTGTGGAGAGCAAGCCCCAAATGACTGATTCCACATCCACAAATTAATAATCCTCACTCTAAACCTGACCATAGAGAAAATACACTTGATTAACATAGTTACCTAATAACAGACCAGACATGATTAAGACAATTAATTTTAGTGTTGCTAAACGTTAATACATCCCAAGGTCCCATCTTCTTTGCCTGTTTACTCTGTCCTCCTCTCTTTTGCTAGAAGTTCTCATGATAAAGCACTTTTCACTCTAACAAGATCTCTCTTTAGAATAGCATCTTTAAATTATTTAAACAATCATCTAGTAAACAAAGCAGTATTTTTAGCAATAAAGTAAAAATCATGCTGCATTTTGAAACAATCCCAAGGGAAATGTTGGATTATACAAACTGGTTTATTTCTTAGTTGATAGGTGTGCTCATGGAACTCTGAGCATCAGGACATTATGATTAAAACCAAACTGTTAAATTTCTGACCCTATGAGAAAAGAAATGCCTACAAAAGCCCCCTGCAGTAATTGTTACACACATACAAAGTTGATGAGAAACGTGGAGAGCTCTTGCCAAAAATGAGACCGTACCTCAAACATCTGCATAATATTCCTTTACATTCTGCAGATAAAGAAAGAAAAAAGCCTAATCCCTTACAAAAGTGACCAAGAACATTCCCATTTTTACCAGTGTTTACCAAGGCAAAAATTGCCACTGTTCAGCTGCCACTGACCTCTGGAGTGGGATGCACCTCCAGAGATTCCTGGGATGCCCCAGGGTAGCATCCTGTGGTGAAGGATCATATCCCCCACAAACACCAGCCCAACAAATGTAAGACTGTCATTAGAAGGAAAAGGGGAGGACAGAAAATAATCTGCCTGTGCATAAATCCTTGCCAGGACTTTGCTCATAAATGATTAACATGCCATGTTGCAGCAGTGACCCTGCTGCAATCCTGTGATCCCTGAGCTGGAGGATGTGGTTCTCCAAGTGAGACCTCGAGTCATTATCAAAGTTGAGCAGCATCGAGGCTTCCCTGCTCTGTTCCTGTGGCATCCAGTCCTGTCTGCCTGCTTCCACACAGCCTCCATATGCAATATTCTCATTCCCTGCCCTTCTGTCCCACTGAAGCCTGCAGGAAACTTCTGAGTGAAGAAGAGAAGTTTTATCTTTTTTCCCCAGAAGTATCTTCTGACTGGACACAGAATATTTCAGAGGTTGCAGAAATTAGACATGGGAGGGCAGGTACACATGAAGAGAAAAAAGGGCCATTTACCAGTTTACTACAGCCATAAAACCCCCACAAAGACACTATTTCTGCATGAAAAGAAATCAGTTCCTGCTCTCCGAGCCAGTAGGCTCAATGTAGGCATAAGTTCACTGCTGACGTAGTTGATTTAAGACCCTTTGCAGTGATGGCAGTGTTGGTAAAAGCTTTAACCATAGTTTTTACGATGCTATTAAGTTTTAGTCATTTGTGGGTTTTGCAGTATATGAATACTATAGATGCCACCTTAATTAAAAGGTCTTGTCATCTTGTGCAATTAAAAAGAGAAAATGTACTCTCCTATGAATAGCCAGGAACAAATTGAGCAAGCTGCATTATACACGCTAAGTACACAGCAATTTTGTGCCCCTTCCTGTATCACATCTATTCTCCAGCATTCAGTACTTTTTAATAATACTGTTACAATGTTTTATGTTTAATTGACTTCTGAATTACCAGTGCCATGGCATCTCTGACCATTAATGACAACCAAGTTAAACAAAGTTCTACTTTGCAAATGCATACAAACTTTACATACATAGTACAGAACTGCTTCATCTCAGGATTTTCATGTACAAACACTCACTAAATGAGGCATTCTTTTCTTCCTAAGAAAATATCTAATGGATCATGAGACAGACTCTTCCCAAAGAGTACATAATAAGATATATATCACTTTAAATAGCTTTAATATCCATGCAACTACTTAGTTGGACAGCATATGAACATATAGTAAATCACACACATGGCATTCACAGCCTATACATGAAAGTGCACTTCTACAGCTACCTACAAGGGATCCCAGCAGATGGTTACCAGCATGTGTCCACTCTTGTCAGCTGCAAACGCATTCACCTTCATTAGTCTGGCTCATTATTTCAATTTTGACTCCAACTCAAGGTCTTTCAAGATAATGAAGCAGCAAGTGATTGGCTGCCTCGAGGTTTGTGCTCAGAGCAGGTCTTCCTTCACGATCCACTAGTAACTTTTGACCATGAGAAAAGTATATCCTACATCCATCTACAGCCTACACCTTAATGTCCCAGGGCATTATACTGACAGGGCAGCAAGAATTCCAGGCACATCTCCCTGGGCCAGTTAGACAGAAGCATTCTCAGGATTTGCTCTAGACTACAGAGCTAATAATATTCATGGTGATTTTTGACAGATATTCCTATAGGCCCATGCATCACAGCTCTTGGGTCTGGATCATAAAGAAATTGAATGTATCCTCATTCAGAAGTCACGTTTGTTCATGTGCTCATTACCATTTGTAAAATACACCAATTCCACTGATGTCAAATGTAGCAGAACCTCCTGCCCTTGGGCCTATTTTTAAAGTTACATAACTCCACTGGAAAGCTTGTCCTTTAAAGGTGCTAGGTAAGTTAGGCTCAAAAGGACATTATCTCAGAAGTGTTTACCATCTGACCATCATTCAAATGAAAATGCAAATTTGACATAAGTATGGAAAACATTTTTCCCCTTCTGTCTTGCAAATAAGTAGGGTCTTCCATTTTGGAGAGCTGACACCTACACCAATCCAAACAAGAAACACAGTGGACTTCAGATTGGTACAAGGCAGCTGTAACTTGGGGGCAGTTGAGCAGACCATGCTCTCACCTTTCCGTCAGGGAAACACTTCTCCTCCCTGCCACGCTCCCCCTTGATGCTTTGACTCACACAGGAGTTCCCCACACAGCTGCTCTAGCTTCTGGGAAGATTTTCACAATCTGCATAGAGTATCCTGGCTTGCTGCCTTGTCCCTGAAGTGCCCAGTGCTCCCCTACAGAAGGAAACTCCAAAGCTGCTCCTTGAAAGGAGCTTTTCCTCTTACATCCATGCCAACAGCCACCTTTGGGGCTTTGAGGCCCGCAAGCGCCTGTTTTCTGGCTGCTCTGAGCCTGCAGCTTCTCCTTTGAAGTGCAGCAGCCTTTGGGGAGCATCCTGGGGCACTTCTGAGCTGCACAGGCAAGCAACAACTGCTGCAGCTTAGACAAGCATATGCTCCAGAGGAAGAGGCACATTCTAGATGAGGGATGAGCAAAGTTTTGATCACAGATAAAGTAAAGGAGAAAGGTTTTCAAAGGAACTGGAGAAATACTAAGGATACAGGAGGCTTCAAAGCAAAAAACTGTAATCATCTCAGCTGTGATACTGTAAACTAAGTATAAACTAATCAATAATCCAACTGACAAGCTACTGACAATCAGAATAAATACCCTTAGGCATGGCTCCAAGACCCATGGTCCCACATGGACAGGAGCCCAGCAGCCAGCGAGCAGCCACTGCAATGCCAGAAAAACATCCCTTCCACTGAGTGAGGGTGATGGAGCCACATCACAACACACACTGTCCTGGCAGCACCCTTGGGGCTAATGCCACCTCTGGATAGGAGGCTGGTGGCATGACTGGCCTTCAGAGTGCATAACAATAAGGTTACTTGCATGTTGAAAACACAGGTAAATGTGTATTACCATACAAACTCTTATCAATTCCTGACAGTCTTCTCCTCCCTCTAAGCAGATACAGCTGTAATAGATAAGAAGCACACAACCCTTGCTCAAAGACTGTTTGGAACACAGCCTCGAAGAATTGTATTTTTGAACTGTGGGTGAGAGACTGAGGGATATTCTCATACGGACATGCCTTGGAAGCTGGCACTGTTGATGTCAATGACAGCAGGACAGAGTTAGTACAAAAGACAAAAACACCTCAAACCTGCAAGCTGCAATAAACTGACTTGAGAAGAAATACACAACAGTCATCAATAAGAGAGCTTGCCCCTCCTTCAGCACTGATGGAGCAAGCATGTCTCATTCACAGGCTGTGAGCAGCTACAGCACACTCCAACTGTTTGAATGCCCACTGACAACAGGTACAGACAGGCTGTTCTTAAACCACCCATCACCCGAGGACAAGACCAAGGCAGCAAGTTTGAATATAGATTAAAAGGCTCATAACTTCTCTTGTAAGTGTGCTGTACACGGGGGAGGCTGAACCAGCTGCTACAACAGCCTCTTAGTAGGGCTCTTGCCCATTAAAGAAAGAATAATGCCCAGGAAGTGGCTTCAAAGGGGATCAAAGCACAAAGGAGAGAGAAAATTATAATTTTGAAAAAGATATGCACAAAAAACACATTTGGGCAACTGTGGATTGGTAAATTCTATTTCCTCTCCACCTTGCAAATGAGCTGCAGCATCCGTTTGGTTCGAGCAACATGAATACCACTTAGATACTAACTATGCCACCTTCTGTACAACTCTGTGTAAATATACACTGCTACATGAGATACAAATAGAAACATACCTTAATTAAAAAAACAAACAAACAAAGAAAAAACCCACAAAACCACAGAGGATTCCTGGATTTTACTGACAATCACCACTAATTTGTGCCACTCACTACTTGTTTAAAGCCCGAAATACTCTATAACGACCTTTAAGTTACAATGTGGGAAGACTGCTGCATCACTTCCTATTTTACTGTTGATAACATATTCCAGACTACTTTTGTCCTATCATTTTACCTAAGTCAACTATATCCAGCATTCAGATGCACAAGCCTTTCTTTTGAATTAGTGTATGATCCATAAGCCTTTGCGTATCCAATCACATAAGCCAAAATTAAGGGGAAAAAAAAAATAAAATAAACCAACAGAGAGAAAAAGTAAGCAGGAAACTACTTGGCTTGAAACCTAGAGAGTGATGCCCAAGCTGCACAGGCTGTTCTCATTATCAAGCTCAGTTACTGACCCCTGCGTACAAGCAGGTTCAGTGCCTTCCTTTCTGGAGCACGCTGCCTGCTTTTGAACTTGAGATACGGAGAGACTTTATGAACAGAGCTGTTGTTTTATTTACTCTCAATTAATCATGCTCAACTGTAAACAAAGTGTCTGTTTTAGTTCTGTTGACAATTATCCACTTGTCAACATCTCCCTCAAGTACCTTCAGCATCTGGCAACAGCACAAAACTGCTACATCAAAATGAACATTTTGTCTCAATAAAAAGATAGACGTGTGGCAGGGTTTCATCTGTTTTCTAGCCCATCAACAGTCAGGCCGTATTGTCACTGATGCAACCAGACAGTGGTCTATTCCTACGGAATATTTATTTACAAAGGGGGAGGGAAGCCAAATTTTGTTTATATTAGTAAGGCTCACAGAAGAAACAAGACCCCCCCCACACCTCCCCACAAAGGCAGAAGCCAGCCCTCCCTGCAGGCTGCCTGGTGCCTCCTGTTCTGCTGGGCCAGGTCCAGTCCCAGCTTCACCAGTCACCTTGCCAAAAGCTGCAGAGCCGGACTTATTTCGTGGTGTTCAGCAAATCCCAGTGCAAATAGAGACACTTACTGGTGCCTGCCCAAATACTTTCAGTGAGATAATCTTTCCACTACCTGCTATGTGACCTGGGCTTTTTTCCATCCCTGGGCCTCCCATATTAGTTTGAATTTTGCCATTTTTAGCTTGAAAGATATAATTATCCTCATCTGCTAAAAATCCTTCCTAGATTTTAACACAGTCTCCCTTGTGCTTAAACAAAAAGCTGCAAAATAAACGGTGACAGTCTGGCACCTTTTTAGGTACAGTCAGATACAAACTGGACACTCCTTTTATTCTGAGGGGGAGGAAAGAATCTTGTCAGGTAACCTCTTTAACAGGTGAGGAGGGCCCAGGTTGCTGGGCCTATGGAGAACATCCCCTCACACCTCTGAGGCACCAAAACTGTCCCACGGCTCTGCTACCTAAAATTGTTAATATTAAATGAAACTTGATCCCACTGTAGCAAAGTAATAGGAAAATCTGGCTAACTCCACTGGAAAACACCCCAGCCCTGTGCCTTTTCTACACAGACCCGAGTTTTCTTCCCAGAATAAAATACTCAGGGATGTGGGGGAGGGCAGCAGGCTCAGCTGAACGGAGCGGTCAGTGCAGAGAGAACGCTTCCCGGTACCGGGCCCTACCGTGCTCTGAGCGGCTGCCGACTCGGGCGGCTCCCGGCTGGTCTCGGCGGGGCCGCCGCGCCCTGACACGCGCTAATCAATCTCCGCTGTGTAATTGATTCTAATGAGCGCGGCTGGCTGGCTCCGCGCGCTAACAACCGCCCCAAGTTGGCGGCGGCTCCGGCTGCACTCCCTGCCCGCAGCGCCCGGCCCGGCCGGACCGCTAGCCTCCCCTTTAACCTCCTCCTTCTCCCTCCACAATTAATTGAGATATCTTTTATACTTGATGTGTTGTAAAATTAATGCCTAATTTATGTAATTAGTCAATTAACTCTAATTCTAGCATATGGTGCCAAATGCCCAGAAGGTGTTCTTGTTTCCCAGGTACTTATTTTGATGTCATGAAATGCAGCTAATTAATTTTACATGCATATTAATTTCGGATCTATTTAGCAGCTCCCTTTGTGAAGGCAGATTTAATATTTGTCTTTCTAACCTTTTTGGGCAAATTCCGCGCTCGGTGTTGAAATGGAGGTGACTTTTAAAACACATTTCCATCAGTCTCCCTTTCCTCTGCGGAGCCTTTGCTGACACCGGGTCGATCCCTCCTGTGTGAAGACGAACAAGGGCTGATTATCTATAGCTTTCCGCACGTCTGTAACTGTCGCAAGATACGGTTATTGAATTTAAATCCGATTAATATTTAATATTAAACATTTCTGAGGGAATTTTTGTTTGTTTTTTGCAAAGCACAATATCCCACGGACATTTTTTTTTAATAGCTGCTCTTAATACAATGCTCCTTGGAAAAATTATGAGAATTGAAGTATTGCCTAATTAGAAAATGAGCGTAATCCTGATCGCTGGCTTCTGATGTTCGCAGTTCTCCTGACCACGCTGAGAAACTGCGAGCCCGCTGCCAGCGCGCCCTGCGCTTGGCTGCTCCTGCCCTCGGGAAGCACTCGCGCTCCTCCCCAGCAAAGCGTTCAGGTTACACTTCTATCTGCTGGAAAGCGATCGCATTAGATTTTGTCCATAATACTAGGAAAGATGAGAGTATGCCTCTTCTTTCTGCAGTTTCTTTTCTGCGCAGAGATTAAAGGGTTAATCACATCGTGGGCTTTCCCGCTCCCCAGATGCTGACAAAAGATTTAAGTAGAAAAAGAGATGAAACCCGAAGTCTACGCTTCAAATTCCCAGCGACACCCTTTTTCCCTTTGCTGCAGCAGCACTAATTGCAACATTACACTTATCTCTGGGGTGAGTGAGGGGAGATACAAATGCACCTGGCTGAGGGGCGCGGGACTCCACGCGTGGGGCGGGTGCGTTGCAATTGCCCGGCCTCCCGCCGGCCCCGGAGAAACTCTTTTCTGCGGAGCGGTAGGGCGGCACTTCGCTCTTTGGGGCGTCTACGCGAGTGCTGTGGCGTCATAAAACTTTTTATCCCCATTTCTGGATAAATTAATGAGCAATTTAATTAATAAAATCAGAGAGTAGCGTAAGTGCTATGATAATGAAGTTAAATGAGCGCGCAGTAAAATATTCACTAATCCAGCACATTGGCAAATGCCCCCTTAATTCTGCTTAGCACTAAAAGGGTTTTGAGCACCATAATGAGATTCCTCTGTCTGCTAATTAATTGACACTCTCCTGAATATTCATATGTGCTAGCACCAATACGTTCCTAATTGCACC
The DNA here is from genome assembly GCA_013398075.1 of Notiomystis cincta. Classification (NCBI taxonomy): domain Eukaryota; kingdom Metazoa; phylum Chordata; class Aves; order Passeriformes; family Notiomystidae; genus Notiomystis; species Notiomystis cincta. Next base: position 117,891 of record VZRX01021238.1, read on the forward strand.
GTGGAATGGATCTCAGAGGAAAGTAAATCGCCATAGACTTAATTAAAATAATGTATGCCAGATCCAGCTCGCTGAAGACGAGACATTTGCCATCAAGCGGTGTAAGAAAGTGGCACCTGGTTTGTAGCGAAAAATGAGGAGAAAATCTTTATCCCTCCCAAGGTGAAGTCAGCAGGGGCTTAGAGGCACCAGGTTTTCAGCCTGAAGATCTGAAAGCGAGAGCTTCGCCTTCAACCATCGGTGCCAGTGCGCGACCCGTGAGGGCGGCGCGGAGCCCGTTCGCGGGCGGCGGAGCCGCGCACGGAGTAACCGCGCTCCGCGGTTCCGAACGGGGGGAGCGGGCTTCGCACGACGAGGTGGGAGAAATCTGGTCAGGGATGCCCTCTACAGAAGCGTTTGGGGAAAACCGTTTGTCTCTGGCCAGGGAGGGGAGGAGGGGGAGACAGAGAAGGAGGGAGGGAGCAGCCACATTTGTAAACTTTTCCTTGAGGGGAATCCGGTGCCTTTGAAGCTCCGTCTCTGAATGGATTGTTCTTTGCACCTCCAGACTAATACTGTGAGCTAATATTGTACATTTAAATTGTTCTGCTGTTAAAAGCGTGGCAAGTTGCACTGAGAAATAAGTGCCTGCTGCTGCCTGACCGCGGCCTCCATCCCGCGCCGGGGGAGCGGGCGGTGGCTGTGCACGGCGCGCCCCGGGACTCTCTGCGGCGGGCAGGCAGCACCCGGGCCCCCGCATCCCCCGCTGTCAGTGAAAAGCAGATGTGAAGCGCTTTGTTAGGTGTTTTCCTTCCCTACCAGCTCAGGAAACGAAAATGAAAATTGGTTTCTTGGAAAAGACAGCTTTTAAAAAAATCACCACAGGTTAGAAACTAAAAAGAGTTTATTTGAAGACATACAAATGCATATTTATTATACACATGTAGGCATTAACAATGTAAATTACACCGCCAGCACTTGCTGGTTGTTTATTCATTAGATCTTTAGAAAATCTACATTGCCTGCAGATAGCGGGATGATAATGTGAAATACACAAGCAGTTTACCCAGGCAGCTCCGCCCGGCTCCGCGCAGCTCCACGCGGAGCTGCCAACAGGTCCGCGGGGCTCAGCGCCGGGGCCGGGTCCCTTCCGCTACCGGGGGCGTTTCTTACAAGTGTAATTCTACCTTGACGAGAAAACGGCCGTGCCGACTGAAACTGCCGTCACCCAAAATACAGAGCAAGGGTTTTACAGGTCGTGGCTCAAGAGAGAGCGAACTTTGACGGAAATACTTCCTGGAAGAAGAAATACGGAAGGACTCTGCATTGAATGACAGCGCAGACATCTCGCTTTCAGAGCTCAAAAAGCTTTACCATTCCCAATGCTTTTTATTCCCATGTAAAATCTTTGCTCGCCAAAAGGGGAAAAAATCCTCTATCAAATTATATTCTCTTTAGCTGTTTGAATGCTGTATGACTACCCTATCTCTCGATAATAAATACAGAGAAAAAATATATGGGAAGAAACTGCTTCGGGGAAATATTTTCGAAAGTTAGATCCAAAGAATCTCTTCCAGGAATGAAATATTAAAGAAGGTTAATATGGTTTTTGCTGCAGAGCTGCGGGTTGATGGGAAGACGGGAGCTTTGCTCGCGTCCTGAGTATAGCGGTCGGGAGCTGAGGCGGGCGGAGGGTGTCAACAGATGTAAGGAAGCGATGGAAGCCGCTGGACCCGGGAAACGCAATCCGCGCTTCGCCTGCAGCCGCCAGGCTGCCCTGTCACCGTCCCGCCCTGCCCTTCCTCCCCGCGTGTGCGGGGCGCTCCACCGCCGAGTCGCCTCCCGCAGCGCTCGGAGCCCCGAGCCGGCCCTGCGGATCCCCCTAATCGCGGGGCGGGCGCTGAGCCCGGCCCGCAGCACCGGGAGGGACGAGCAGCCCCTCTGCTTTTGCGGACACACGGCGTGGCCGAGGAAGCGCTGTCCCTTCCCCGTGGGACGCAGGTGCGAGCGCCGGGGGGGGTCTGGCGGGCGGTGCTGTCCCGTCCTGTCCCACCGAGGAGCGGGGCCCGGCAGGGCCGCGGGGGCGGGGAGCCCTGCGCTCGGGAATTGTGTTCCCTGTCCCTGGGCAGCTTGGTGGGTGGCAGCTGGGCGGGAGGCGGCGCGGGGAGGGGGCGCTGCGGCAGGAAGGGAAAGCGCAGAGCCCCGGCGCCCACACAGTCACATCACACCCCCCCACCGCGCTGCGGCTTCGCGGCGGCAACTTACGGATCTGTTTGCAAACATGCCCCCCGCCAACAGAGAGAAAAACACAAGCATTCAAAGATCTGACCCTAATTAAAGCCCGGCTCGTTAAAGACTTCACACAATGAAGGAAAAAGTTTGCCCGAGCCTGAATTCCGCAAGCGGTTATTACCTTTGCTTATAAAGAGGGGAAATAACCGTAACGTGCGCGCCATTTTTCTTGTGGCTATGCAATTTTAAATCATCGTCAATTGTCATAAAAACCATTTCACAGTGTTTGGCTAAGTAATAACTTTGTCATTTAAAGGTGTCTTTGCTGGGCGACACTCATATGCAATTCAAGAAAGATTTCCATTGCTTATGGATTTTGAACCGCCGTTCTGACTGCAGCAAGAACGGGACTCAGCCTAATTTTTCTTTCTGGTTTTGCACAGAACACCAAGACAAGGCAGACTGTAGGAGAAAGTGTGAATGGGATGAGCATGTCTCGTAAAAAAAGACTCATGATAAAAAATAAAGTTTATGAAACGGATGGATCTGGAAAGAAGAGTCTTTGAAAAAAAAAAAAAAGAGGGGGAGAAAGAAAAGAAAGAAAGAAAAGAAAGAAAAAGGAAAATCAAGTTTGCTCCACCCAGCTATTAACCAAAACACAATACCTTTTTCTGGGTGGTACTGCACAGAAGTTGATTCAGTTTTGACAATGTTGTTTAGCTATCATTTGCTATTTTGAATGAATGGGAGCAATCCCCCTTTTTACAACAGTTGTTTCCTATTATGGAGAGGTGCAGCAGTTGAGGGCAGACATGTGAAAGTGGCTGTTTGATTCCCTTTTTCATCCCCCTGACCCTGCCTTTGTCCCTCCTCACCCTGGGAATGTCACGCCTCACTACTTCACTTTGAGATGCTCTAGAAAGTGGCTTTGTTATTCCCTTTTAGACATACACGAAATTGTTCTCATTCCCCCTGCTGTAAAAGATACTTCAAATTGGGACTCGGTTCACAAGTGCAATGCAATTTGGCTTAGCTCAACCTTTGTTCTGCTTGTACAAATGACCAAACAGTGCACACATTATACAGTTGATCTACTGCTCCCTTTACACCAGAGTTAGCGGCTGGGAGAAAAGCAAGTTAATCCCTTCAATACTAAGGTGGCATTTTCAATATTTCCTACAATGTGAAAAGGAGAAGAGAGGGCAGCTTGAAATGCGACATTTGTTTAAAAGGGAAGATTAAAAAGAAAAAGTTTGCGAGGCCTCCCCGATACTTCTCCAAATAAATAAATAAACAAACCAGCAGATCCCAAACATGTAGACAAATACTTCAGCACCTCCGGGAAGGCAAGAGAAGTTTACCACAAAGACAGGCTCTCAGGGCAATAACGTCGAAACTCAAGCTGGAATCCGCACTAGCAGCACAGTACTTAACAAAACGCTGGGGAGTCCCGGCTGATGCTCTGCCTGAGCCCGCAGCCCCGGCACGCACCTGCGCGGCCCCGCGGAGGGGGGGCCGGGCCGACAGCCCAGGCGGGGGCAGGTGCTGGGACGGGGGGTGCGGAGAGCGGCGCGGCGGGGGCTCACGAACTCGGTGTAACCCGGGCACTCCTCGGAGCCGTCCTAGGGATGTCTTGGGCATGTGGAGGGAGGGGAGGCTGAGGTGCTGCGCCTACCGGAGAGTGGATTTGCCGCCGGCGGCAGAGGGAAAAGAGCTCTCCCGGGAAACCCGATCAGGTGCTCCGGGACAGCCCCAGGAGCCGTAAGGGGGAACAAGAGCCTCCTCTCAGGATTAAGGAATTCTGATGCTCCCAGCGCGCGCTCTCTGCGCGCTGGAAAAATGCGAACCGGCTGCCCGTGTCCCGGGGCCCAGGCCCGATAGCGATGAGCTCGGGGCATGGGGGACACTCCGTCCTCGGGTGCACCCCCGGCGGCGGCGCAGCGAGGCCAAGTGCGGACTCGGGCTGGCGGCGCTTGAGATCCCCGACGGGGCAGCCGAGGACAGCGCATACGGGCAGCCGGCTCTAAGGAGGGTGACAGCAGCGAGAAGCGAGAGGGTGCTGACGGCAGAGCAGGGGCGGCCGAGCGGGCTGCCCAGCGCCAGGAGCCCCAGGTCCCGAGCCGCGCAGCCTGGCCCGGCCCCCGGGCACAAAGCGCACTGCACATCCCAAGCTATCAAGAATATAGGTTTGGGGAACAGTTCTCAGTCCGGCCTTGACAGGCAGGGGGAGTTTTTTTAGTGCTCATTGGGAAAGGAACAAAATCCTTTTGAAAGGGCGCTAAGTAGTTTCACGCCAAAGTGGCAGATTTGGTGAAGAATGTGGGGTGGGACAAAGCCCCGCCGTTCCCAGAGCGGCCGGAGCTCTTCGGGAAAATGCACCGGGAATTCAAGCACACAGAAAAGCAGGAGACCCCAAGTATCTCGGCTTCCTTCTCCTTCTCAGCCCCCGAGAAGCAGAAGAAGCAGAACCATTACAAAAGAAAGAGGGCAAGGCTTAGCCGAAACGCAGCCACAACCAACAGCCTGGAGTTGACTTTCCAAAACGGGGGAAGCTTGCTCAGAGCCTGGCATTGTGTTGTGCAGCCTAGGAAACCCTAAGAAGCTGGTACTTCCCCCCTCCTTTCTCTTTTCTCCCAACTGGTTTGTAAATATTAACAAGGTTGTGAGCTATTCTCTCACACAGAGTGGATTTTTTATCTTTGGAAAAAACTTGGCTTCCCCCCACAGCCCCTCTCCCACTCCTCCCCTCTGCAAAGCTACACACCTGCTTGCAGCCACAAGGATTCAAAATCAATATTGTATTTGTCACTTTTCTGTCTTCTTTTCCTCTCTCAACAGCCCTGCTTGCCACTGAGGCGAATTGTGGATTTATGGAGGAAAATTAGCATAAATTATTACCAAATCTGTAAACGTGTGTGGTCTTGCTTGTGGGAAAGGGGACTATTGCAAACCTTCCATGCAGAAAGGTGGTCCATGATGGGCTCCATGCAAGGGCTGAATGGCTTTTGCACGAAATAGATTTCCATTGGGTTTGTACATTGATATAATTGACTTATGTGTATTTCATACAGTTTTCCCAACACATCCTCTGAGCTCCTTATTTGAATTAGACTTCAGAAAAACGTCTATTTGTTTTGGTTTTCCACATAATGGATTTGGATTCACTTTCACCTTCTCCTCCTCCCTCATGTTGGCTTTCAAAGTAAAAGGGAAATGCTACAATTACATTTAAATCCTATGTTGCCCAAGTCTGTTATCTGTTTTATGCTTAGCACAAGGTGAAACTTTGGATATCAATTACTGGGATGATTTCACCTGCCCTACCCTTTCAACCACACCTTCCTTTGCAATGGGGAAAAAAAAAAAACAGAAAAAAACCCCCACGGGTGCTTTACAGCCATACCTCGTTTGCACTAGGAGTAGTAAATGACAACAGAAGTCGGCTTTTCTTTAACTTTACAGCTTGCGAGTTCCTTTTTGCATCAGCGGTTGGTTTGGTCTGATTTTTTCTTTCTTCGAAAAGAAAAGGTACTGGCAAAAAGAATAAGAAAAATATTTATCAGTTTGTGGATTTTCTGAGCTATCTTTTCGATAGGCATCCCAGGAGTGAACTTGGGTGGAGAGACAAAACCCGAACTGGGGGGTGTTAGAAGTTGGGGATGGGGGAACTGGGTGTGTGGTGTGTGTGAGAGGGAAGTGTCCCTTACACCCACATATTTGGGGGCTCTCAATACAAAACCAGAAGCCTTCTCTTCGGTGTTAGGGGATGCTGGGAGGAATTTCTCCTCATTTCAGAGTATTGTCTTTTCTACCCTCTAACGAATGTCCATCGTATCATCACCTCTTACCCCATCTCCCCACCCCCTAAAAAAACTTTGGAGTCTGCCTTCGTGCCCTGCCCGGCTGGATGAAGCATCTCGGAGCCCATTAACTGAGCAAGGCAACTCCCGGGCCCTTCTCTGCAAGGGGCAGAGGGTGGCATGTGGCAGGTCTTCCCCCCCAAAGGGCTCGTTAGCTCGGCAGCGCGGGGCCGATCAGCTTCTCGGATTCCTAGAAATACAATTATTTACCTATTATTCTCTAAACGACATCCTGCCCCTAGAGAGAGGGATTAGATGGGACCGAGGACAGCCGAACTGGGACGAAGGGAGCACGGTTTAACACACACGAGGTCGGCGCTGGTGGCGATGTGAAATGCGTTTTGATGCTCCTTCCAGGTCTGAGGGAGCCCTGCTTGATGGGGACGGTCCCTCCGAAAAGACTCCAAGGCTCTCGCAGAGCCCGTCTCTCAGCAGCCGCGCGGCACAGAACCGCCGCCGCTCTCCCTCCCCCAACCCGGCTATTTTTGCTGAATTAAGAAGGTGACATTATTCTTCTTTTCAAGTACTTCTGTTAATATTGAAAAACGTGCGCTTGCATTTCAAGCGCGCGCGCTCAGCCTCAGCAGCCATTTCAATATTAATGAAATTGTTTAATCTCCTAAATTCATCGTGTTTAAGTTACGTTTTGGTGAGTTATTGACCGACTCCGAAAATATTGTTAATGAAGTTGATGTGTATTCACCACAAAGGCTCTTCCTCCCCGGGCTCGCAGCTCCCGAGACAATCTTCAATTCTGGCTCTAGGGTGACAGGATGCACCACAGCCTCGGGAATACACATCATGCGAACTTCCCTCCTGTGCCAGGGCAAGCCTGGGACCTTCCGGGCCTGATCCTCCCCCAGGACACACGGGTCGCAGTGAGTTGCTCGTCTAGGCTGCGGTTCCAGGATCGGGCCTTGGTTCCCGGGGAGGAGGGAGTACCTCGGGTGTTACACGTCCTGCCTGCTCCCACACACGCAAGTGCGCACCGAGAAGCACACAGGCAGGCGAACGGTCTAAGACACATCACGCAAATCCCGCAGAAAGCGTCAAGATGACGATGTTTAGCACAGCAGCCGCTGACACGGACTCATTAGCCCGGACCAGCTCTGCGGGACCCTCCAGCCTCGAGGCCGGCCGGCCGGAGGGCGCGCAAGCGGATACTCCCCGGTCCCGCGAGCAGAGCAGCGGCGGGGAGGGCAGCTCGTTACCGAGCACGCCGTGGCTACTCCACGGTCAGGAGCCCGTTCGCTCTGGTGTATTGAGAGCAACTCCCGTGCCTTTACCAACAGGTCCGCGGAACTAGAGCAGCGGTCCTGCATGGGCTGGGGAGAGGTGGGAGGCCGGGAGGACTAACTTCCCGGGGCGGCTACCGGGGAGCCCTGATCTTACTGCTCCTCGAAAAAACCTTCGCTCGAGAAGAGCGGATTTGGCAAAGAGAAAGTCCCTCGTTACAGGGGAAAAGGCTCGCCTTATGTTAGCCAACAATACAAATCAGATAACAATGCAGAACAAACAGAATACCACAGCCAAGCAATTTCCATGTCAAACATCCCACTGCTCAGTACCTCCATTTGTAAGTGCGAATTGCAGACTAAGCTTCCTGCAAAGTCCACAGAGAGGTTAGTGCATACCTTCCCCCCACCCCCAGCCACCGGGTACCATCGCACTGCAATTCCGCTGGCGGAGCCTTTTCACCCCTCGCCTTGTCTTCAAATGGAAATGATTCCCATTGGCCCAAGGTGTCCATGTAAATAGGTGTAAAAGAAACCAGATTATGCCTTTCTCTCCAGCCCCCTCCTCCCTGCTCCCCTCCCCCTGCTCCCAAGGCGATTGTCATATGATAGCAAAGAAGTGGCACATTAATGAAGCGCCTCTACAGGGGTCTTTTCTGCTCATGTCACCACATAAAACTATCAGATGGTTAGAGGAAGGACATGGAGGCAACTACTTAGCTCATCGCCGCTGCAGAGAAGCAAACAAGCCTCTGCTACAGTGCAGCTGCCGGTGGTGTAAAAGAAGCTGATTCAGCCCGCAGAGGCGAAGGGAGGGGTGTACAAGAGGATTCCCAAAACCAAGCCAGCTCGCAGCCTCCTCAGGACTAAACTGGAGCAGCGTGGCCCCGAAAGGAGCAAGAGACACGCCGGAGGAGCGGGGTGGGAAAGAGTCCGGACTCCCAGCTGCGTCCCGGATGCGGACTGTCAACTTCCAGCAACTTTAAGGTGGGCATATGCAGGGGCTGGCATGGAGTTGGGTGGGAGTCGAGGAGAGGGGATGGGGTCCCGTTCTCCTCGCCGAGACCAGAAGACAGAGCTATCACTAGAGTAACTTTACGGACGCGGGCTCCTGCGGGAAGGCCAGGCTGAGGGAGGCCGGAGCTGGGAGAGGCACATCGCTTTTCCCCCTGCGGCGGCACAGGGCTCCGGG
>VZRX01021238.1:140068-270292 GCA_013398075.1 Notiomystis cincta
TTTTTTTTTTTTTTTTCTGGGGGTGGTGGGTGTGGGGGTTGGTTTGTTTGTTTATGTTTTATTTGTTTTGGTTTGGGTACTTTTTTGTTTTGTTTTGTTTTGTTTTTCAGTTGGTTGGTTCGTTTGAGTTGTTTGTTTTTTAATCCTTGGAGGAAGAAAGGACAGCTCATCATCCATTTTTAGGGTGCTAGGGTACTTGTCAAGATGTGGACTAATCTATCTGAACATTAATAAAATCACAGTCCTAAATATTTTTAAAACTCTATAAAGTTTTAAGAAATTCTCTTTTCTGTGTTTTGACTCCACTTTCTCAATATTGAGGAATTTTTCAAATCCTTTTGCATCAAAACTACATTATCCACTTCTCATCAGTAATACAGCAAACAGATTTCCTCCCTCCTTTTCTAAAAACAAATCAATCACTGGAAATTCTCCAGCATTCAGGTTCTTCAGCATCAGTTAAGCAAAGCATCAGGTACTGTAAAACCTTTGATAAAGTCTTACTGATACTGGACTTTCTTCTGAAAGCATGACTTAAAGAGCTGGTAGATGAATTCCTGTGAGGAATCCAGAGAGGGTTTAGCTACATCAGAGCCAAAGGACTGGTTATGTCCACACAGAGGACACAGCAGGGCCAGAGAGGAGCAGCAGGAGCAAAAGAGGGGTGAAACTTCTGCTCTGCCCCCACACAGCCAGCACTGCCCAGCATGATCTGCAGAATGGACACCACCAGCTGGAATCAGTCAGGGGTTGACTGCTCTGAAATTATCTCATTCTCTTCCTCACTCCTTCAGTGAACAAAAGGAGGGACAATTAACAGTAAATTCCATTGTCTGTGCATAGTTAGATATGACAATTTCTCTTACTGTCTCTGTATACTTATATATTATAAATCCCTTAACTGAAAGATGGTTTGGGGTAAGCCTTTTGAAAGCACAGGCTCATCTTGCAGAGCCTTGTTTTTGAGGAATTTGGGTTAGGGGTTTATTTCCCTTTTTTTTTTTTTTTTTTTCCCTGTCAGAAGATACACAAAGATATGTCTTTTTATCAGCTTGGCATTACTCTGAGATTTTTCCATAAGCTCAAGATCAGGCTCTTTTGAAGTCACTGCACAGGAATCACCAGGGGCACCTATTGCATGTTCAAATGAAGGCTCTCCATTGGAAAATAAATCCAGTTCTGCCTGTAGCACTCAAATTCTATCAAAGTGTTCCTCTTCTCTATCTGCATTGATGTGTCCGAGTTGTATTTCGGAGAACAGCATTTTCCTCCTAACTGGTCACAGGCATAAATTATAAAACAAAATACATTTCTAAAGAGAAGTAAAGCCTTGTCAGACCACAGAGTGTCTGACAGCCATCAGATCACACAGCCACCCAGAACATTAGAAAAAGAAGAAAGCACATGAGACATCTAGCACTCTTGATCCCTCGTTATCCCTCCCTTTGCAGTAAGGACTGTGTATATCTAAGTGCTGCTTTTTCTTTTATTCAGAATATCGAAAGTCCCTCGACATTATTCTGTTTTCCTGAGCATTCTCCTTTGTCAGTTCCTACAACTAAATAAAACAAGCCAAACCCCAAACTGTTTCTCCATGATCAAGCTCTGATTTTTTTCTTTCCAAGTAAAGATATACTGCTTAAAAGGACAGTTTTGGGGTCAAATTCCGCTGCAAAGAAACTCAATGGGATGAATTTGGGTCAGTAACAATGCGTTCCTTAGTTCTCAATGCAAGTCAGGGAGGTTATGGTTCTATGAATGTGGATGTGGCACAGTTGGGTAGGAGGTCAACAGCACGGAGTTAAGTACTACTTTCAGCATTGTCTTCTCCTTCATCCTTTTGAGGATACAAAGCAAAAGCTGTCAGTATTCATCCACTTGAGCTCTGGAAATACCTCTTGGGAAAGCTGGGAACTGATCTTGCAGAAAAACAGCAAGAATCATTATATAAGCCTGGATCCTTGGAGTATCCTGGAATTCCTTCCATCTCTCAGAACAGCAATGGCAAAAGCCTTTCTCCTGGTGTGGGGGATGCAAATCATGCCTGTCCATTTCTTCACAGTGTCAGATGAGAGGAAAGCCTGTCCCTTGCACTGCAGACCTTGAGGCAGTGGTTTTGGAAATTTATTTTGTGTTAGCTCAGGTAATTCACGTACCAGTAGCAGCATGAGTCTTCAGAGAGGATGATTTATGTCTCAGAAGCTCCAAACCATGGCCTCTCACTGGGCCTTAGAAAACGTTCCAGTCTTCAAGCATGCTACACCATACACTGAAACCTTTCTCTCTTTGCATTAGTGAATGGTAACTGTTAATTTGAAACGAGAAAACTTCTTTATTACAAATAGTTTTTTCATTCTTCCTAAACCTTCTATTTACTCTGATGGAATGATGATTGATTCATATGGTCTGTATGGAGGCAAACACCCCTAATATACAACTTTAACTAGAGTGAACGGACTGAACAAACACTAATCTCTACAGCAAGCTACCAAAGTCTGCTTTGTGTGCTCTTTTTTTCAGCCCAGCAGAGCTGGTGTCATTTCAGTTGTGCAGAGCAAGCCTGTCAAACACAAATTCATGTACAAAGTTCCTGTGCTGCCAAGGTATGCATGCAAGTATTCGTTATGCACACAGAAAGCATGAAGTCCATTAGGCTTATGCAAATGGGCATGAAAATGTCACCAATTTTGTCTTCTTTTCAAAATAAAACCACTTTTCTCAGTCCTGGTGGACCACTCAAAACTGGGCAATAAGGTGCTATCTATTTATTTGTTCCTTGCAAGGCAGCCAGCAATGCAAAGCAGAATATACAATCGTGTAAACTGAAGGATTCAGGCTATTCTTGGATGTTTCCATTTAATCTTTCACTTTCTGGCATTGTGTAATTACACAAAATCACTGGAAAAATCAACAGTTTCAAAAAGATCTGCTAAAACATTGCTGTTAAGCGTTTTCTAGTGGCAGCATCCAGGCCATAACACAACAAAATCTTTAATTTGTTCTTACAGGCCCTCTCCATGATCTTGGTGGGAACAGCATAAGAATTTCATTCTGGAAATTCTGTAAGAAGCTGTTAGTACTGGCACTTGGGGATCTTTCTCTGGACATAGAGGCTTTTCAGGATTGTACATCCCCATTCTTTATGCAGTTATCCTTTCAGTCCACAATACAACTCCCATTGATCTCAGTGGGGATGGCTGACAGATAGCAGTACTGAAAAGCACACTGTAGTGTAAGCACTGGAATAAATTTACCTGATACCCTACAGATAATGGCCTTTGTTCCCTAAACTATACCTGCCCAAAAAGCACTCCCCTCTTATTTCTGTATGATAATCTACCCAACAAGAGCAGAGGGAACAGAGCTGCCTGCTGATTTGTCAGAGGTGGCACCCACTGATGGCTGGCTTGTTACTGCCACACACAATGAACAGTGCTTGAGTTCAGACTGGCTTTCCCTCAGGGACTAATTTGAGCTGTTCTTTTCTATCTAGTCAGCATTTTAAGAACATTTAAGAGAACACTTTAAAAAACTAAGGAACTCAATTAGTAGAAAGAGGAGTTCCACTCCTCTCAGGTTTGACTGAAGCTGGCCAAAACATTCAACGCTGCTTGGGTTGAGAGGAGAGAACAGGCATAAAATATGGTCTCATAAGCCTCGCTTCCTCAGCAAACCAGGATAAAACTTCCTAATTTAGTTAATACTACCAAATGCCATGTAGGTACTAGGATTGCCTAGGAAATATTTTCTACCTCCAAAACCATCTAAAAAACCCCAAGTAACACATCAATCTCATCACCAAACGGAAGCGATTATGTTCAGCCTCTAGTTCATGCTCTGAATGATGTAATTTTCAAATGTATTTTCTCCTTGTCCTACTGTTTGTCTTAACTGCTTTAAACTCCTTGTTTAATAACAGCAGATTAGTAATGCATCTTACAAAGAGGAATTAGGATGGATTTCATTAATGCTAACAACTTGGCTATGTTCTCACCATATGAATATACCATCAGTAAAACATTTTTTATGCCAGATCTTGGGCTTATGAAACACTGAATTATTTTTGCTCAAAATCCCTGTCAACTTTCCATTAATTACTGATAAATCAAGCATGCTAAAATGGTGCAACAAATAATCTCCTCCCATTTGGAACATGTGTGCTCTCTTTGGGACTGGCCTATTTACAACAGCTATGATGTTCTACAGGCTGGGAAAGAACATGGGATTTCTTTCCTTCATGGTCTGACAGCATTCAGACTTTTTTTAAGGAATGTTTTTTTTTCCTACTTACTGTTTTCCTACACTTCCCATCACAGGCTTGCATGTTTTTTTTCCTTTGATCTGAGCATAGACCAACCCTCCACAGCCCTCCTCACCACATGCGGATAGATATTTTAACTTGGCCCTCAATTGTTATAGATATATCAGGTTCAGATATCTAATCTCTGGGAGACTCTGCTCTCTGCATCAACACTCATTCTGGTAGCATTATTCCTTATTTATTTATAGGACATGAAAATTTGAATTTATTGCTTAAACCTGAGTCTGTACATTTGTGATTAGAGACAGAACTATTCTGCTTAGAAAGAGGATTCTCCTGCTTTTCAGGAACAACAAATATTAATTTATTGTTGCTGAGATCCCAATTACTGTTCAGTACCTGTGGAGAATTGGCAAAGAAAACAGATGTCAAACACAGGTTGTACTGTGTGCTATGCCACAGAAAATGTGGTCTCTTAAATGTTTCCAAGTAGAGGCCAGCCTTTTTCAATCCCTTCTCTTTTGCCAGGAAATCCCAGGATCAGTTCTCTCTGGCAGCTGAACTAGTATCTACATTTCTGTTACGTGACCCTAACTGCTAATTCTGCCTGGCTGTACAGATATAGAGATGTAAATACATTGGACAAGATCTTAATGCAAGCAGAAAAGAAGGTTGCAGAACTTGATACATTTTCCACAGAAAAACAGGGGGAAATGCCTTCTACCAGTTCAATGTGAAAAAATAAATAAGAGTGAATCAAAACAAAAATGTTTGGAATTGATTCTAAAGTATCTGAAGACATGAAAGTCATTAATATTTATGACATCAAATATTAGTTATATTTGATGCCTAACAAAGACTTGTCTGTTTCGTTGGAAATAGCTTTCTTATTTTGTCATGAATACAGAGGCAGCCTTATTAATAAAACAAAATACCATAAAGGAAAACAAGCAGAGACTGAAGGTTCTGCTGATTTTTAAGGGTTTGTATTATGCTATGTTATGTACTTATTTTTGATGGTTTTCCCCTTAAATTATGAGCTTGGGGAAAGAGAAGAAAATAACTTGAGTGTAAAGTTTAAACTGCTTATAAATAAGACAGATATGTGTGAAGCTGAATTTCCTTGTCTGAGGAAAAAAAGAGCTACTACACAATACACTTGAGGATCATAAATCAGTCCACACACATAATCCCTGAAGTCACCAACTGGAGCATTGCCCCAGCTGTGGATACAGTCCTGGATATTGTAGCACATGTGATCCCAGAGCCTGAGCAGGACTGGCTGCTGGGGAGCCCGAGGCCCAGCTGTGTTGGCTAAAATGTGTCTGCTCACAGCTACCCCACCTTGGCTTTTGTGGTTTAGAGACAGGACAATCAAAACTGAAATGCACTTCTTACAACTTAGGGAAAGTAGGTTAATACTCCAACTCATTCATGGACTCCCAAATTGCCTGTAAGGTTTTGCATGGAAAAAAGTATTAGAGTAGATAGAATTTCAGGACATTGCAGAATCATTTAGGTTGGAAAATACCTCTAAGATGGAGTCCAGTCTCAACAGAGCACTGCCAAGCCTGCCTCTAAACAATGTCCCTCACTGCCGCACCTACATATCTTTCAATGTCTTCAGGAATTCTGACTCCACCACTTCCCCTGAGGAGCCTACTCCAGTGCTTGACAATGCTCTCCATGAAGAAATTTTTCCTAATATCCAACCTAAATCTCTCCTGGCACAACTTGATTCCATATCTTTTCATCCTGTCACCTGTTACTTCAGAGATGAGGCCAACCACCACCTGGCTACAGCCTCCGGTCAGGGAGCTGTAGAGAACAATAAGGTCCCCCCTGAACATCCTTTTCTCCAGGCTAAACTGTCCACCTCCCTCAGCTGCTCCTCACAGGACTTGTGATCCAGACCTTCCCCTGGACTCCAGGGAGTCCAGCTGTTATCTGGACATGCTCCAGTACCTCAGAGTCCTTATTTTCATGAGAGACCCAGAACTGGACACAGCACTCGAGGTGTGGCCTTACCAGTGCCCAGCACAGGGGGCTGATCAGTGCATGGGTTCTGCTGGACACACCATGGCTGGTACAGGCCAGGTGCCATTGGCTTTCTTGGCCACCTGGACACACCTGGCTCATGTTCAGCTGCTGTTGACCCCCAGGTCCTTCAGCAGCTTTCCAGTCCCTCTGCCCCAGCCTGTGGCACTGCAGGGGTTGGTGTGATGTGAGGGCAGGACCCAGCACTGGGCTGAATCTCACACAACTGGCCTCAGTTCATTGATCCAGCCTGTGTACACAATCATTTTCCTGTCCCCAGACAGCCTGAAACAGGCCTAGACTGCTCTGAAAGTACTTGTATATTCCCTTCTCCAAGCTTTTAAAGGGCTTACAACAGCTTACAATGCTCCAGTATCTAGGCATTTTTGTAGCTGGTATTCCTGAGACATGACCTATATATTCTTTGCTGCAAATATTGTATGTTGGGCCCCTTTGTGCCTCTTCCCCATAAAGAATCCAGTGCCATTTGCCAAACTCACAATAATATTGTGCAATTGTGTGCACAAATGTTCATGAAGGATTTGAATCCTATGGTAGGAGGAATCACAGGAGTATCTAAAACTTTGAACAAAAAGAACCTCTGAGAAATGCGAACCTCAGCTGCAGGATGCCTCAGGCTCTGAAAACAGAACAGAGCTGATGAGCTTTGCATGGAATTCTCTTATCACAGAGGGCCTGTACAAAGATCAGCACCTGGGAGAAGTGAAATAAAAGGGGAGAAACTTGCTCTGGCTACCTGCCTGTACCCTAGAAAGCTGAGTTAAAGAAGATGTGAGTAAAGACATTATAAAAGCTCTGCACAGGACAGTTCAATACCTCAGACTTGCACTTTCCTACTGTGACCTCAGAAAAGAACACAGAAAGCTCTCTGGCAGTATTCAGTTTGTTCCAGCCCCGACTCCCACTGCTGAGCCAGCCAGGCCAGGCTCTGAGCTACAGCAACAGTGTCCTCACCAGCCAGAATTGCTCTTATTCTGCCCTGGCTGCCACTTAGATTTATCTATGTATTTTATGTCTTCTCTCTGGGTAAGCAGAAAGGTTTTTTTGGGTTAGTACCCTATGTAAATTAGAATACATGAATAAATTGGAAAGCTTATTTAATTATCTGTGGACAAAGGAACATGACAGTTGCTTTGAATAGAAAAATAATTTTGTGAATGAATCAAATTCCAGTAAAAAAAAGACGCTGCACCTGCAGTACACTTAGTCTGATGACTTCACCAAGTTTGCTGCCCATTAACCATATTATAATCTTTAAAATATAATTAATTGGTCAGTTGCGTAATTCCAACAGCATAGTAGCAGCACAATGCATCTCGTTTCTGAGGTCAAATGCAGTAAGCTGGAATTCTGCCAGGACAGGGAATGCCATGGTATAGATGAAAATAGTCTGTGCTTGAAGGGTTGAATTTGACTTCGTGTTTTGGAGATATGGTTGGACCTGCGTGACTGAGGAAAAAGAACCCACAAAATTCCTGTTTTTTGGTAACAGTATGAGGGATCATGAGAAAGTGAACCAGGACATAAGCCAGGTGTCACTTGCAGTGTGGGACATTTCACCAGCAGATGAGTAACTAAGCCAAAACCTGGTTCCACTTCTTTTTTGTGGTTGAATGGGCTTCTGGGTACAGCGCTGGTGGCTGTGCATCATGAAAGTTCTTCTTGGGGTACCCATCATGAGAGAAATGCTGATAGATACTTTAAACTCATGGAAAATCCCGCATCATTTCTCAATACAGTGAGTATGCTCTGGTGAAGAAATGGGGTCAGAAACTACTGCTACATAAATCTGGTATGGGGGAACCATCAAGAAATCAGAAATTTCCTTCTGAAAGCTGAATCATACATGTCCTAGCAGAGCTGCAGTACAGTAGCTGTGTAAATTCCTTTAATCTAGAAGTGGTTTTCATTTCTGTTGCTGAGGAAAGTGATGCTGTAAGTGCTTTTAGGACACATCTAAGTCATATTTGCTGGGCTTGCTTATTTATTTACCATTGTTTTGTAAGTGTGCGGATTTTTTCTCTGGTGCACACATGCAGACACAAACAGAGGGGAAAAAAAGGAAGACAGAGACAAGTCAGCTCCTCTGTTGAACCAGCAGATGTTTGCAGTTGAAT
Source organism: Notiomystis cincta (assembly GCA_013398075.1). NCBI lineage: Eukaryota > Metazoa > Chordata > Aves > Passeriformes > Notiomystidae > Notiomystis > Notiomystis cincta. Next base: position 148,505 of record VZRX01021238.1, read on the forward strand.
TGCCAGTGTTTCATGAGTCTGAAACCAGCCCTGTGCCAGCCAGGTTTGTCACCGTTTGCACAGCAAAGACTCTCATTGCAGTCATCAGGTGTAAGGAACACAGGACCCTGCCCTCTCAAAACCTTGAGGAAGCAAACACCTGTGGGAAGACTTGGAGAAGACTGGAAGATCTAAGAAGAATATAAGAAAAAGGAAGAATATGATACTCCCACAGGATATAGAGGGCTCAGACTTAAACCAGATCAACAACAGGAGTTAGAATTCTGCATACCAAAAGAAACTCATCTTGAAACTTGGGCATACACATCTTCCTGTCCAGATGGCAAGGTCAAATGCAGAAAATAGGTAACTGTTAAAAAAACTATATAGCTTTTCTGTTTGCTTTGTTGTTTGTTTGTTTATATAATGAAAACTAAACTCTGATTCCATCTTGATCAATAAAATTTTAAAAGAAAAATTCCAGAATAACTTTTAAAAATGGCTTAATTTAACTTTGTCAATGAGCTTCCTAAGCGAGAACCAGCTTTGACCTAGACACTGGGCATCTCCCAGCAATGACAGCAGTGACTGAGACGTCGCTTCAGTGCTGCCAGCGGTGCCCTTATATGCAACTGTAAGAAACTTGTCAGGGAGTTCAACTGGCACAGTGTTTTTCCCCCATACAAATTGCACCCAACTGGTATTAGATGTCAGCCCTTGATGAAGATCAGCATGTGTCAACTTCAGGGTTTTTTCCACAGTAAAAACAATGAGAAATTTATCTATCCACCATTTGGGACTGAGTCAAAAGCCTCCTTTACTTTGTCCTGTTCTGGGATGGAACAAGGTACTGCAGTGAGCTGAAAGGCCCCTTGTATGTGTTTCCATGAGCCTTTTGCAAGGCATGACAGAAGAAGCTTACTGAAAATGCCCCTAATTCTAACCTAACTGGCCTGAGAAAGAACCTTGTGTGCAGTTTGCACACAATGTTTCTGCTGCACATAATAAATTGTAAGGCCAGGTACATGGTTTTATATTTTGTGTGTGAGGATGTGTGCAAATGAATGTCTCTGTGTGCGTGTACAGGGATATTCCTAGAATTTGTTTTGTTTTTAAGATGTCCTAGAAATTTTACTGAACTCTCATATGGAATCAATTTAAAAGAAGACCTGGCATGGCTTTACTTGCATATCTTTCTTATGCATTTGTCCAATCAAAATGATAATGTAGACAAACTGTGGACTGCAAAGCGTATTATCCAGCAATATCTCATTATTATGCAAAAACTCAGATATTCACAGCAACTGTCTCATCTATTTATTGTTTGGTTACTCATCTGGAAATTTTAATACTTTCTTCAGGGGCAGGGGCTGGCAATAAAAAAATAGATCTATATATCAAACCTTTAACTTCCAGCCATCATTGTGTGCCATAATACAGATGGAGTAGCTATCAACTCTCTTTACCTTGTTGGTTTATTTACTTCAAGTAAGAATAGAGATTTAAAGAGAATACAATAACAAAGTCCACTGCAAGCTAAATTTTCATGCTCCAATATGGAAAAAACCTTGACTAACAACAAAAAAATAAAGAGTGATCGATATGCATCTCTATGACTAATTAATTTATGAAAACTATAGACCCAAAGTTAATAACCTTCAAACTCCCCTGTTTTTCCCAAGCACATCAGTGGGTCTGCTGAAACACATCACCAAGTCTGCACCTCTGTGTGTGTAGGTCACATCTTGGCTCAGCAGTGTTATTCAGAAATTTTGCTCCTTAGTTTAGTAAAACACCGAATGAATTGCTTGTCTCACTCCAAGTACCTGTCTGGTGCTATTGAAATCTCCAGCTGGGTTACACACTATCTTTAGAAGGGTCACATCCCCAAAACAGGGAGTTCAATACACAAGAATATGGGACTGTTGGGAAGCTTTCCAGTCTGGTCACCAAATTTAGCATCTGCAACTGCAGCAGTGAGAAAGTGGCTTTTGCAGCCTGAGCTTGTGAAAGCATTTGAACTGCCATCATGTCACTACAGGCTCATATACCACGTACTAATGATATCAGAACAGGATTCTATCTTCTGAAAATTAACAAACCTTGATTTTAAGGGTACAGCAAGTTTTTCTCCAGTCATATACAAGAAATGTATGATTCAGGAAGATCAGCCAGACTAAATTATAGAGTTAGGTGGTAAACTGCTGCCACGCACTCTGGTTTTTAGCTCCCCTACCATAAAGAATCTTTTACCTGCAGTGGGACAGGCCTGAAAGAAAAGCAATAAAGCTCCATGAGTAGTTCCCCTAGGTACAAGTATACAGTTAAGATGATTGTCACTTCACATCCACAAACCAGGCTTTATTGTGACAGCTGACTTGGAATTGCCATATACCTAACAGAAGAATGGAAATGTGAGGAGGAAACATGGAAGAGTTTCAAGGAATTGTATGAATACTAACCTATTCCAATGTAATTCCATTTTTCCTAGTTATGTATTTGGAGCAAAAGAAAATATAGTTGCTATTTACTGCTTTGTTTTGCAAATTAATTAGAGTAGAACTTAGAACCTGAATAAAATAATAGTGAACATTATGTACTTGCTCCCTGCACCTTCAAGTATTACAAAATGAAGGTACCCCTATGCTTTTGCAGACTCCCATTGAAATCAAATTCCGTGTTGCTACAGGCATTTAAAGCCAGCAAATAATTCACAGGACCTTCACTTTACTTTTTAAAATGAGACTTGTTTTATATGTTGCTTTCTGCTGGAAAAACTGCTGACAGATTCGGCATGCTGGTACAGCCTGAATAAAGCATACAGTGTCAGAGTACTCCGGGCTCTGTTCACATCACCCATCGCACACACACTTCTGTCTGCCAAGCATGCATTTTCCTTAAATCTTCATCTTCTTTAGATTGCAATACAATACCAAAGGGTTTTTCATTTCCATAAACTATTTTTGGTTGTAGTGAGCAAACAATAATCACTGAAATGTAACATTTAAAAGCCAGTCATTCCAAGATAATTCACAGCTCTCCTATTTGTTCTTGATGCTCTTCAATAGAAGTGATCAGTCAAGAAAGGACGTACTTTCCTTGGGGGGTGTGTGTGTGTATGTTACTTACTTTGGCAGCCAGGAGCTCTGGGAAACTTGTTCTATGTCTTAAAAAAGAATCTAATGGCATTGCTTGAAACTGGTTGTGAAACAGCAAGTGATTGATGGGGTTATTACCATCTACTGCTTCTGTTTACCCCAAATTAATCTCAAGTAGAGTTCCTTGTAAATAATCTAGCTGTAGATATTCAGTATCCTTTGTGAAACCAGGAGTGAAGTTCCCCTCTCTGGAAAGAAGGGAGGGGTGGGTAGAAGGCGTTTTTTAAGATTTAGTTTTATTTCTCACTACAGGCAAAGCAGAAACTCACCCAACAACTGGTCTCATCTTTATTGTATCTTCTTACTATATAAGTTCAAGTCAAACAATAGCCCAACTAATTTATGGCCAGAAGAGGGTTAGAAATTTAAAAGTTTAAAGAAAAAGAATGCAAAATCATCTCTTTCATCCAGACGATATGCCCAAGTGTATATTCAGCATGCAGGATAATCCAAACTACAGCACTGTTTTAGGATATGTTACAACAGGCAGATGAGAGTAGCATTTCTATGCTTTCAACTCATATAAACATCAGTAATTAATGTAATTTTACCATATTGCAATATAGAAAGCAGAGGAAGATTCCCCCAGTACTATTTCCCCATACAAACTGTTGAAGATATGTAATAATGGCTGAAGTCAATCTTTTATGATCTCTACATAATGTTGTAGGTAACAATGCCTTTTTATTTCTGCTTATAGATCCTGATCTTTGGGTTTGCTCAGAACCCATTTTGTCACCTAGCAGTATAACCTTTTAGCTGATTCCCCATGACAATTTGAGGGAAGGTAAACAGTTGGGTTTCTATTTTCTCAATTCTGCTAATTCTGTTCTTCTGTGGGGATTTAAAAACCTGCAGGAGTGGTGAGCAAGTTCTCTGATGATTAGATGTGCAAGTGTAAGATACACAGCTGTTGAATTCACCCCTTGGAGCAATGCTGTCTTCAAATACCTTTGATACACACGCTGTGCATGGGTTCTTGGTTGCTGGTGCTGAGAACCTTCTGTTAGTGTGGCACTGTGCCCAGCCAGAAGGCAGCTAAACCCATTTCATTCACCAGCCAGGAGCTGGGCTGAGTCCTCTGGTTTCAATCCCTTTCCCTACACCAATAAAGTCCCATTGGTTTTATAAGTTGCTTCTTTATTTATCCCACGTGTTAACACTTCCATGCTAAAATAAGAATCTCTGACCCATGGAGAAAGACAGGCAGAGGGTTTGTAGGCACTGGTGGCTGCCAAAAAGACAGGCTGTGAGAAGGAAAGCAGTTGGGAAACTACTGAAACCAGATGGCTTGTCAAAACATATGCTATATAAGAGCACAGCCTGCAGGCACCGAGAGGAAGACAAGCCCATGGCAAACAATGGCATCAAGGAATGACTGAAATCACACAGGAATCACTGCAATGAGGAGCAAAGCCTAAACTGTAGATTCACCCAAGGAAGTGCAGATGAGATTAAATTTGTTCCAAAGTGCATATTAAAATTCATTTCCCAAACAGGAGATACAGAGAGATGCAACATTTGCATGCCAGCAAGTTTTCAACTTTCTAAAATCCGGCTCTTCCTACATGGAATAAACTGGTCAGATACTATGAGCACAAGCCTTTTAACTCATTTTCACTGTAACTGAAGACTTTGCTTTCTATTATAAAATGTGAAATTCAGATGTTGCCACAGAAGACCTCAGAAAAAAAAATCAAGAATGGAATCAAGCATCAAATATTTAAACAAACCTTAAAAGTTAGATTGATGCCATATATACAATACATCATTCATTTCTCTTCATATCATACCTTAGATTAAATAGTATGTAAAATAGTTTGGATGCACTGAATACATAGAAGCATACTTATTCCTATAATCATGGAATTATAGAATGGGTTGGGTTGGAAGGGCCTTGCACCAAGTCTTGTATCACTGAAAGTGGTTTCTGTGGTAGGAGATAACCACACTAACAGCTCTGTGGAGCAGATATTCCTTTCAAACAAAGCAACAACTATGAAACAACACTAAAGAAACATTGAGGGTGGGACCAAAGGACCAGCATCAGAGGGATGGATCTATCTACAAAGAGTGAATTTAAAACAGAAAATTCCCATTTACTTGTGTGGATGAGCATCTTGGCCAGTGCACAAGCAGCAAACAGCCAAACAGGGAGCTGTGAAGAAATGGGCAGAATACCATGTTAGATCCATGGGGAAAGAGGAGGACACAAATGTGCCAGCATGACTGGCCAGGAACACACCTTGCTGTTATATGGACGGTGAAGGAAGGTGACCTGGATAGATGGGAGAGAAGAGATATCAAGATGGGAAACCTTTGCTATTTTCCTTCTTAAATATACTCTTGTCAGCCACAACACTTCTTTTTAACCCATGTCTGGCAGTTGAAGCATATCCAATGAACAGTTTCTTTCTTTGGAATCTGGGAAGCCACAGAGGCCTCAAAACTGCCAAGAACAGGTAAACAAGAATAAAATAGAAAACTCCAGCAAAAGGCAAAAGAGAAACAGCACATGCATGCTTTGCTTTTAAAAATTAGAATCAAATTAATCATTTAGTCTCTGCTGCTGTTCCTGCTAGTAAGCTACTGGGGCTGCCTCTGTGTACAAATCCTTTGCAGGGAACACTGTTACTGAATTGTTGTGCCCTGATAATTTTTGAGAAGCCAAAGCCACTTAGAAAGAACATACCAGGGACTCAGATAATTCTTCTGGTTTACCACTAATGTAAAATGCCAAGTAAATGAGAAGTCCTGGGAAATGATTTACTTATGTTTGCTTTGGAAATTACCAGTACTATAGCACTCTTTAGCTTCATTCCTTCAAGAATGCGTATCCTTTCCCTGCATGTTGGCCCTTGCCTTCCTGACAGAATCATAGTTTTTCATTGAAGAATCTAATTTCTTAGCACTGCAACAGAACATGAACATTTTTCAAATTTCCCAGTGATAGCGAGGGTAGGTTGCTCTTTGTATTTACTACTTAAGTGAATTAAACCAACTCAAATGTGTGATCTCTCCAGACAAAGATGAAGGTTACATAGTTTAAGGATGAAATATAGACCATCCTCTACAAAACCACTGTGTTGCAGTTTAATTAAAAGAATTCATTAAAGTCATGCCCCATCCAAGGTAATTAGTATGCATAATTTATGCTTTGCCTAATACACAAGGGCAGTAGTCTGAATAATAAACTCGAGTTAACCTTAAGTGGAAGAGATTGAATGGTCAGATGTTTATTTAGCTCAGGTTTGCTCAAGAGCTAAGGTTAAAGAGGTGAAATTTTGTTATAGTTAATTAATTTCTTAAGTTTTCTTCATAAAATGCTGCCTACCTAGTAGGCAGCATTTTCTTTTCTTAAGGAAGGAATCTGGTAAATGTCTCTGGTCCTTATCAGCTACCAGAACACTGAGTATGTGATCACATTTGTGCAGTTTGCAAGGATATGACTTGAAGGAAGGTTCCCCTGAAAATTTTCACCAAGGAGCAAATGTAGCAAAAGTTTCCAAAACAGCAGCCCTCGAGGTACAAATTCACAATCCAAAGCCAGTGGCTTCCATGGCACTCTACTGCCTTTCCACTACCTACTTATTCCAGCTCCTGACCCCCTCTCCGTTGCACAGCCTCACTGCAAACCAAATCAGCAATATGATGTGACCAAAAACCCCAAAACAATACCATATGCCCTATTCTGATCTCTTCTCAGTAGGATTCAGTTTAGTGAGCCCTCATTGCCATCATCACTGAGGTGCCTGCACAAGAGGATCCATAGTGCCTTGAGCTGCAGCTGCTTCTGAAGACTTCACTAACCTTGCTACAATGCACTAAGTGTTAAGCAGCTGGAAGTCTCTTCTTCCACAGAGCAAAGTGAATCTGCCCCCCTACATACAAATGACTGTACTGGAGCTATACTGCTATTCATGAGTGGCATCCCTGCTAAGCCCCAGGGCCCTGCAGTTCAAGCCCTGAGCTCCAGTGAGCTCCTGTCACAGAGTTCTTCTCTGTATGAGCAAAGCCAGAGATGTCAAGCAGATCTGTGATAACAGGATCTCTGTGTTTGGGGGAAGAGATATGAGGCTGGCAAGACTGTCAGATGTCAGACTTGTCACTCCAGCAGAGGAATTATAAAGACTTCTGGTAAGAGCAAAGAAATAAGCTTTTCCAAGGACCTTTTCAGCTACAGATTCCCTTTCAGACAGCATCCAGTTAAGCTTACTCAGGACAAGCTGTAGAGATAGATATTGCTATATGGCTTAAGGTGGGATAGGGGCATCACAGGAACCGCCTTCACATCTGCACTGATTTGCAGCACAATTCAGCTTTAAGGCACAGGTGTGAGGCCATATGGGTTGGTGGAATGGAAAGACCTTGTGGGGTGACAGGAAGCAGAAGGAAAGTTGCAGGGCTTTGCAAGATTTGAAATCAAAAGGTCTGGAAAAACTCTGTATGCTACTTTTTCTTCCCTGATCATTTTTTCCAGGTGCAGAAGGGTTGGCTGTGATCTATTCATCACTGGAAAGCATAAGAAATGTTCATCCTTGTCAGAGGCCAGTGCCTGAAATAAAAATTTCACTTTGATGCAGAAAAGTAAAATTTTCCCTTAATCAGAAACTCATTAACTGTTACACAGGTAGATTATTTCCCCTAACTGCCTTTGTCTTGTCAACATGTTTAACTTGTTTGCTCTCACATTTCCCCTTAGTCTCTACCCACACTAAGAAGTCATCATATTTCCAGCGTTTAAAAAATATCCGTGCTTGATTTAGCTATGTCTTCTGTCGCCTGAGTGGGGAAAGTCCTTGATGTATGTGGGGTTTGGATTAGGCCCAATGCTGAATGGATGTTTTCTTTCCTTTGAACTTATATTTGATTTTTGCTGCCTGTTGCAGAACAGCACAAGAGCTACAGGCATTAGTCTGAGGTAACACAGGAACTCTGCAGCTGGAAGAGGATCTAGGTCTTTGTGCACTGTCCTGTCCTCATGCCACCTTCTTTCCTGGACAGACAAGTGGGAGACTTGGTAGCTCTCCAGTACCGTAGATCATGCAATGACCTCTGGATGCTTTTTTTCTCAGTTGCATTCTTGAGTAATTCTGAAATATTATCTGCAGCAGGATTTTCACTCCAAAATGCAGGCATGATACTAAATCAAATATTTATTTTGGAGTTTATATCACCAAATGATCTTTATTTCTTCCTCTCTTATTAATTTGTATCAATAGCCATATGCAAACTCTCTGTACAGGATTAGCTCTTATTTAGGGATCTCACTCCAAGGCTTTAAATAAAAATCCAAGCATTGCCTTAAACATCTTCCACTCCCACACTCCCAGTAGGAAGAGGAATTAATAAGAGTTGTCCTCTAAAACAGTATGGGAGGACGGGTCTCAATCTTACTCAAGTGCTGGCAAAAGACAGCCTATATTTTGCTCTGAAGAAAATTAAATCTATGTTCATTGAAATGAACTCGTAGAGCCAACAAAAATCTACTTTCCTTTGGATCAGAATACTCTGTTCACATGGGAATCCTTTAGCTTTTGCCAGTATCTCTTTGCTAAGGCTTGGTCCCATAATCACTAAAAAAACAGTCTGCAGAAATCTGTGTATACAAAGATTTTTTTTTCAAGTCTTCTGGAATATGTAGTAATAGAGAAATGCCAGCTAGAGAATTACTGCAAATTAATGTATTATTCGTGCTACACATTTCTGACCTTTTATCCTCTTTTCTGTCAACATTCAGATAACTCAGACTAACTAAATTTTAATGAGGACAAAATGGTGGAAGAAAATACTTCTCAGTCACATATGCACGTGCTTCTATAAATTCACTTGCATGAATTTTTGCCACACAAAAAAGAAACAAAACCACAGAAGAGTCCAGCTTCTAAAACCAATAACCATCATGTAATAAAACTCACATTTCTAAGACTAAATAATGAGCAAGAGATACAAATGTATTTTAGAATAATTATCCCACTTTTTTTTTTTCCAAAATGTAAAAATTCTCAAGTGTACTTCCTTGGAAGTACATTTATGAAAATTGGTCTTGGGGAAAAAAAAAATAGGTCAGTGAGCAAGCAAATTTTATAAAGAAGAGTCTAGTTTGCTGCTGTTAAACTGGAGTCCTGCTCAATCCATCAAATTATGCAAAGAAATCATGGCATTATGGAGAGAAATTTCACTAGAGCTGAGGTTCAAACTGCAGATATTCCAATTTCATAAAATACGATTAAAACTAAAGACAAATGTAAATAAACTTTCTTGTATGTCCATATAATAAAAGAAGACCATTTGAATTGGATGTTACTCAGCAATCCTCAAACTCAGAGTATGATCCAAAGCCAGCTGTTCAGACATTCAGGTTCTGGGGAAGCAACTAACTAGTTTCAGTCAGGAAAATCATCAACTACAGAACAAAAGCAGAGGAATAGTTTTCTGTAATTCATCAGCATGGATATAATTATACAGTTGAGCCTTATTACAAACTGCAAGACATAAAATCATGACAGATTTTATTAATTTTATTATTAAAGGGGTTTTATTGGTTTTAGCTTTGCAGCCAGATTTACTCCTGAAAAATCACAATAATTCCATTAACTTAGTTGTTTTCAACCTATTTTTGTTGGAATGCTTCTTTTTCTGAGGTGTCTTATGCCCTTAAAAGAGCATAAGGCTCTTTTAAAGAACTGGCCACCCCCTCCTCCTCCCCTCTGCCATCCAGCTCAGTGCCATTACTTTTAATAACGTGGCACATGTCCAAAGCTTTATCAGCGTCAATTCACTGGGCACCTCAATGAGTCAGAAGGTGCTCAGTGCATGAAGCCATTTACTTCTCTTTCTTGGACTCTATTTTTAAGTTTAATTAGAAAAGGACGCACAAATAGAAGCAGCTATGAATATAGTACTTATTGAACAGATCCCTTCAAGGCAGAGATTTAACAGCAGACACAGCTTCATTAAATTTACAAAATTACACTTCATCTTCTGATATTTTAGAATTCAAGTACACTTATTGAAGTGCCTATCTGCAAGTCAGTAAACAGAGTACATGAATATGATGCTCAGAGTGAAACTCCTGTAATGTTCTTTTAGTATCTGGAGCAATGCTATTTACAAATCCTGGCTGGAGTGAGTGCACAAGACACTTACATCAATCTTTATCCATTTCAATTACCAACAAAGGTAATATCACAGCCAGCACACATTTAACATTAGATGGCACATATCTGGGCCGACCTGAGGAGCTGCAGAATAAATATTGATATATTAAACAGAGTATATTACTCAACTTCTGAATAAACCACTGATTTTAATTTACCTACAATTTTGCAATAGCATCTTTCCAAGGAGGAAATTAGATTTTTACATATCATAGCAAATCACAAAGGCAAAATGTCAATTTCATATATCAAGCAATTACTTGTACTGTTTATTTTTGGGGAAAATTTTAACATTTATTTACTTAGAAAGCCACACGGGTCCCTCCAAAATAAATAGGGGTTATAATTCTTGCCAAAAAAATCCACAGTTCCAGAGATCTACTCATCAATTTCCTGCAGCATTAATGAGGAAAGGCGCTGAGACAGTCATTCATACTGTCTTTATGATAAGATTAACCTACAGGGCAAATCAAGATTAAGGACAAAGGGAAGAAAAATGGATAGAATCCAGAACGAGGGTTTTTTTAAGGCCTTGCTTGAAATTTTTGTTTGCCATCTTAAATGTAAGTACTACACTCAAAGTACACATGAAAAGGAAAGATATTCTCCCAACAGGAAACTACATAAAAGGAGAGATGGAGTTATTCTTACGTAAAGATTTATTTGGCTAGAGTTGGGAGACGGGGGAAGAAGCCACGTTACTCATTCCTTAGAAAGCACCTGTGAAATTGCCACCAGTGTCCTTTATAAGAAGAATTAAGTACCAGTTGAGAAACACAAGGTCAGAAGTCACAGTGACTTGGCTCTCCAAGAACATACCTTGCCACTATCAAAGTCATGTATACTTGCTCAAATCTCAGGAAACTCCTTCCAGAAATATTTGCACTCATACACTTAACTACACCAGAACTACATTTCCATCTGAATATTTCATGCTATTTGGAAAGGAACCAGAGGCGGCCTATTTTAATGTGCAAGAAGGTCTTGAGGAGTATTACACACTTAAGAAAAAAGGATTAGAAAGGATGTAATAAGTTCACCCCCAGGCATCTGAGAATACAAATCCTTGCATAAACCACCCTCAAGGTGGGCATGGTTAATAAAATATGCAAGCCCACTGGCATAAAGTACAGTGCCAAACATAACCCTCTGTCATACACTCCTCCTCTACTATAATCTCCCTGCAATTCATGTTGAGATCCAGACACTCTTTTTTAAATCTTGTGACATTTTAATTTTCATAATAGTTCTTCTGTATATCTTTGCCAGGCTGAGACAGTCTCTATTTCTGAAAGAGATGCATCAGCATTAGGAAAACTGACCAGCTTGCTGGACTTAGGCTATAGACACTAGAGATGGTTCTGCCAGTGCTAACCTTGGCACCCAAAGTTTGGGGGATCAGTCCAGATGCATTAGAGCTGGCTCTCTGTGACTCAAATTGCTTCTAGTGACATAAGCTTTCATGAGATGAGATGGGCAAATAGTATCACTGAGTGTTTTTATTCTCAGACATGGTTTTATTATTTTCTCTACCTTCTTTTTAGCTGCTTTCTGCTGCTTTGTCCTTCTTTCACAGACAGCACCTTAGTTACTCTCACATTAGCAACTGCCACTTCAGTGGAAGTAACAAGACAGAATTTATCACTAAGCCCCTCTAAATGTGCTACTAAGCCCTTCAAGTCCTAATTGATTTAGGAGGCTGGCCCAGATGATAATGTTCTCTAATCCAGACACTATATGTTTGACCTGATGGAATAAAAAACCTTTGGAGAGATTTGAAATGCTTTAATCAACTCCCAGGCTTCATTTGCTCTAACCCTACTCTTGGTGTCTGTGCCTGCATTCCTCTGGCCCTGGGCTTCCTCACAAGGGACGTGATGACACCCAGAGCTGTTCCTAGACCCCCGCAGGCTCCTCCACAGCAAGTGTTCCTGCTGAGCTCTCTGCTTGTGCCTGCACAGCAATATCACTACACAGCACATAATTTAACCCTCCTTTCCCTCTGTTTACCTTACCTAAGCAGGCTGAAAAGCTGCAAGTTACAGTTTGGCTTTCTCAAGGAATTTTAAGGTTCAATCTCAAACTCACTCATCATTATTTTGGTTGCAATTTGGTAAGATACCAGCCAGCATCAGGAGCTACACAGCCAAGCGCCAGCTGATCAGGCTTCTTCTCTGTGAGATGCTAATACAGCTCCACTGCCAGGTTCTCATTATATAAAAATATCCAAAACAAAAAATTCTCCCTTCGAGCTCTCTCCTTCTGGACTAACCAGATGGCTGAAAACAAACAAACGAATAAATAAAACACTGAGAAAGAAAAATAAAACCAAATCAAAATAAGTCCTGACCATTTTTTGCTTAGTAGCCAGTTGATAAAATCTCCTGCAAGGCCAAGGTCAAGTGGGCAGGTCCAGGCATAGACCACATTTGACACCTGCCACCCCTGAACGGGCAGGAAGAGAACAGCTTGTCAGTAAGGAATCTCAGCTCCAGTCCTGCCTCCTGGCACGCAGAGCATGTAGGGAAGAGGAGTGGGTCTCTTCCATACCTTGTTTCTTTATTTGAGAAAAGGAAGAGCTGAGGGCAAGTCAGAGGGTTCTTTCAGAGCATAGGGGAGACCACAGGGAGTCAAAAAAACCTCATTAATGCCTCCTGGGAGAAATACAAATGCTGACACATTGTCTTGCAGAGGATCAACAATATTAATCTGTGGGTTTTTTTCCTTACATTCAATGCATACGAATGCAGGACATTGGGAAATTGTAGGTTGTCATAAAAACATCCAACATGCCCAGAGTCTGAAATACAATGACAGAAAGCTGATATATAATAATTTGTCAGCCAGACCCACTGCACCATCCACATCCAATTTGTTTCCTTTTCCTATCAAATCATTATTTTCTCTAACTGCTAATAGTAAATCTCGACAGATTCTTGAAACCTCTTGTAGCAGGATGTTCTGCCTAGAGTGGGGTAAGAGAACTTGAACAATACCTGATTAGCAAAGCTCTCAATGGTGAATGGAGCAAGGGGTGTCCTGCTGCTTTTGGTGTTGAAGAATGCAGAAAGCAGCGTGACTCATCAATCCCAAAGTTAAACATTCTGAGGAAAAACAAAGTACCTGATAAAAGGAACCAACAAGTGATACTACTGACAACTTATCTAAAGATGCTGAGCTGACATAGCCAGCCCACAGATTGGCAGTTGATCACTTCATACTATCAAAGCCCAGTACCACTTTTTAATAGTAGGATCTTCTAACATATCCCTTCTTGGAGAGTGTGTGGAGATTCTTCCCTTGTGTCGGGATGCCCCTCAAGGTTATTCTTTGAGGATGAGTGAAAATTTTGCCCAAGGTTTTTGATGTGGGTAAGTAAAATCAGTCTCTACTTGATAATTGGTTTTGCTGGCTTTAATATAATTGTTTCAATATTGCTTCAGCAGGCTTCCAGTCTGAAATGTTCACATGATCCTGAAACAGCACATCTGATATTGGCAGGGTTTGCTCAGCTCTCCATCTTTCTGAGGGAAATAAATTTGCTTCTGCACAGTTTACTGAGTGCCATTCTTCTGGACTAAAAAAACCCTCCAAGTTCCTTTTTATGCTGAATGAGCTTTAAAGACCTGACACATCTCAGACACAAGGACTTGTCCAAGTGTTTTAGCTGAAATCTCTTCCCTTTCCCCTGCTGCAGTACTGCCCATGCCAGCTAGGTCCTGTCTTCCAGCTCAGTGCAGACAGCCCATTAATGGGCTGTGCATGCACAGTCTGGAATCCTTCCAGAGGTCAAGAGATCTGTATATGTTACTGTCCTCACTCAGTTCAGCCACGGCACTCCTGTCAGATCCAGGGATGCCAAAGCTGAAGCACTGGATCCCAGCCACAGTCAGTTCTGGACCACAATGAATTAAAACAGAAGAATGTCACATGGCTCATGGCTACCTATTATTCTCATCAGTACTTGATAACAATCCAGATCTTTCAGAGCTCCCAAACAGGCTCAACACTGGGAAAGCAGTAGGCAGGTATTTTTATGTTTGACAGTTTGCTCTGTTCAACAATCAGGTGCCACCAAGCTCCACAACAACTCCTTGGCATCCTTCTCAGCAATTCCACTATGGAGCTCGGGGAATGTTTCTGCCATGTGCCATTAGAGAGTGCCTCTAGATCTGTGAATAACTATTCAAAGCCATTCTTTTGGCTTTGCTGTGACTTTTGGGTGCCTTTCAAGAAAAACAAAAGACTTTCTTCAAAGCAAAATAAATCTGTTCTTTCACCACAATTAACTGTACTTTGCATGGAACTGAAACAAAACCAAAAAAGGAGACAGAAAAATCCATAGTGTTCATACTTGCAAGCTTTTACTATATTTGTAGTGAAAAGCTAGATTTCTTAGGCTGACTTTGCCATGATTATTCCAAGAAACCTCAGGATTGCACTTGACACTAACCGAAGTGGGAAGCAGCTCTCTTCAGAGAGCAACTGGCAAAGTTGGCCATTCCATGGCACTGCAGACAGCCAGGGCTGTCCCTAAGGCAGCCCACTCTGGCCATGCAAGAGCCCCAGGAAGTCAGGCTTTTTGCTGGGGCAGGGGCTAGAGGCCATGGGAGGCAGCAGTCCTCCAGCCAGGAACAGCCCTTCCCAAGCTGTATCCACAGCTCACCTCACTCTGTGCCAGCTGCACGTCTCTCCCTTCCTGTGGCAAAGGCAATGTAGCCCCAGCCGTGCCACATCCTCTCTCCCTCTTCGTGATGACAGCCTTGCACTGCTCCCAGGGACAGAGCTATGAGACTAAAAGGAGAAGAATATTTAAGCCTCCTGGCCTCTGACCAGTGTCTGGCAGGTGGGTGTCTGAATCTGGCTGTAGTTTTCTCTCTGGCCAGCGTGCTCAAAGATTAGGTGTATACAGAAGCTGAATTTCATTTTAGTTCCAGTGGTGGCTGCTTGGAGTGAGGACTTTGGTGAAACATCTTTGCAACAACCATTAATGGACATCAGCCTCCAGAAGCAAAATTGTGGCATCTTTTTTTGAGAATAAACCCATGTATTTCATACAGGAATCATGAGAAAAATCTGTTAAATACACTGAATTTTTAAAAAATAATTTAATTGCTAGTTTTCCTGTACACATGCCTGTCCAGCTCCTAGTACAGTGATAGCAGTGTGAGGTCCTGGGCAGAAGGCAGGGCTGTGCAGATTTATCCAGCCCCAGACTTTGCTGGAAGGTAGGAACTTCCCTTTGGGCAGCTGTGAAAAGGCCTTGTCTCCCTGATTTACACAGGTATGGCGTGAATGGCTCAGAGGCTGAGGCCTGCTCAGCCAAACACCCATGTGTGCATGAAATTAGAATGTCAACATTTGATTCATGGTGCCAGGCTGTGACTGTGAAACAAATTATGTCAGTGGGTGGCAATTGCAATATTAGTCTAAGCAGATAGCATTTAGCTAAAAGGAGGGGCTCAGCTCACGTTCTTCTCTCTACCATTTTAATATGTCAACATCATTAGACTTAGAAGGCCTGGAATTTTGTCAGAATGGAAAAATATGGAGACAAACAAAGATATAGGTTGAGAGAGAGTTTATAATAAAGGACAAGCAGCACGATTCAGATAAAGGTTCAGCAATTTCATTACTGCTCTTTTACCACATACTTTCATTATGCACAGTTCAGTCTTTAAATTTTGTCACTCCTCCCTCCACCCCAAACCACCCCCATTTAAAGATTTTAAGAACTGTGACTGAACAGAGTGGAATGGAATGGCAAACAACATTACCTACATTATGCTAAAAACTGCCTCTTTAAGGATTTACTAATTAATTTTTTATTTAAAAACCCTGGAAACGTTTGGCTTGAGCAACCAAACTTTTGAACACATGAAAATAAGGCTCTAAGTCTGGTTTCTTTTCAATACAAAGAAATTAAAATTAGTTTTTTAAAAGACATAAAAAACCCCAGGTTTTTCTAAATTTTCAAGCATTTTCAAGTGCATTCTTATGAAATCAACAGATTTTGAGATGTGAACTCAATATTTTGTAGTAAAATTGATTTTAGAAGAAAACCCAAGACATATTTGAAAGCAATACAGGATATCTAGAAGTAATTGGGTTTATTACAGAATTAATGAAGAAATACACAAAACTCACTGTGCTGTAAAGATGGAAGATATCCTAAGAAAAAGCAGTAGGTTTTTTTTTCTGGGTCTCATTTAATTATCAAAAAGTGCCTGACAATATTACCACAGAAGCTATCATAATCTTAGCTTCATTTTTTCTCCTCCTTTATTATAACTGGCAAAATGGCAGAACATCAATTGAAGGTTTTATTCCATAGCAAACACCCATGTTGTTAAAGTTAATACTGTGAAAAATCTTACTTGTAACAGTGAAATGTTTACAGGAGCAGGTGCTCATTCAGTTGCAGAACTAAGGATCAGGAATTACCTTCCGAAGTGATGTACAGAAATACAGATTTTTTAGGTGATTCTACCAAAAATTCATTTATTGACTTGATCTTCCAACTTATAAAAACTAGCTTTATCTGAGAGTCATTAAGAGAGAAATGGATTGTAGGCACTTCCACTGCCCATCACCCTGTGCTGGATATTCCAGAGGAGTCACACACCTGTCCCTGTGCCCCATCCCAGAGCAGGGCTGAGCCACAACCAGCTCAGCCTGTCTCTTACTGCAGGCAAGGAAAATCTCATCACTGGGCCAAATTCCCACTGCCTCCCTCACCTGAGAAATTCCACTGAAGCTGATGTGCCAAATTAATCACTGTCATATCTCCATGGGTTTCACCAAACACCAGTTTGATTCAATAGAACTTTTCAGTACACCAGAACTGGATACATGGACTTCAATGGGAGCAAGATGGGCAACATAATGAAAACCCAGACCATTTATTGGTCAGACTTTTCAAAGACTGATTCAAACTGACTTCAGAAAATACACATTGCAGTAACACACATACATGTGTGTGGCCCAGCTATCATTTTACAAGCTCAAAACTCAAACTGTGCTGCCAGTGCAGTTACCATGTGGTGTAACAGGGATTTCCAGAGCCCTGTTAAAGTCCTTATCGTGTTTCTCCAGTAGGGTCTTTAAAAAAATAGGTTTATGTGAAGGGACTATAAAGATTCAGACTATAATATTTAACTACTTGGAAAAAAATAACAGAAAATGTAGATATAACTGACTGTCTTAATTCAATTACACTTATTGTATTTTTAACAGATGTTACAGTGTGACCTTTACAAACAATAACAGCAACAACAACAACAACAGAAGTGAAAAATTCACAGTAGGAGATTGCAATTTTCCTACTGCTTCACCTACTTAAGGGTATGCATTTTTGGAATCTTTTCAAAAGGGAGGATTTCCCATTCAAATATTTCAGAATTATCCAAATTGTCAAAAAAAAGTTCAAAAGTGCTGATTCCTTCTCTCTGTGATATAAACTATTGAGTTTCCAAAGCTAAAAAAAATCCGGCTGCATTAGAAGTTACATCTTTCTCAATAAACAAACAAAACAATGTAAATGTCTCTTTCCATTTCAGCACATGCTCCTTTCCATTCCTCCTCCTCCCCCCCCCCTCCCCAGTAATTAATAAGGATAAAATAAGCTCAGTAAAACTGAAGAAAAAAAATACACAAAAACTGGGAAACTGAAATTTTTTTTGTCTCTTTGAACTGCTTTATGTTGAGTAAAATATTTTTATGTCGAGGACAAATGATTGGAGAGAATACTGTAGCTTGTCTTAAAAGCTCAGCTATCGCCCCTGTATAGAAAAATAAGTGTAAACAATCAAACTCCTCCAAAGGTAATTTGGTAACAGTGCTTACAAAGAGGAAAGAAGAAAAGACAGCAGTAAGACTGCAGGAAAGAATCTTTCTTTATGGTGTAGTGACAGCCTTGTAACTTCTCCATTATGATGGGAACCCCAGCATAAAGATTGCATTATCATCTGTGGTTAACTGTCAAATGCATTTTAATGCTTTATTTGGGAGAGCTAAGTTAAAGACAAAACAATCCTTCTCTTCTTAATCTATCCATCTCTGAGAATGTAAATACAGCTCATACTTGTGTGTCAGAGTGTGGGGAGTTAACTGTATTCTTTCAGCTTCGTGTAGATTGCTGAAGATCAGAGAGCTGAGTAAACAATATTTTGATGTAAACAGATTATCAACATGAGAGGAATGACCGTCTGGTCACCTGTGGGGGTTTATTCACTTAACACTTCCACCCCATAAAGACAATTGTGTGCAATCAATGCATATAGGGCCTTTCACTGGGTTGCTAAGTGATATGTAGTGTCAACAGAAAAATGTGTGATATACAGAAGGGCTGCTCAACAGCCAGGAGAAAACAACACACATGGATGATATTTTAAACTTAATTCAGTACATTATGAAGATTGTGACAGGCACAGTGGCTACAGTGGCTGACCAGAAAGCACTTCAAAAATTTGACTTTATAAAGTTGGATCTCCCACATGTGTAAAGAGTTTAATTTGGTAACAAGTGAATCACAGTGCAGAGCTGTAGCTGGTTCAAATAGGAAAAGCCAACCCAGCAGGGAAGCACTGAATATTCATTCACTGGAAGGCACAGCAGTCATTTTACAATCCAGGCTTCAATATATGAGCAGATCATTTGTCTAAGATTGTATATGCATTCTCTCATTTTCCTCATCTCTGGAAACTATTTTAGTAAAAGCCCAGAAGCTGTTTTCAACAGTTACTTCAGAGTTTCTAAAGAAAGGAAAGAAAGTTGAATGGCATCACATTGCCCCATACAACCATGAAAACCTGTTTTGTGGTACATTCTTGAAACCAACCCAGAAAGAAACCCTTAAGAGGTTTTGTATTTATTTACCCATTCTCTGCCCACCACCCACTTGATAAGTTTTATATTCAAATGCAAAATACATCTGCTTTTGTTCCAAGGATTCAATCTGATTTTGGTCTGATTTACAGAACAAATCCTCAGAAATCCAATCTTTTGCCAAATTTTATTTTTGTAATAGCTGCACACAGCAAACAGAAAACCTCCAATCCCCCAAGCTTCTCTAAATCACTTGCAATGATAGTTCAGCTTACTGTCATATTCAAAGGTTCCTCAGAGACCACAAAGCTTTGACCAAACAAATTGCTTGCTGGATCATTAGTGCTATTTTCTGTGGAATACAGTTCCCAAACTCACAAAATGTTTTGTTGGTTTTTTTAGTATTTTTTTTACAAGATATCAGAGAACTCTGTGTTCACCAGGCTGCTCCTGATACTACATAGGCAAAGTGAGGATCTGTGGGGACAAAAGTGGTAACTCATATGTATCAGGCAGGTCTACCTAGGTTTGTGTAATCCTGAATTTTCAAAAGGATAATTGCTATTAATATATAGGGTTTTTTTCTTTGAAGGGATTTGTGTCTAACATATTTTGGAAGAATTTTCATAAACAGGAAAATATTTCATTGAGATAGAACCTCTTCTGATATGCTACCTAGGTTCAGCTCAATGAAGGTTGTTACTAGAGTTTCTGAGCTACATGTAACCAGAGGTGATCTGCTCAGGAGACTCAGCTTCCCAAAAGCACTTGCAGACTTCTTTCCAGGATACACAAGACAAAGAAAATACAAGAAGTCCTTCCACAGGAAGGCAGAAAAATACTGAGTCAAAAGGAATCGACTTGTTCAAGAAGAGAAGGATAATTAGGTTTTGAATTGTGTCACTAAATCGTTTCCTAAACTAGTCAGGTTGCTGGATTTCAAAACTGAAAATATACCAAGTCAATAAAGAAAGCCCCAGAATTCTAATTTTGGAAATATACTTGGGTATGTGACAATTTTGAGAACAGTAGAAATCAAGTTCCTTATGCAATCAGCTTGTAACTGAATCTGAATTAATAAGTCAGATCTGATTCCAAATAAAACTGAGAATATTATTTCTTTTAATAATAATGTGTAATTACTAGAATCAAAAGAATCCAATAGTTTATTAATATTAATAAAATTAAACTACTAAGTCAGGAATAGAATTTTATGTTCATCTTCAATGAACTATCAGATTGCCTGGAAAATAACTACAAAAGGATTTGTGCACCCTGTAGAGAACTCCCACTCTACTCAGAAAAGCTCTCTATAAAAACTAAAATTGGAGTATCTGCCTAATATACTGGTAAAAATATTACCCAGTCAACTCCTCCTCTCCTCCCATATGCTGTGCTATTTTTTTGTAACAATTTTTAAGAAGGCAAAAAGAGAAAAAGGCACAACCCACAGTCTAGCAAAGCTTTGATGCCATTCACAGCAGTCAGTGCGGCGTAGCAAACACAGCACCACTCCAGTGAAAGAATGAAGGAAACGGGGCTGAGCACACATTCTACTTATGAGCCCCACACAGTCTGTGGAAGCATCTCACATGCTGGCAGCAAAGTAAATTCTTCTAAGGGCAAATTCTTCCACTACCTGGAACTGTGTAAGGAGTGTAAAACCCCAGTCTGGATTTTGCTGGTTCCAGGACCCTTGTGTGACACAAGGACAACAGAGGATCCTATTTCTTTATGCCAATTCTTCTCTAATAACAAGCCATAAATCAGAGCTGCTGGAGGACGTGGCTCTGGGTTACATCAGGCTCAGAATAATTTGGGAATCAACTTTCTATATCCTCAGCTCAGTCAGTGTTGGGATGAAACAGTTTTACCTGTCTAACAGTTCTCTGTGAAAAACTAGGAAAAAAAGTCTTCCTGTGTTTACTTATCAATGTCAAATGACACATTCCAAGCCTTGTTTTAGAAGTCTGTGTCTAAGACTTGCTTCACTACACAACTCTTAGTCTTGGATCTCAGTATTTTAAGATACATGTGCACCCTTAGTGGGTGTGTGCCAAGAAGGGCAATGGCACCTGGCCTGTGCCAGCAATGGTGTGACAAGACATGGGCAGTGATTGTCCCTCAGTACTGGGCACTGCTGAGGCCATACCTTGAGTTCTGTGTCCATTTCTGGGCCACTCATGAGAAGAAGGACATTGAGGTGCTGGAGCAGGTCCAGAGAGGGGCTATGGAGCTGGGGAAGGGTCTGGAGCACAAGTCTGATGTGGAGCAGCTGAGGGAGCTGGGGGTGTTTAGTCTGGGGAAAAGGAGGCTTGAGGGGGATCTTATCACTCTCAAACTCCTGAAAGGAGGGTGGAGCCAGGCGGAGGTTGTTTTCTTCTCCCAACTACCAGGATGAGAGGAAACTGAGTCAATTTGTGCCAGGGCAGGTTTAGATTGAATTTTAGGAAAAATTTCTTCATGGAAAGCACAGTCAAGCACTGTAAAGGGCTGCCCAGGGAGCAGAGTGGATTGGAGTGCCCAGATGGAGTCCCTATCCCTGGAGACACTGAATGATGTGTGGGGTGGCACTGAGGAACATGATTTTATGGTGGGCTTGTCACTGCTCTGTTAAAGCTCAGACTCCATCTCAGAGGTCTTTTCCTGCCTCAATGATTCTGTAATTCCAAGGATTTAGTAATGCCTTTATCAGTAGATGTTTTGGTTTTGGTTAATGCAAAACTAAAATGTGTCTAAAGTTAAAAATTTATTTGGTCTTTTATTTCTTGAGTTAGCGTATTGCTACTTTGAACACCTAAGCGTAGGCAATTACACAGTCAAGTATCAATCCACACAGGTTCTATTTAACTGTGAGATTGCCCTGTGTTCAAGGTAACCTCAGCACCACCAATTCTGAACTGCCTTCCTTTTCCCCAGTCTGAACAGAGGAAAAGAATGAGAAATATTCCTATATGAATCTCTAGAGGTTTGTTCCAAGCAGCTCATTCTTTCTAACACAGAACATGTCTGATACAGTGTCAAGATCCCCAAGACTCAAAGAACAAAAGCTCTGAGTCTCACAGAGCTTGCTCACCTGGAAAGGTCTGTCAAGAAAGGCTGGTTGCTGCTGTGACTGTGGCAGCAAATCTGCCCCTGCACTGTCATGTACACAGAGTCTCACCAGTACCTAGACCACTGCTCTTTTCAATGTGGTTTTTAGGCAAATTTGGACAGGGCTGCTCACAGAGTGGAAGATGCTCTCAGCACCACTGTATTCAGGAAGTTCTGCTTTAGAAGGCAACATGAAACCTTGCAACTCCTCCACCCAAATCCCCCATCCTCTTAACACACAAGGCAAAAGGGTTACTGCAGCTATAAGGAGCATCCCCCAGCCCACAGAAGGATGGGAACTTTAGCACCCCAGTTGCTTGGAGAAAATTTCCTAGGAAGAGAATGAGAGTTTTGATCTGTTTCCATTTAACAGGAATACAGCAATAAAATGCTCCTTTTATCTTAAAGCACTGATGCAATTAAGTTCAGACTAGCTGAAATACCAGGCCAAATTCAGCAACATTGCTAGACAACACTGCTAGATAATAGAGGACTTAGCTTGACCTAAATGAACAGGTAGCCTGAAAAGCTGAAGTAGAAATCTTGGGCACCTAACTATTGTTAGGACTGACTGCAGCTGGTTAATACTGAAAGTAAGCAGCAAGGGCTTAAGTGCAGTATCTCGGGGGAACACTCGACCAGCACTAGATTAAAGCAACCAGTCTTGGGGAAATCTATCCTCAAAACATTCTCAAACCCCCTGTCATTGGAAACAAAGGAAATGTTTGCTTCTAATTTCTGAATCTATGGACAGATGGAAGGACTGTACAAGTGTGTTTCAACAATACTAAAAAGCTTTTCCATATAAAGTAGCCAATTTACTGTTATGGTTACACTTAAGTCAATTAAAATGTTTTATTTGCAAGGATTTGAATCTCTTACCTTCATTAACATTTAGCAGTAAATGGGAGAAAAAAGGTAAATAAAATATTATCTGGCTTTTTAAAGGTCATTTCAGCTTGATCATTATGAAAAACCAGGTAGGAACACAGAATGTGCCGCTTTGTGTGGATTTAATATGAGCAGCCAGTGCAGAACAGTATCAGTGGAAGACAGCAAACACCAAGTCAGTGGCTGAGAGTCTGCAGTGCTTGTGTTTAATACATGCTTAATTACAGCCACCCTTTGTTCATCTGACTTGAGATAATTTTCCTTTTTGCTCAAGCCTCCCATCATAAATCACCCTCATCACAGAGCATTTCACTGATGCACCTATTCTTAGCACCTGCTTTTAAACAACCCTAGGCTAGCAATCCAAACTGATGAAGTGACATACCTAATACTTTGCATGCCTTTACCAAAGGAATAGTCAGCAAGGTTCTGGAATCTGGGTCCTACCTAGGCTGGAGGGTGCGTAGGAGGGCAAACCCTCCACTGTAATTATGCAGTGAATTGCAGTGTCTTACTTCAAGAGCTTTCATATTCCTGTTTATTGAAAAGAATAACATGGTATCCAAAATTCATTACCACAAACCTCTTTCAAATGAAGATTTTTATTATATGTAAACAGATGTAAAACAAATGATGCAGGAAGACCCTGAGTTTTTAGTATATAAAAAAAATTAGACCAGAAAAGTAAGAAATATTTGTGCTCCTGTGGGCAAGCATTTATTCAAACACACAGTTTACATTAAGCTTGCTTCTTTCTTACTACATCCCTCACTGCTGATACTAATAGGAAAATAGAAATTCCCCACAAACCACAGAACTTCCACAGCAAAATGCAACCTAGTACAATTTACAGTTATTTTCCATCATATCATTGTCCTTGGTAAACAAATTGTCCTCAATGCAAAACTACAAATAAAAGCTCTCAATAAATCAGTCCATGTCTAATATGAAGGTTCAACGGCTGCAAATCTCCACTCAATGCATACTGCAAACTAAACCCCTGCCCCCAAGTCCAGAGGAAAAGAGACCCTTAAAAACCTTAAAAATACAGCATTGGAGAGACTTTCCCAAAGAGCTGACATCATCAGTCAGGAGTTCTGCAAACAACTGAACAGCTCTAATCTCATCACCCTCATCAAAGAACACAAGTTACAATGAAATCCCCAGAGCTCCAAGGCAAGTGCAGACTAACTGCATTTACACATGGGTGTATACTAAAGTTTTAATGAGTATTAGCTAGTGACAAATTGCTCTGTCTAAATTAAATTTTCATAACCACAAAATTTTCAAGATAATTTCTTTCATTTTCAAGAAAATGAACACTCCCAGCAAATATTTAACGCCTTAGGATTTTGCAGTGGATACTTCAAATGGTTTTATTGGGTAGTAATTTGGTGATTAAAATCAAAAGATGATTTGTTTCTTAGTTTATTTCTTCTCCTTGACTATCTTTTTTTCACACAGGTGCTTCAACCACTTTGTATGTCCTGTGGAACCAAGTGGTTCTTCTTATCCAAGGAAAATAATTAAATGCTTGCTCTTATTTCCATAGGAGTTACATATGTGAAAAGCCAACAACTCGAGAAGCAGGATTAACAGACATGGGACTAAAAATATAACCTGAAACTCATAATCAAATCTGAAGCCTTCCAGTTAAAACTTTTCTCTGTCTAAACTAGTGGACAGCACAGATTGCACTATTAAAATAAATAAATCTACATAGCATCCTATTGAGCAAAATATACAACATAATGTAATTAAAACTTAACCTCTCATTGAAAGTAAGCCCATCAGTGATGAAAGCTGCAGCAGTGTCAGACCCACCTGGTGGATGCAGAGCAATGTCCAAGCTCCCACATCTCTCTGGGTCAGGATGAGCACTCCTGTGGGTGAGAGACAGACACCTGCCCCAGGAGCTGCTCATCCTGCACAAGAGCTGACACCATGCACCAGACTGGATATGTAGACTTGGGCTCAATATAAATTGCTTTTAAAACAAGCAAGACCTGGATGTTTCAGTCAAGTTGAAGATCACTTGCTAGAACCAAGTAACAAGAGGGTCACAGGAACCACAAAATTGTTTCTGAGGTGAAAAATAAGGTACAAGTCACCATGTTGAGACACATACTTCATTTAATTCTACAATGATTGTCACCACCAAAGCATACACTGAAATGAGACTTTGAGAACAAGTGAGGGAAGAAGGCTCATGGCTGCTTCCACAGAAAGCCATTCTAAAACTCTATTTCACAAGCAGCTGCTAGAAAACATTTATCCAAGAGTACAGTAAGAACTGCTTCAGGCAAGGGTGACCATTACATTGTGCTCACTTACTTGGCAGGGTGGGGAGCAGAAATAAAATATTTTATTCCTTTCTGCTGCTACTTACAGAATGTAAAACATATAGAAAATCTGGAGGTGAGATTTTAATTGCTGATTTAGGAATAGCTGATAATTAACTTACATTCTCTTCAAAATGTAGTTTTCTCTATGACCTGGTAACCAAGCAACAGGAAAAGTAACAATACAAAAGTGTGATAATAAAGCCTTTTTTTTAAATACTGAAATTATATTTTCAAGGTAATCATTTTTTTTTTATTCTATACGTAAATTTGTTTCTGTCTCATACTGAAAGGGCCTGGACCAAAAAAGGAAATGCAGTTAACATTAAATAAATGGAATATTTGGGAACAGCATTCAGCTACATCCTTAATGTGGCCTGCTGTTCAGTACTCACTAGCAAAATCTTGCCTGTGTTTTGCCAGGATGGAATATACTCACAGAGAAGAAACACTACAAGGTACATTACTCCTTTCCTAACAGAGATAACCATGACCAAGTGCCAAAAAATTTTGAACTCAAGTCACGCACACTAATAGAGACTTGAGGGGAAAGTATACACAACAATATTTTTCAGTGTAGCTATTAAGACTCTGGTCTAGCCTATTTTGCCAACCTGTGTCCACCCCCTGCATCAGCACTCAGAGCACATGCAGTCACCTTGTCCTTCAGGACACAGACAGGTGTGTTCAGGTTGGCCCAGGAAACAACTCCTTGACAGCCAAATCCAGAATGCTGAGCACCATTGAAAGACTGGGTAAGAAACACCATTCCAACACAGAAACATCTGCAAATAGAATTCATACTGAGTGTGGGAAGGTTTACACAGCCCTTAGGAGGTGTTTTCTACTCTTTAATTTGAGGAGTTCTTTCTCAAGAGCTTAGCTATTAAAGGAACCAATTCCCAGCTTTCATGTGCTATGTCTTTAACAAGATGGGCCTAGTCAAGTCTTCAAACATAAGAAAGATCAAAGCCTATATCTGTAATAAAACAAACGATATGCGTCTTGCATGTATTGACAAGGCTACAGTCTCATTATTACTGACATTCATCATACGAAAATCAGGATGGCATACTAGAAGTTCCCTAACTTTCTAGTAAAAATAATGTCAAACAGCAATAACACTTGACCTCAGTTTTACCTCCTTAATACCTGGAGTGATTTGCAGGCTCAAACAACGCAGCAGCACTTAGAAAAAATTAAGGCTGACATTAGCACACGGTAAATTTGAAGAACAACAATTTTATGGTAAAAACTTTAACTATTCATTGACACAAACACAACACAGAAGAGTTGTACAGCTCCCTGATGGACCCCTTAAAATGCCTGCTGAAGATCAGTTAAGCCTGATTCCCTGCCTTGAGGTATGTGGCAGTTACTGGGGCATTTTCTAGGCAGGCTTGTCCAGGTCTTGAACTTAATTGAGGAGAATATTAGATCAGAGATCTGATTCTCCTCTGCTCTGACTAATCAAGAATGCTGTGCCCCAATTAAAGGAGCAAGTACATCCTCTTGCATTCCCTGGCACATTCAGTCTCAATGATTTTATAGTTTCCCATTATTTTTGGTTTTTGTGCAAGAGTTCTTTGGACTTGCAGCACACAGAGTGGAAGTACCAACCATCAATTTTTCTTAATTTTTAAATGATGGCTATAATAGAGCAGATTAAAAAAATTCTTTATCAAATTGAAAATTAATACAATCCATATTTATCTATTTTAAAATATTTGCCTTTTAAGTCACAAAATAAAATCTATACAAAATTTTTAAGAATAGCATTTTCATATCCCAATCACTCAAAAAGTTTGAGTCTCAATTTGGCACAACTGCATTTTACTTTTAAGGTCATCCTAGAGGACTCAAGTTATTCCAGATGTCTTTCACTGAAAATATGTCATCATTTTCCCCCCAAACTAACACCTACCACATTTATGTGACTAATAGGACAACTTGCTTTGTGAATTGTGGGCCTTCCTCTGGAAGCAGGAGAAACATGAAAAATAAAACCACTCCCTTCCAGAACACTGTCTCTGATATTACAAGAAAGCCCTGCAGAGCTGAAGTGACTCTGCTGATTGCTCAAGGTGACCACAGCAGCTGGATTCTAGTTACTGGTATTCAGCAAAGGTCCCACATTTGTGTCTCTCACTGAAGACAGGCTCTAAAGATAGAAATTTGTAGACTCAGGATTGTGAATTGAGTATTTGTGTTCTGTATTTTGTCTACCACAGATCACAATATTAGTGTCAGACAAAAAAGAAAAATAAATTAAGAAAATGCATTCAAGATAAAAGCTAACAGCAAATGACTCAATAGATTCAGCATTTAAAAATCTTTTAAGCCTCCCTGAAGGAAACAAACACTTCAATACGAGGTTTACTGGTGCTTTGCATTTCAATTGTGTCATCCTCTTCTAATTGTTCTAATGTCAACAATGTCCTGTGCTGTTGCTGAATAGTCAGTCTTTTCTTAGGTAAAATAACAAGGTTACCACTTCATCTCACACACTGTAGAACTGCATAGCCATTTGTTAGGTCCTGCCTTAAAGCCAATTCAACCTTTTTCTATGATCTCTTTTCAGAAGTGTCAAAGTTCTAGCAATCTAACTTTTTGCAGTTTCTTTTAACAGCATAATCCGGCTTTTATGGCAAACTAGCTGTCCACGGGTTATAAGAGCCTTTGCTCCTCAAATGTACTGTATCTGCCCTGCTAATTATCTGTCAAAATCTATATGGAGTGGACAGAAACCAGACTGTCAAAGGGAATTGATGCAATCTATTATTTTCAAATTTCCTACTGTGTGTCATACATCAAGACATACCTTGTTCTGGGACATCAAAAAGGGCTAGCACAGGAACAATCCAATGCAATACCTCGGAAAGACTTTGAAAGATTTTTATGCTGGACAGCCACCTATCTAGCCAGTAAGTGAGAATAATTCAATAGGAATTTTTGGGAACATCTATACACAGTGTTTTCACACGTCCTGGTATGTCTGTATCAGTGATTACTCCATTATTTGTCTATTTGCTTTTCCTTTCACACCACAGTTCGTTTTCAACCCTCAGGAAGAAGAGTTGTCCAGACAAGGCTCAGCCATTTCTTACTTAGTAACAGCTCATCGAGATGCCAGCCAGAAACGAGGGGTAGCAGTCCTCAGTTTAGTGCAGTCACCATTTCCAGGGAGCAAGCCAATTGGGAAGGAAAAATGGAACAGTAAAATTAAGCATGTATTTTATCACAGATGACTAAGTGTAATTTCCAATCAAGTTTTCTTGTCACTTTTTAGTAGCAGATGACAAGAGAATCCTGTCAGTACAGCAGACTCAAGGAAAAGAGGGAAGAGAGCAAACTTGGCTTACGAGGCAATTGTGAGTTTTTATACAAATCCTTTCACACTACCTAAACAGAGGATTCGAGTGTGCCCACTCTGTCTCTTTGCAGAGTGAGCATTGTGTACTTCAGAAAAAAAAGCCCCAAACTCCACCTGAATTGCAAGGTGGTCCTAAATTCTGTTTTGGCCAAAGACAGGAACATAATTGAATCAATTTATATTAATAGCTAACTATAAATATTTACAAATAATTATAGATATATATAAATGAATGTAAGCTAAATAAATCCAACATAAAATAAAAATGCCATGATTAGGAGATGATGCAGTTTAATTTTCTTTTGAAGAAATCACTTTGTGCTATGCTATAGAAAAGTGCATCTAAGTATATTTAACAATTTAGTGTAGAACCACAACTGCCCAGGGAAGTTCAGATCATGAGGGACAATAAGTATGAAATTCAAGTGCTCAAAAGGGCAGGGGTCTCTGCGTCAGTCTTTGAACTCTGGAATTCTCTAGTGAAGCAGACAGGAGTCAAATTATTTTTTGAGGTAGTAAAATCATAATTACATATCTGAAGGGGACTTAAAAAAATGCCTATATAAGTGGCAACTTTTAAAAGTGATAAATCATAGGGAATGAGGTCTTCCTGAGAAAGCTGGGTCACACACCAGAGAAGGAATAAGGCAGCGATGGTACAAATCCCATGGGCATCATGATGATGACAGTTTTCTGCCTCCCTCCACCAGAGAGGTCATTATTTTCTAAGGAAAGAAACTGTGGGTTTTTTGTTGGTGGGGTTTTTTGGTGTTGTTTTGTCTTGTTGGAGACACTTCCCTGTAACATCTAAATATATAGTATGAATTATTTTAAGTATCCCTCCTTAATACAAAACCCCCACCTACTTTACACTCTGAACACAAACTCCCTTTTCACTTGAGTTCAGTAAAGCAAAAGAGTATCAAGGACAGCCATCAATTTCAAACAGACCTCTTGACTGTGGAATGCCTTGCTACCTGACTTGGAGCTTCACTGAGGAGCAGATCAGGTCTCTGCTCTCCCTAAAGCAGGCAATCTTCAGATTTGCCCACTCATGCATAGCTGAAATATATATTCACTACTTCTCTGGCCTCATTTTGCTGTTTACCCTCACATCCTGAGAAGGTCTGAAAAAGGCTTTTGGCATTTCAAAATGCTTTTATTTTTAAGAAGAAACAGCAGCAAATTAAACAAATGTTACTTCAAGCAAATAAAACCCCTCATTTTCTTTGGCTTCAGAATATTGATGGTCATCTGGACTCGAGTCTCATTTTAACAGTAATGATGAGAATTTGCTATAGGTAGTTAATTTGCTGTTCTCACTAGAAGAGTTTACACAAACAGCTTTCAAAGCTTGAGTGGAGAACTGGTCAGCATATCATTCTGGTCAATTATTTGCCATGCTAGAAATGCATCAGGATAATGATACAGGGAGGGACTGTAAGGCAATATTGTTCCCCAGAAGCCTTTGTCTAACAAGGTAATTTATGACCTGTTCTGGAATCCAGTCTTTACAAAACCATAAATTCACACTTGTTTTCAACTTCAAAGGGACCATTATCAGTAAAGGTGGCAGAAGGCATCAGACTGCTGCAAGCTAGATAAACAGATAAGTGAGAATTTCATGGTTTTCTCCTCTAGGTCTGCTCACAGGACAAAGGTACCTAAAGGTGCAGCTGCCCCTCGGCATTTGGCCCTGTTATTTGGAAAGTTCACCACTGAATGTGCTACTTCCCTTTTACAAGGTGAGGAAAACCTTACTCACTCAAGTGCAAAAACTCACAGCACTAGGAGAGCTTTGAAAGCTCTTTCAAGAACCTGTCAACGCTTACCTGGGAGCTGGTGCTTTCCTATGAACACAATGACACGTAAAGCAAAAGCAAAGAAGAAATAACAACGCCTCCAAGAATCCGTGCTTTGCATCCAGAATGAAAATAAAATGAAGGCCCTGCAGAGCATTAAGGTTTAACTGACATGTGAGTCCCCAGCTGGAAAACTTCCTGAGGCTCTTGCAGTGGGCCCTCTCTGTTGCACTGCATGAACAGTACATGCATTTGCATTGGTACTCCCAAACTGGGCTGAACCCCTTCCCTGAAGGTGGGAGATCAAGGCTCTAAGGGCAGTGCTGCATGTGAAAAAAGGGCCAGATTCATACTGCCTTCCAAACAAAAGCCTACCAATTTTGGACAGTCATTCTTGTCACACTGGAAATTCACAGCCCCATACATTTGAAAACAATACTTGAATAATCCCATTTTACTGGAGCAACAGAATGGTGATAGGGAAAGCAGGCAGCTGCCCCAGATGATTAACTATGCTGGGTGCAATCAATGTGCCTGATTAGCCATCTGAACAGTAGGGCTAAGTCGGGAGCCACTGACAGAGAGCAGCACCTTAGAAACACTCCCTTGCTGACAGTGAAAACTCCCACCTACCCTTCCATCTCTTTTGGAGAGATTAATCAGTTAATGTTTGCACAGTGTTATGAAGATCTTAAGAGTCAAGTGTGAGCATGAGTGCTGACCACAACTACTTCTAATCGATGTGCTGGAAGTGACCATGGCATTGCTATGGAAAGGTGTGAGGGGGTGAAAGGTGTGAACAAATGGCCTTCTTCTGGCCCAACCCTCTAGCAGTGACAGTGCTCTTCAGCAGAGGACCTGGGACAGGGAACTGGACAGTGCAGCCAGCAGAGGAGGAGCCAGCACAAAGGGAGGAATTCAAATGAACACTGCCAACCCAGAGAATACAAACCAACCCAGGCAGATGACTACAGCTATTCTCCTGCTGAAGCCACTAATCTCCTAACTGCATTTTTTCAATCCAAGTTCATGCAGAACTGTCTTCTGATTGAAATTCAGACCTCTCTGGGATGAGACAGAAGCAGCTGTGCCCATTTAAGTTTTCTGTACTGAAAAAAATTTAGGCTATTAATTTTGTATCCCTGGCAGGTAAAAATGTCTGGCAAAAATATTATATGTATTGATGGATCCTACCTGAAGTTCTAGATGACAGTTCAGTACAAGCAGCATTAGCTAAGCTCTGTGGTCTAGAAACAAGCCCTTAACTCTATTATTGTCCATGCTATAACTTGGACTTTTGAGCTGAAGTTATTAAGACATCAGTGGCAGAATTAGCTGGTGTCCTTCAGACATTTCATTGGCTGGTGCCAAGGTTTAACCCCCACCAGCAGCCCAGCCCCACACAGCCACATTCCCCCACCAGCTGGATAGGGGACAGAATTAGAAGGGCAAAAGCTGGAAAACTCATGGGTGGAGATAGAGTTTAATAGGGTAACAAAAGCCATGCACACAGGCAAAAGCAAGACAAGGAATCAATTCACTGCTTCCCATGGTTGGGCAGGGGTTCAGCCATCCCCAGGAGAGCAGGGCCCTGTCACAGGTGACTTGGGAAGACAAACACCATCACTCCAAACATGTCCCTCCTCCTCCTTCATTGTTGCCCAAGATAAAATGATGTGTTTAGGGGTTCAAAGTGTTCTGCAAGAACGTGATAGCAGTGATATTTGATATGGCTACTGAACAAAGAGAGAATTTGAAAAATGTGCACATGCAGGACCTGGTACTGTCCGCAGTTCATCATCAGACTATGTGTCTGCACTTATTCTTTCATAACTCAGTGACACATGTCCTAGTGGATAATTTATTAAATAAAGAAAAAGCAGTTATATCTAAAGTTAGCAAAAAAATCTTTAGCATTAGAGAAAACACAAAGTTTTGTGTAGCTGAGAATGTTGTTCAGTACATTTTAGCAAAACTTAGTAATTCCCTGCCTCACAAATCATGGCTAACTTTGGTTTCCCTCCATGACTTCCATCTGTTTTTAAACATAGACCATTCAGGAGGAAATCACTGCTGTTCTCAGCAGTATCCAAGAAGTTTTCCACAATAGCAAGTCTAAACAAGACATAGTGACCTGACTCCTTAATTTCCAGCAAAAATCCCTGATTTGTGAATCTAGGAATTGCTTGCTAATTAACTGGGGAAAAAAACACAATTCAAAAACAAGAGATGAAAAAAAAGAAAGCCCAACCCAACAAAGCCAAGACCACAAACACAGTCACATCCCCAGGGTAAGGAATGTTTTCTGTCCCATCTCACCGTGTGCCTCACACTACTCTTTCTTGAAGGGCAAACTCCCCACCTGAGCCAACACTGATGCAGTGGGACACCTCCACAGTCAAAGCAAAGAATGGGCAAAGACAACTGCAACAGCAGCACTTGCTCTGCCTTGGCAGCCCCTCTGCAATCCTGTCCTTCCTTGCCTTTCCCTCTGCTTTCTCTATCCCAGAACCCCAAGCAGCAGAATAAACTTCATCACACAGCATTACCAGTAGCAAACCTTGTTATGTACTCTCAGTTCCCACTCCAGTAATGCAAAACACAGACTACAGGGTCAAAAAACAGGCTATTAGATAATAATAATAATGAAATCCCAGAAAAGCTCAGTGACAATCAAATGTGCATCATAGCACAAGCCGTGTAGTCTTTGTTTTTCTGACAGTTATTAGTTAACCTGATGTTTTATTTTGCAGTTCAATACCCAAACGTGTTTTAAAAAATTTATACAGGTTAGCACCTTTAACTACACAACCCAAAACTATGCATTAGTTTGCTCTTCTTTGCATCAAAAAGGCTACCATTAAAAATTATTCCATAGCAGACACTACCAGGGGAGTGAATGAGGAAAGCTTGTCAAATGCTTTCAGGTTGTGAATTCTGAGCATAAAAAGTAAGGGAGTGGGGGTGGAAATCTCCCAATAAAACCTCACCTCACCACCACACTGAAAAACTCTCAAGCTGCAAGTTCTAAATGCAAACAACCAGCATTCAAATGGCATCAGTGAGGAAAACCCCAACCCTGAGCAGCACTGTTCTCCTGAAAGGAGTAAGGAATCACAGAACTGAAGTTTGTTTCTCATGGCTAAAGAGAAAGAAGTTTGTCCTTTCCCTGGGAGCTGATCCCCACCAGTAGATATAACACTATCATCCACAGAACTCTGTTAACAGGCCAACACACCCCTGCTCCCACATCTTGTCTGTCAGCTTAGCCAGCACAGAGGTTGCACTCTCAGTGCCACAAATCACTGGCTAAAACAGTCCTGCCTCTTCAAAGGGGAAGGAAGGAGATTTAGGGGTTGGTGTGTGTGTGTTGAGTGTTTAAACAAGAGGGAGAGATGATCAAAGTGATTTACAACCCCCTTTGAGAACAAGCAAGACCTGGGCAAAGTAATTTTTTTGCACCTGGATCATTATGAGGCAAAAAGGATGATCTCTCAAGGAGCAAAAGACATTCAAATGTACAAGTCAAAGACCAGGATGATTCAATCTTTCCTAGGATCAGCCTGGCTTAAAGAGAAAAATTCTGGGAAAAATATACATCTCTCTCTTCCACAAAGTAAAAGGGAAAGGAGATTAGGAAACAAGAGGTCTTGAGTATTCAAAGTGCTAATTCAGAAATTCTTTCTCTAAAGCACTCATGAACATTTTAATTGTCTGACTTTGCATTCAAAAACCTTGTTTGCAACTCTTAATTGCAGACAGCTTTGAACAAATAATTGAAATGCATGACTTGTGGGGCCTGCTTAAACAATTATAATGCACTTTGCCAATAGGTACTTTGTCCCATTCTCCTCTCCCCACCTTTTTCATAATGAAAATGAGCTAGCATGATATTTGGAGCAACATTAAAACCTTGCTAATTTGCAGCACTGAGATCTGGGACTGTGACAGTGGTCGTACCTGTACAACTGCTTGTATCAGCAAAAAATACACTAATAGTTCAACTGAATGCAAAAAAGACCTTTTCATTTTCTGCTGAGAACAACCCACTGGGAGATTCTTTTCTAAATACAAATCCTTCATATGTCTGTTAGTTTTGCATTTCCTAAGATTTATGTAGCTATTTTCCTGAAAATTCCCTTTGTATGATTTAAGCAGATCCTCCCATAAATATAAACAATCTTTTGAAGTACAGTTTGGAAAATAAGTTGAATCAAACCATATCCTTCTCAGAAGACTCAAATTATTTTGGCATGGTGTAGTCAAAACAATTGTAGGTAACTTATTGTGCTCCTCAAACTGTAATAAAGTGAAAAACCAAGAGCATTTTATCTTTATTCAGAAAACAGTCAGCAGTTTATGCCTATCCCCGGAAGTAAAAGTGGCCTTGCAAGAAAAGTGAACTTGGTTCAGGGTCAGCTTATTCAAAGTCCTAACTTCAGATGGTCTCCTTTTACCCCGCTCTGCTTTTACTCTGTTGGAAAGGATCTTCCCTCCTAATATCTGGATGTGGAATGTGATTCCTGTTTTGATGACTGGCATTTAATCTAAGTCTGGGGATGATTCAAGCATATTTCAAACATCATCTTACCTTGGTGCTGGGTGCAGACAGGACAGAGGCTCTACATCAGTTCTTAGAATGTTATTTGCACTTCAGTCTGTTGAATTGTTGGTGTGCTGATAAGCAGTGCTGAGTAACTCACTCAGCAATCAGTATTACTGCAGTTGCCAAATCCAGGACTGCCCTGCCTGTGTTTCAAGGCAGGAGAAGAGCATCTAATGAGGCACTTGGTTCCTGTTAACCCCATTTCCTCACTACACTTAGAGTCTCAGCTGGGCACAGGCAGCTTAGACACCTGATAATAATCATTGTCACTCAGCCTCCTCCACCTCTAGCGCAGGTCCTGCCCTTTAGCAAACAGATCTGCAAACTCAAGGATTTAAGAACTGTAACTGTAAATCAAATTTAATCAAGACCTAAAATACAATGAAATGAGGCTACTAAGACCTTTTGTAGATGCACTCTAGAAGCTGGAAAAGCTGCAAGAATTTTAAACAATACAGGGATGTAGTATCCAACCCTCTGCCACTACAAGGTAAAGACTTTCTGGTGCTATTGTTCCTGGATAACATGCTAAGAAAACAGGAAAGCAGTTTTCTGTAGGCCCAGTTTTGTATTTCTTGCTTTAAAATCCACTGTGCAAGATGATGACTAGCTGGTACTAAAAAGCATGAAAAGGGTTCAAAGCCCTGCAGGACTAGACCAACACCACTTTTGTGAGTAAACTCACTGAGACTTTAGAAATATAAGCAAACTACTTTAATTTGTATTTCCAGGGCCACATTCCAGTTTAAATAAGTACCTTCTGAATACAGAAACCAACGCTATCTATAGGAAGCATAGGTATAACTTCCTTCATAGGAGTAAAAAAAAAATTGCGTATATGCATTAGCAAAATTTAACCCTAAGCCCAAGTTTATAAATCACCATGCAAGTTTATGGGGCCACATAACAGTTTTGTTATAATTATAATAAATGCAATCTCTGGCAGGAGTTTAATAACTCATTCTGAAAATGCTTCCCATGTTCACTACCCATTTCATTGGCTACTCCCATCAATAACCCCACTAACATAAACACAAGGTCAGCCAAGCAACGGAAAGACTGAAAAAGAATGTTGAGACGATCAGATTCTTACAAGCACACCAGGCATGATAATTCAGTTTCAGAAAGCAGACAATAACAAAACCAGAAAATGACAACTGGAATGCAGTATGGGCCTGTCCATGTGGCAATTCCATTTGTGGTTCAGACAGTCAATATGGGGCACACTATCCACAAATTAGCAGTCACCCCCTTCCCATTAATTTCTGCAATGGCCTAATTTCCACAACAATCATTCTGCACTGTCATGAGATCTGGATGTTTGAGTTCTGTCTCCATACACAGCAAGTTCTCAGACCCAGCTCCATGCATGGCCACTTCTGCAGCAAGTCATGAAAGTCACTTGCAGAGAGTTTTGCCATAAGCTGAGAGGCAAAGGACTGTGACTATTCCATTCAGACTTCTATTGTGATGCAGGTTGCATCACTCAGTGAAAGCTGTCACTCAGAAAAAGAAACTAAGATTTAACAGACACTTTTTGGGAGAGTCTGGGTGGTGTAAGACTCTTGAGATAAACAGAGTGAATGCTAACAGAGGCCTTATCTCCATGTGCTCAGTAAGGGAGTCCTGCTGGTTTTACTCTCTGTATTTTAGTACATTGCATTCAGATTGTATTTTAGCATGGACAAATTAAAATGGGAATTTCTCTGTCCCAAGGCAGCAGGACAGCCACACATAATAAGATATTAAATAGAAAATTAATTTCCATGGTAGAAGAAAAGCTCACCCAAGTGAACAGGGCAAGTAAAGGATTATATTACAGAGCTGGGATAGAAAACTACTGTGTAGTACGGTATATTTTGTGAGAAAAATTGTGCCAATAATTGGTACTTTTTGGTGCTTTTCCAAGGTTACTCTCTGATCCCATGAATCAAGCCCACTTGAGGGAATTCCTGTTGACACCTAGAGCTCTGCATTCAGAAAGTACAGGCTGTACAATCCCATGAAGAGACAAGAATTTTTTCACTTAATAAGAGAAGTGTTTAAACATTAAGCTGGCTAAATATATTAAGGTGAAAGCCCAAGGGGATTTACCATATGAATTGCTTTGGGTACAGACCCAAATTCTGAAAATTGTTTAGCAGACAATTTCCCATGAAATTACCCCAATTCCTCACAGGTAATTTAGTCTCACAGTTATGTCTGTGCATGCAACTTTGAGCTTTTGGGCTTTCTGCTTCCTTTTCACTTCCTCCAAGCATTAATAAAGAACCTTTGCCAAAGTTCAGGAGCATAACAAGTGAGAGAGGGGGCCACACCCAGGCAGACTTTACTGGCTTCTTTTATGCAGGAAAAAAATAAAGAAAAAACCCTGAGAGGGGATAAATAAGAAAGAAAGGGACAAAATTTTATCCTGCAGCTACTCAGTGATGCAAAGTCCCTGGCTGAGCTCAGGAGATGGGAACACCAGAGTCAATAAGCGCTAGAAAAGCTCTCTTCTCCAGTCAGGATGCATTCCCCACCCTCATTCTGCAGTCTTATTTATGTAACTCAATGTTACCATCTCAGTGGAAATCTTTTGCCTGTCACAAAGGCAACAACCCACCCACTGCAATCAGCAAGGCTTCTCTACCAGGTGACAGGTTGGGCCACCACTGTGTTCAAAATAATTTTCAGTAGGATTAGCTTGATTGAGGTTCAATAAATGTAGAAGAAAATTAGCTATTCCAAGAGAATCTACATTGCTAATAAAACAACCACTTCACTGATTTCTAATTACAATAAGACTCAAGACCCTTCCTTTTGATTTGTAAGGTGCACATCAATAATACTTTTCTGTGCAAATATTCCACTTAAATTTTGTGTTTTAATCTAGTATTCTAGCTACCTAGTAGCCAAAATAGTTCCTCTGAGAAATGTCTGAAATCCTGAAAAGCTGGTAATTAAAAATGAAAAAAAAAAGTATTTTTATGGCACTGATTTAAAATAAGTACAAAATATTGGAAGATTTTTGAGGTCACCCAATATCTTAGAAGAAGAAGAAATAATATAAAACATTTTCTATTTAAGAATTTAAGTGAAGTTCTCTTTCAAGTGAAATTTTCCATATCCCACCAAAGTAATTTTAGATGGTGAAAAAAATATAGGTATCTATAGAGTAGGATTTTTCAGCTAGAATTTTTCAGGAAGAAAAGTGGGGTTAGTTCACCCTGAGATTCATATTCCTGAACAGTGAATTTCAATAAGACCAGCTATATTACCGATTTATTTTAGTTATCTCCAAATACCAAGAAAAATTCATGTATTGATTTGGATTTGGGCATGTAGTGGGACACAACACATTCATGCCAAAGCAGTATTCTAGAAGAATTTTACGTATGCACCTGAGAAAAAACTTCACTGTACTCTGCAAATTACAGTAAGAGAGCAGAGAAGAGAAGCAGGATGGCAAGCGCAAGAAGAAAGCAAACACTGGGCAGCTGACAGGCCTAATTGCCAGCTTTCTGTCCCATTCATGCTCGCTATGGTTGTTTCAAAATTGCATGAATTGACAGTGCTCTTTTAAATTTCTCAAAAAAAAGGTTTGGAGTGAAATGCCAACATTTATTACAGCTCAGGTGCCTGAAGCAAGAGAATTATTGCTGAGGTGTTTAAGTGGCGTGTGATTTTCTGTTTTATTTTCATAGAGAAGTGTGATTTTTGAAGTAACTGCTGCAACTGATGTGCAAATTTTGACACATTTTGTATGACAAGTGACTAGCCCAGTGGTACCTCTGCAGATCAATAATAGCACATCTCAGTTATCTGACTAGTGGGTGTTTAGAAGTAAAAGGGAAAGGTTTGCAATCATGGCCAGCAGCAAAATGATTCCCAGAGGCTTTTGCTTTCTACATAACTGAACACCTGAGCTGTTTTCACGGAACAAACTCAGACAGCATTGCTAATTCCCTGGTGTGAAAGGTTTGGATTCATAGAAGCAGAAGTCAGAAATACGTGGCTTCACTGATGTTAAAACATTCACAGATGACCTAATAGTTGACATATTCCAAAGGGACATGAATTTCAATTTAATTTAATATGCAACCCAAAGTATATCAGGAAAGTTCCACCAGAATTCTCTGGAGATGTAAAGGCACTCACCTCAAACTGATTTTTAAAGGAACTGGCTACTTAAAGAAATAGGTACCCCAAGGCCCCTCGAGCTTATCAGGAAATAAAGTGTTGAAAAAATATACCACAAGCAAGTGCAGTAAGATACACCAGTCTTTTGACACAAATGCAGATAGCAAGTAGTTCCCTATTTGGGATAGTTCCTATTCCTGTTCCAGAGAAGCTTTCTGGAAGATTGGAAGCTCAAAGAATGCTTGATACTTCGCATTGCACAGTTTCTAACTTACTCAGGTGCATCTTCCCCTAAAAGGCCAAAGAGAAGGCAGAAACTTTCAAAAAATTCTTAATCTCAAATGTTTTATTTGTTTTGTATTTTAAAAAAATATTTCCTCTCCAAAGGGAAGGAGGTAAAACCCTAAAGATTTCAACAGGCTTCCAATGTAAAATGCTATGAAATTGTTTCTGCTAACATTTTAAACACAAAAACATTCTGCTAATATTTTAAACACAAAAATTTACTAATAAATCTTGCCATGACAAATGCAAAGCAGTTATAAAAATACCACATCTAGTGTGGTTATTTTTTACAGAAATGTTCCCTTTCAAAATATAAGTTTAACAAAATTGAAGCATTTAAAATAAATATATTCATCTCAACAATACATTTTGTGAAACCTCATCTAATTATGTTGTGAAAATGAGAAACAGTACACATGCCAAAATATCAGCAGAATAAAATATTTCTTTCTTAATCATTTACTGTAATTTCGTCTCACTCACAAGAAGAAAAAAACAGGTGAATCAGGTCAGCTGGTGAAGAAGGTTTGAATACATGGGAGAGGTGACCTCTGCAAAGCTCATCAAGTTCAACAATGCCAAGTTCAAGGGCCTGGGCCTGGGCAGGGCAGTCCCAAGCACAAACAGAGCTGGACAGGGAATGGAGTGAGAGCAGCCCCAAGAAGGACTCTGGGGTGTTGGTGGATGAGAACCTTGACTTGACCCAGCAGCATCAAGAAATCAGCTGTGTCCTGGGCTGCATCCAAAGGAGCATGGCCAGCAGGTCAAGGGGGCGCATCATCCCTGTCTGCTCATCCCTTTGTGATGGGCCCTTGTCAGACCCTACCTGCAGTGCTGCACCCAGCTCTGGGACACAGAACAGCAAGGACATGGACCAGAGCCACTCTAGAGGAGCCCACGAAGATGATCCAAGAGCTGGAGCAGCTCTGCTATGAAGACAGGGTGAGAAAGCTGGGGCTGTTCAGCCTGGAGAAGAAAAGCCTCTGAGAAGACCTTAGAGCCCCTTTTCAGTGTCTAAAAGGGCTTCAAAAGAGGGGCCCAAAGAAGCTGTGGTTGCCTTATCTCTTTTTGAGAGAGTCTGGGTGGTGTAGTGTCCAAGGCCAGGTTGGATGTGGTTGGAGCAACCTGGGATAGTGAAAGGTATCCCTACCCATAGCAGGGGGGTTGGAAAGAGATGATCTTTAATGTTCCTTCCAACCCAAACCATTCTATGATTTTTGAGGAGCTGCTGGCAAACTGGAACTGCTAAGTCATGAGAGGAACAATGACCTGGTGCTGTAGTCAAGGTTGTGGCACAAGAGGGATAAAAGGAGTCCACTGACTTCTGACTTCAGTGATACAGTGTTTATTAGCTTCTTAGAGATGATGAACAAAAACAGCTGAATTACATCTTTTTAATTTACCACGATACCTCTGACAGAACAGAGGCAGGGACAGAGCTGAGCTGAAGGACAACTGGAGGAACTTAAATGCTAGAAGTCAAAATTTATTTGTCCCTAACTATAGTTCTATCCTACCTGGAAGCAGCACAGTAAATTCTCTTACCTTCCGCTCAATAAAATGCTTTGTAGAAGAGTTTTATACATCACCTTCTAAGCCTGTTCATTTTTGTTGCTCCTGTCTTTTCAGCTTTTCCAGCACAACCCTTCCATATAAATTTATTAGAAAACAATTTATAGTATTACCATCAATGATTCTTCCTGCAGCATTGTAAATATTCATAAAGGTTTAAAACACTGATAAGGCATGTTCCTGCCCCAAGGACATGTGTTAGTTATTAAATTCTTTATACTTTTTACATTAATATACTTCAATGCAAATTTTAGAAGGAATTATCAAGAAAGATCAAAGTGAAACAATGAAAAACAAACTATCAAGAATCACCTACTTACAGATTCTAAATAAGCATAACAGTTTGTTTTGATAATACTGTCCAAAAATTCTTATGTTCAAGGAATATCTAAAACATTATTGCCGTTAGTTCAGCTACAACTTACTGATATCAAACTTCCCAGCACCTGAAGCAAAATAGACAGTGAAATACAACTAAAACAAAGAGTTTCAAACTATTCACACTGAGAACTGGCCTTCAGTCATTTCAGCACAGAAAAGAAAGAAAAAGGGTTTCTCAAATTCACTGTTATGAATAAGCCTGTCTTACCCCTCCGCAATTCTTTAGCTCCTTGTATGCAGGCAAGACTCTGGGCCAGCACATGAAAAACAGCAGGCTGGCACATCTTTCATGCTCCTTCTTTTCAATTTACTATTTCACTTAAAAACAAAGTCATGACAGTTGATGTGAAAGCCTCAAAAACATGAGCCAAGAGCAAAAGTCGGTAAGATCTGCCAGCCTCTGGCAAAGCCCGACACATGGCTCTGAGAGGGAGAGGCCTGGACAGACTTTCTCTAAGGGTGGAAAAAACTGAACATGGAAGACAAAGAGCAAGATCCATATCACAGAAATTCCACAGAAGAGCCTGAGCAAATGCAATAATGCTGTGAATCTGCAGTCACCCCACTTGACTGGAATGTACATGAATGACTCCACATCCTGTGGGAGAAAGATGAGGAGGAGGCCTTGGGATGGGACAGACAGAGAATGAAACCGGGGCAAAAGGAGCTAAGGAGGCAGTGAGATGGGACAAGGACAGACAAGAGAGCCCAGAAAGCAGGCAGCAATCCATAAGACGTGGGCAAAAAACCCTACCAGAATTCTCACCATCTCCTAGCCCTGTCATGGAATCCAAGGTTCCTCAAATATTATCACTGCTCTGCTTTGCTTTGGCAGCAGTGCCTCCCACCCACCTGCCACAGGGAGACAATTCAGTCCCACATCAGCTGCAGTAGTGTCACAGACAGCAGAGTCCTGGGTCATGGGCACGAACATGACAAGCAGATGACAGTAGGACCAGGGTAGGGTAAGCTGAAAGTATTTCTGTTATCAGGATGCCACAAGAGAAAAAGTAGTAAAATCAGAGAGGACATACAAAAATGGTGCTGGGAAAATCTTTCAGGCTTACAAATCTTCAGAGGTTGTTTAGCATTGGGAAAAAGATTAGTTCACTGGAAAACTGGAATCTATCCCAAACCACCACTGAGTTCCTTATCAAAGTAANGGTGACCTCTGCAAAGCTCATCAAGTTCAACAATGCCAAGTTCAAGGGCCTGGGCCTGGGCAGGGCAGTCCCAAGCACAAACAGAGCTGGACAGGGAATGGAGTGAGAGCAGCCCCAAGAAGGACTCTGGGGTGTTGGTGGATGAGAACCTTGACTTGACCCAGCAGCATCAAGAAATCAGCTGTGTCCTGGGCTGCATCCAAAGGAGCATGGCCAGCAGGTCAAGGGGGCGCATCATCCCTGTCTGCTCATCCCTTTGTGATGGGCCCTTGTCAGACCCTACCTGCAGTGCTGCACCCAGCTCTGGGACACAGAACAGCAAGGACATGGACCAGAGCCACTCTAGAGGAGCCCACGAAGATGATCCAAGAGCTGGAGCAGCTCTGCTATGAAGACAGGGTGAGAAAGCTGGGGCTGTTCAGCCTGGAGAAGAAAAGCCTCTGAGAAGACCTTAGAGCCCCTTTTCAGTGTCTAAAAGGGCTTCAAAAGAGGGGCCCAAAGAAGCTGTGGTTGCCTTATCTCTTTTTGAGAGAGTCTGGGTGGTGTAGTGTCCAAGGCCAGGTTGGATGTGGTTGGAGCAACCTGGGATAGTGAAAGGTATCCCTACCCATAGCAGGGGGGTTGGAAAGAGATGATCTTTAATGTTCCTTCCAACCCAAACCATTCTATGATTTTTGAGGAGCTGCTGGCAAACTGGAACTGCTAAGTCATGAGAGGAACAATGACCTGGTGCTGTAGTCAAGGTTGTGGCACAAGAGGGATAAAAGGAGTCCACTGACTTCTGACTTCAGTGATACAGTGTTTATTAGCTTCTTAGAGATGATGAACAAAAACAGCTGAATT
Organism: Notiomystis cincta; assembly: GCA_013398075.1. NCBI lineage: Eukaryota > Metazoa > Chordata > Aves > Passeriformes > Notiomystidae > Notiomystis > Notiomystis cincta. The sequence continues at coordinate 192,101 of VZRX01021238.1, forward strand.
ACATCTTTTTAATTTACCACGATACCTCTGACAGAACAGAGGCAGGGACAGAGCTGAGCTGAAGGACAACTGGAGGAACTTAAATGCTAGAAGTCAAAATTTATTTGTCCCTAACTATAGTTCTATCCTACCTGGAAGCAGCACAGTAAATTCTCTTACCTTCCGCTCAATAAAATGCTTTGTAGAAGAGTTTTATACATCACCTTCTAAGCCTGTTCATTTTTGTTGCTCCTGTCTTTTCAGCTTTTCCAGCACAACCCTTCCATATAAATTTATTAGAAAACAATTTATAGTATTACCATCAATGATTCTTCCTGCAGCATTGTAAATATTCATAAAGGTTTAAAACACTGATAAGGCATGTTCCTGCCCCAAGGACATGTGTTAGTTATTAAATTCTTTATACTTTTTACATTAATATACTTCAATGCAAATTTTAGAAGGAATTATCAAGAAAGATCAAAGTGAAACAATGAAAAACAAACTATCAAGAATCACCTACTTACAGATTCTAAATAAGCATAACAGTTTGTTTTGATAATACTGTCCAAAAATTCTTATGTTCAAGGAATATCTAAAACATTATTGCCGTTAGTTCAGCTACAACTTACTGATATCAAACTTCCCAGCACCTGAAGCAAAATAGACAGTGAAATACAACTAAAACAAAGAGTTTCAAACTATTCACACTGAGAACTGGCCTTCAGTCATTTCAGCACAGAAAAGAAAGAAAAAGGGTTTCTCAAATTCACTGTTATGAATAAGCCTGTCTTACCCCTCCGCAATTCTTTAGCTCCTTGTATGCAGGCAAGACTCTGGGCCAGCACATGAAAAACAGCAGGCTGGCACATCTTTCATGCTCCTTCTTTTCAATTTACTATTTCACTTAAAAACAAAGTCATGACAGTTGATGTGAAAGCCTCAAAAACATGAGCCAAGAGCAAAAGTCGGTAAGATCTGCCAGCCTCTGGCAAAGCCCGACACATGGCTCTGAGAGGGAGAGGCCTGGACAGACTTTCTCTAAGGGTGGAAAAAACTGAACATGGAAGACAAAGAGCAAGATCCATATCACAGAAATTCCACAGAAGAGCCTGAGCAAATGCAATAATGCTGTGAATCTGCAGTCACCCCACTTGACTGGAATGTACATGAATGACTCCACATCCTGTGGGAGAAAGATGAGGAGGAGGCCTTGGGATGGGACAGACAGAGAATGAAACCGGGGCAAAAGGAGCTAAGGAGGCAGTGAGATGGGACAAGGACAGACAAGAGAGCCCAGAAAGCAGGCAGCAATCCATAAGACGTGGGCAAAAAACCCTACCAGAATTCTCACCATCTCCTAGCCCTGTCATGGAATCCAAGGTTCCTCAAATATTATCACTGCTCTGCTTTGCTTTGGCAGCAGTGCCTCCCACCCACCTGCCACAGGGAGACAATTCAGTCCCACATCAGCTGCAGTAGTGTCACAGACAGCAGAGTCCTGGGTCATGGGCACGAACATGACAAGCAGATGACAGTAGGACCAGGGTAGGGTAAGCTGAAAGTATTTCTGTTATCAGGATGCCACAAGAGAAAAAGTAGTAAAATCAGAGAGGACATACAAAAATGGTGCTGGGAAAATCTTTCAGGCTTACAAATCTTCAGAGGTTGTTTAGCATTGGGAAAAAGATTAGTTCACTGGAAAACTGGAATCTATCCCAAACCACCACTGAGTTCCTTATCAAAGTAAGAGTGAACCAAGCCTTGAAACTTTTTCATAGCACACCCTTCATTTCCAGATTCATAATTTGGTATCTCAAAACCTTATTTGATGAAATCTTAATTTGTGCTCCAAATCAATAGTTTTTTTGTCTGAATACAAACACGGTATTTAATGCTAAGAGGATAAAAAAATATTGCATCTTGAAAAAGTGTTGCATGCAAACTTAGAGATTACTTTTTAACACTGTACCTCAACAAGTGATCTCTATAATGGGAATAATCCTATTTATTCACTTCATCAAGGTGAAAACAATTTCATTAATGTCTGAAAAACTGAATAGACCTCTGAATAAATTAGTCATTTGCTCTTCAAAGCAAACTTTGAAAAGCATGTATTAAATAAACGCATCATGTTTGAATAAGCGGAAAAAACCTACTAAAAGGAAACCATATGTTCTGGGCCCTGAAAATATCAGGATCTTGTAGAAAAAGAAATATTGCCATAATATTCACACTGATATAAAGCTAGCACTACCTATCATACAGGTAAGTGAAGTGAGCATTCGGGGTTTGACTTGGTAAGCTTGGTCACGGGCTTTTTAAGGTGGCTTCCTGAGTGTAAGTAGATACAGAGCAAAAAACTACATTTTGCTCATCATGGTTCTAGCAGTTTTCTTTCTGTATTCTCAGAAAAAGCTTAGAAAAGAGTAACGCCTTGTAAGCCAGCAAAAATCATCTGGTGTGACAAACCTTTTTCTTCCACACCTATTTAATACAATTTCCTGTTTGGTCGGCATCCTTTAAACCCTTTTTCTGTGGGGGTTCATAAAATGCTGTGGTATCTTAATCTCATAAACCAGCTACTTGTCTTTGCTTCTGAACTCCTCCCTGGCATTTACCACTCTGCATTACACTATTCTTCCTGAATCCTACACATATTTTATGTCATCCTTTCAGACATGCTTAACCTTAAATTTCTACTCAAAAGGAGCACAGTTTCTCATGCTCCATGGCTCTTAGCTCTAGCCAAAGCCCTGCCACCTAACCAAAGCTCACTGAAAATTCTAATGCCCCCCAAAAAGAAAGAAAAATATTTGATGGTTTAGTAAAACCCTTAATGTCTACAAGGTAAATTTTTCTCAAGTTTCTTTCTGAGATACAAGGGACACATAAAACAAATCAGGGAAAAATTCAAATTAGTAAGAAGCTATTTCTGTTTCTTATCTCATCAAGACTGGGTTGTAGATGACAGAAGTCTCAGGTTCCATCTGCTTCATCAAGAGCAGCAGTCAGAGCACGCAGGGCTCATCTCTTGGCACGCAGAGACAGCCTGTTCTGCCCCTTTGCGATTTCCTTCTTCGGGAGAAGGAAATTAACATTAAATGGAATAGGAAGGTACTAATTTGTTAGGTCAGAAGGTAACAATGCTATGCACATGTATGACTACAACACGTGGACTTCCAAACATACTGACACAGAGATTGCCCCATTTCATGTCTTTCTGAAGGACAGAGAGTGGCCCCAGGGGTAGTGGCGTACACAAGGCTGTGCTGCTTTGTACGTACCAGCGCCCACAAGGAAATTGTACAGCTGCAGTGGGGCTCACTGGTGTCAAGCATCTCCCCATTTACCCTTTCATAGCCAGGAATGGCCTTGATCTAGAGACTGTGGCAATGACAACCTAAATGGATGCTAGGGAAAAACTAAATTCAGCAACTAATGTTGAGAATAACATGAAAAGCCTTATTAAAAGCAACCACAATTCCTTCTGCAGACTCCAGCAAGCTTTGAATCAGGCCTTATGAGAGCAGCTCCCAAGATCTGACACTGGTGACCAGATTCAAAGCTCCTGCCCTTCATTTTACCAGTTACATTTTTCTCTGGCTCATGACCTCACTGACAAAAGTCAAGGTCCTCATGTGAGACCATCCCCTTCCTCAGAAACACACAACGTGACTAATGTAGAATGATAAGAAAACAAAAACCCCAAGTTCTAATAGTCACACTCACTACCATGTAAGCCCCTGCATTTAAAAATGAGCATAAAACTAAGTGCAGACAAGAATAATTTTCATATCAGAAGACAAATATCACTGGTATAATAATAATGCAAAATTAAAATATTAGAATCAGCTAAACTTAGAAGATAGATAGCAAAATGAATAATATATGCAAGTACAATCCAGAGTTCTGTTTTATGCATACAAGGGGAATAATTAACTGATCTGGAAACATGTAAATGAGGGCTTAAAAGCATTTTCAAAACAGCACATCCAATTCCAGTTACACACGCAGAAGTTGCTACATTATAATAATTAGATTTTTTTTTTCACAAAAGATTTATTTATTTTGAACAGGAGTATTAAATATTGTACTAATTACTAGTTATTTTACTTTGTACCCAGGGAAAAGGAATGAATATTCATTAATTCCTCAAGCTACCAAACCCCAACAGACCAGATGATTCCAGCATAGCTACCAATAAGTAAGGAAAAATTTTGGTACAAAATCAGTCTCATTCCACAAATTGCAGCTCTGTCTTTTTTACATGTTAAATGCTACAAGAAGCCACAGACAACAAATAAAATTACAATATATCAGTGTTTTTCCTTTAATATGTAAGTCTTTTTGTATTATGCCCTCACATAAGCTTTTATCAGTATTATTTCGGGAGTATTATATCTATTTTGCTGTGGTAACAAAGGTAAAACTCCGCATATTCTGGAAGTAAATAATAATCAAAACATGGTACACATATCCATCCATCCATTATCTTTTATGATGGCAGAAGCTCTGCTGGTTTTCTATCACTGTTATAGCAAGTGTGGGAAAGGCTTTGTCCCTCAGGCCCAAAGTGGCCCAGAACAATCCCACCCCGTGGGCAGCTTGTCCCTGTCCTCCTCAGAGAGCAGACGCAGGCACCAGAGTCACAGCATTCCTCAGGCTCAGTCCCTGCACAGCTTCAGCCAGGGGCTGGAGACTCTCCAGATGTGCATGGACACCCCTTCCCAGGCCCCTCGAAAGACCAGCCATGCCTGTCTAAAGATCTTAAATGGTCAGAGAGGAACTATCTGTCTGTAAGTTAATTTGCTATTTATAATTCCCATTTGTGCCATTTCATTCGAATCCAGAATAGCTGCAGACCAATTAAATTTATTTCTCAAACTTAAACTCTTAGACTTAAATCTCACTGGAATTAGGTGGACTTTTTTGACAGTGTCTTGGTGGAAGATATGAATTCTATATGAGCCTGGATGCTTTCTGTTGCACTATTTCACTCTTCATTGTAAATTGTCTTTATTTTACAGTTATAGACAGTGCAAGATGAATTTTAACAAGCAAGTTCAGAATCTAATCGCTGACATGGTAGCCAACTCATTACTTTATAATATTTTTTATTAAAACATTACTGTTTATTAAAACATCATTGCAAAAAACCCCTCAAAATTCATGAATTGCTTCCATATACTTCTAAGAGGCCAAAATTTAAAAAATAAATAAAATAAGCCCTAAGAGAATTTTTACTTTAGCTGAAATTTAAGTATTTACACTCTGCACTTTGAAATCAGTCTACAGTTTCACATTTAGATGTTCTCAAAGAAGGTTAAAATCTCTTATTTGGACACTCAAAATGATCCAAAAAGACTTGTAAAAAATCCCCTCTACTCCCTATAAGCAGGATCTACATCTGATCTAGTGATTTAGATGCAAGATTCCCATGGCTTTGAAAAGTGTTTAATAATATACCTAAAGTATTTCTTTTGAACAGCACAAATCTCATATCGATTCTCTCATTTTACAATAACCCAAATTTTGTTCTCTTTTAAAGACCCCTCACAGTGCTTCTGCTTTGCAGTAGCAATGTAAAGCAGCTTTTTTTGGACTGACTGTTTGCACTTTGTTTTCCTTGCACAGGCAGAACACATCACCTCTCCCGAGTCTAAAGGATGAACTCTGATTCATCTGCTAAAGAACTCATCCATGTCATTCCATGGATATCACTGAAAAAGGGCACATTAGGAGAACATAAGCACTAAAACTAAAATGACATCAAGTCCTATGCAAACCCCCAGCACACTTAGAACAGAATATGCCTCTTTTGAGTGCAAAACTGGACTAACTCTCAGCACAATGGGAAGAACAATGAAGGTTCTTTTGTTTGTTTGTCTTGCCTCAACTAAAATCCAGAAATACAAACAAATGAAATCCCGGGCTCTCCTCTCACAGTTCACATGCAGTTACCAAGATCCTGGAATGCAGTCGAGTTTCAAGCAAAGTGTGGAAATGCACAATGTAGTGTCAAGAAGTGTACCAGAGCCTAATTACAGATGTGCAGGAAAAGTGCACACACTGAAACCAAATTATTTTCAGCTTGGCATTAAGTCCTCAAAGACTAACACTCTAATTCAGGGAACATGCTCTAGCCCTAAACATTTGAATGAATGCTCAAGTTCTTTCCTGGACAAGAGAATATGTGAAGAATTATATCCAGAAGTTAACCAACGACATGAATTTTTCTATTATTCTTTTTTTTTTTTAAACTTCCCTTTTTCTTTTATACTCATGACAATTTACAGCATGTGATGATTGGTAGGAAACAATACTGTGACGTGAAGCATGTAACTGTTTTTTGAGAACAGATATAGATAAATAACCAACTAAACCAACCTGTATAGATAAAGAAACCAACTAAAACAAAGACACTGAAGTATAAATAATATAAAAACCATCATTTAACAAGCTACTGAAATAAACTAGTAATTAAGGTATTTACTATCAGTCTAACCCAATGCAGTCAGAATTATATTAAGTGAGCTGTGTGCATGCAGGGGTGACGCATTGGTCAGAATTATCCTTTGCTAATTTGAGATGCTACTATAAAACATGCAGTGAAGTATTTCAAAGAAAATGTTATTATACTAAATGTTACCTTTTTTTGCTATTCAAGTAATTAATTATTCAAAGTGTTACGAGAAAGAGTCTAGATTCATACACTTGTAATGACTAGGAGGATATTTAAAATTCATTACAGTACATTAAACTTCCACTGATTAGTTAGCATCGCAGCAAAATAAATAAATAGCCAATTTGCTTTGATCAGCAGAAATTCTGATAAAATCAGCAAAACACCAATTAAAATGTGAAAAATGTCACCTACTGTCATTATTCTAATGGAACTAAGACATATAGAAGAAACTGATTCAATGTTTATTTTCATATCAGCTGCATCTTCAAACTGTAAATCATTACAGCTTTTACTTGCATCTCTTCCTCACAAGCCCAGAATTAATTCTGTAGATGGATTTACTATGGACTGCATCGTACAGGAACAGACCATCCTATCATAAACAGAATAATAAGGTCTTGCTGCACTTCTGTGAACTCCTGTTGGGAGGGGCAGTGGGGAGCAGCAATTCACTCAGAAATATGGCAAGAGTGATGAAACTTGACATGAGGGATTTTTACCTGAAACTTTGTTCTTTGGAAGCGGATGGAAGGGAATGAAATGATTAAGTAGAGGTGCTATATTTAGTTATATACATTTCTTATTTATTGGGTTCCTCAGCTTTGAGAACCTGAGCCTGCAAATAACCACACAGTTGCCTGTAAATTGGCTGAAATGTTCTGAAAGCATCGAAGGCAAAATCTCAGTAGCTGGCTTGCAGTTTTTAGCAACTCTAACTTCTATGAAATAAGAGGATTTCATTGAATGAACAATTCTTATACCTACACAAGCTTCTGACAATACCAGTGCCTCTAATTTCATATATATAATCTCCAGCTGGAGTGATTGCTGTATATCCAATTAAGACAATCTAAGTAAATCCCTGGAGCTCCTGGCTGTTTCAGCTGAACACTGAATCTTTTGAGCACAGCTACACATTTTGGGGTGACCTGATTGCAGCCTTCCAGTACCTGCAGAGAACCTACAGGAAAGACAGAGAGAGACTATGTACAAGAGCATGGAGTGACAGGATTTGGCTTCAAACTGATACAGGTTTAGAACAGATATTGGGAAGAAATTGTTCTCTGTGAGGGTGGGGAGGCCCTGGCACAGGCTGCCCAGAGAAGCTGTGGCTGCCCCATTCCTGGCAATGTTCAAGGCTGGGTTGAGTGGGGCTTGGAGCACCCTGGGATAGTGGAAGGTGCCCTTGCCCATGGCAGGGTGTGGACCTAGACGATCTGTTATGTCCCTTCCAACCCAGGCCAGTGATTCTATGATGACTATGACTGATTTGAACTACTGCATTCTTCTTACCATCTTAGAAGTCTTGCCAGCTCTCAGAAAGAGAACCACACTGTGTATCCTACATACCAGTTTCCTGTAGTGCAGCCTGGGGAACACAAAAAGAAAAGCTGTGGCCTAACAGAGACAAATAACTAGTCTTTACTCTTTCCCTATGGGAAGTCATTTTGGTCAGACATCCTCTGTATAAACCACTGCCCACCATGAGGTGTTTCTTTATGTACAGAAGCCAGCTTCTTCATGGTTTATTTGCCTGTTTAAACTCCAGATTGGGAAATTTTCATAGTACCTAGAACAGAAACTGAGCAAAGACTTTAATACTTGATCCACTGTGGTCACTTGGTCCCTTACTGACTGTCAGCAGCAGCTGGCACTTGTTTAGAGATAAATCATGGACTTGCAACCACAGGAAGACATACTTCTGGAATAAAATAACAACTAACAGGGAATTAAAAAGCTTAATCACAAGCATATTCTTCTCTTGGAGTAGAGTTCCTGTGAGAGATTAACTCTGAGTGCCCTTGCAAAACAAGATTTGATATGAGAAAGACTTCAATGGAGGGAAACTAATGATCTGGCACACAGGAGGAAAAGAACCCCAAACTATTACAGGTATGGAGAAGTCAGCACAAAGATAAGAAGAACTGGTATGTCAGCTTGAGACATGAACAGAGAAAAGACGGAGTGTGTGTGCAAATGCAAAAGAACACAGAGTGCACAGCACCTTGAAAAAAATGGAAAAACTAACCTTGAAGTCAATGAAGGAATTCAGCAGTAAAGACCTCTCAGTTATAGGGTAAAGCTCTTGAAACAAACTCACCAGGTAACATCTCTTTTCCCAGCTCTCATTACCCTTCCCTTGCTGAGAAAATTTGCTCAAACGGCAGAGCAACAAAAAAACCCTACCACACATCTCCCTAAGCAAGAAGACTTTGGCCCAGGGCTTGTTTTCTCTCACCACCTGCAGCTGTGGCAGCAAAAATGTGAGCAAGCTGACTAAATGAATGGCTAAACAGATACAAAGTGCCTGCTATCGTCAGTGTCAGGCTGCCCTGAGACTCTTAGAAAGTTCATTCATTTTGGTCTCTTGAAAAACCAATAGAAGCCATAAAAGTTTACTCTAATTGGTATTTTGATTTCTACTCAGGAATCATAGCCTAAGAATAGACAGCCTGTATTCATGCTGCAAACCCAGCTGCTGACCAGAATCAATAGCAATCAAGTAGATATTTTTGTTTCATTTTTTTTTCTGTTTAAGCAGCAAGGGAACTAGGGTTTATTTGCTCAAATGCTTATTAATCAACACATTTTAATGTCTGAACTAGTTCTTCATGAGGGCCTAGGTCTATTTGAACACAAAAGCATGCACAAGAACACATAAAAAAAGAAAAAAAAATTACTATATTAATCTATTTTTCTTGCTGTCAGTCCTCATGCTCAGTTTCAAGCCACAAGGCAGATAAAGTGCAGTCACTGCTCCAAAATGCACACCACATCAGAGTCCTGCCACCAGCACACAATGTAGTTTTGAGCCCCATGCAACTCCTTATTAAGAGGTTTTGGGTATAGTCAGGAGAACATGGGAAAGATGACACCATTTTTCTACCCACTTTTTCAGTGTCCAACACCCATAAGCCTCATGACATAAACAGGCTTATGATTTCTGTCTCCAGTCCATGCTAGGGTGAAATTTTGTAAATTATTATGTTAACAACAAGAAATGAACTCAATGTGTAGCCTCAGCCATCAGAAGAGGACACCATTCTATGAGAAGAAGACAAAATTTCATGCCAGATCCACAAAGCAGGTAACGAAAACGAACACAATGTGAGACCTGGCCTTACAGCTCTCCCTGTGCCTACCTCTAGGATGTGCAAAGAAGACATTAAAGTTGACGGTTCTGGGCAATCAAGGAACACTCATAGCCTATGAATCTCTGTTTCCCCAAGAAAGTACTGTTTTAAGATAAGAGTGCAAAATGTAGCAGACTCTCAGTTCTCTTACCGTCCTTGGGTTTAAGTCAGCCTTTAACACAATTTCCCTGCAGAACCTGCAATTCATTAATTCATGTCCTCTGATATTCATTGTTTATGAAACCTGCATCTTTTCCAACTTCTTTTTCAACTATAGTAACACTTTCTAATACACAGGAAAAATAGGTACTCAAAATGAACTCTGAAGTTCAGTAATTTGTAAGGAAAGTTACAGATACACCAGCAGTCGTAAATGGTCTAAGGTTTGAATGATTTTTCCACTTCAGCTAAATATATTGAGAAGTATGTTCAAATAATTAAAAAGTGCTGGAAATAAGCAGTATTTGGAATTAATGGAAGCCATATATTCACCCTGTTGCATTCATTATTTTTAAATTATAGTTCCCACAGATTAAGAAGCACAGTGAAGTTAAAATGAAGCAATTTTGTTGCTAAATATTGTCATTTAGATTAAAATATATGTGTCGGTTGAATCCAAAAGCTAAACATTACTACTGCAGCTGCTTTTATATTTGTGAAATCTAAAACTGCCAACAAGCAATGAACAACAACTGGGAAAACATTTAAAAATAATAAAAGCCCAAATATCCCTATCTCCCTGGGTAACTATTTTCTTTCGTTGTATGTGTTGTCAGTCATATTATGTAGACGTCAAGAAAGTTATCTTATACTAATTGGACATTTCTAAATAGTCTAATAAGGGATATACACCTTACAGATGCTCTAATATATGGTTGAGAGTCCAAAAGGCTGCTCATAACCCCCTCTTATCCAGTTACTGACTAACACTCTGTATTTAAGTACCACCTTCACCATATTGGTAATATAGAAAATAATTAAAAACCTTTGATAAACCATGCTTTAATTAATATGACTAATTGGAAGCAACAGTGAAAGAAAGAATGGAAATTCTTGTCTGGCCAAGAGTCTCACAGGAGCTGTCTCAAACAAATGCTCTGGTCTACAAACCCAAGTATCATTCTTCCAAATCATCAAATCTCTATGGATTTCTGAACTTTTCAAGTTGGATCCTTCATCTGGGGGAACAGTCATTTGAAGCAAACTACCAAACAATTTTACACTCATCCTTTCAGGATACTGGTAAGACACTGAATGCTAGCAGCCTGTGTTCACTAATCATGGAAGAAAGGGTCTTCCACACCACAGTGGAAAAAAAATATTTAAATACATCATCACCAGACAAATCAACATAAATAAATGCACATTCATGGCTGAAGTTTTACTTACATGAAAGACCCCACTGGTTCTGTTTGAGGCACAATTTCAACCCAACAACTCAAGAGAGAAGGTAAAGTTTTGTTGTGACCCATTTTCTGTTTGAAAAACTACACTGTATTTTAAAGGGAAATATATAAAATGCATTTTACATTCATTCCTTCACAATTGTATAGAACTTACCAAAATGTCACCAACCAGGTCTTACACATTTCTGTGGTTCCATAGACACTTTACCAACTTTTTTTTTCCATTCCATTCAATAAAGTATGACACTTTATATCAGATCTAAACAAACTAGCGAAGGCAAATACTTTTATGGGGTGAGGATGTATCTCCTAAATGATTTTACTAAATAGGTCACCATTATTAGCATTTTTCTACCTCCTTTCCATGCAGTCCTATATAAGCATAATCATCAGCTGAAGTAACACAAAAATACTTTAGAATAAACTCTCTTCTCCACTGCTTTGATGCAAAAAGAGAATATTAAATTCTAGAAGTTCCTTAAGAATGGCTGTTCCAAGAACCTCACCAGTGGCATAATGTGAAATGACACCAGAAGAATTCAGCTATGAGGAAACTGAGGTGCTCAGGGCTTCTGGGCTGAACTGTAGCTGCAGTATTTACCATTAACTGCCACTCCTTGTTCCCCTCACAGCACCTCCAAAACCAATATACCATTCATTAGCTCGAAGAGAAAAAACATAACTAAACAAAAATTAGAAAGGAAGATAGAAAATTAGAAAAATCACCTATGTGTTTTACAAGTGAGAAGAGTTTGTTATAGCATTTAAAAAGAAATATTTTCCAGTAAGTACATACTCAGAACACTATGAAATCTTTAGGGGGTATATGACTAACCAGTCAAGGAAACAAGTTTTGTCTTTATGCTACTTGGTTATCCTGTTTATTTCCTAATAGTTCTACACCCATAAAAGGCCAAAGGACTCTGACCTTGGTAAGCTAACTAAGCAAGAAAAGGCAATCATGTGTGCAAGGTTGTCACCTACACTACAAATTATGATAAAATATATCTCAGTATTGGAAAAAATAGCTGTATGTCTTCAGTGACACCCACTGTAGTACATTTAAGGATTTGAATAGGACAGCAATTTATTTTGCACTAAAATGTTTTATGGTTATCATAAAGCATTATGACTTCAGAGACTGAAAGGAGATGTTTTTATGGACTGTTGCTTCTTGTTGCATTATCTTCGTAGATCAAAAATTATCCCTCTATTTTTTCCCTTTTTTTTTTGAGTGGTCCCTATTGCCCCACGAATAATAGATGTCATAGAGTGGCTCAGTCTGATAAAAAGGAAACTGTTAAACAAAGTGTACAAGGAACATATTTCTAACACTGAAGAGTTTTACAATGAATGATTATCCAGCTAATTAGTGAAATAAATAATAATAATTGCCTGTCCCTCCTTATTAGACTGGTAGAAAGAAAATGGAGCCTCAAAGCAGAGTTCTAGATTTTGGTTTGGAAAATTGGACTTTGTTACAATTTTATAATCACTCTGCCAAAAAGTCAGTCCCCTTGTACAATGAGAGGTGGAAAAAATTACAGGCAGATTGACTGATGGGCAAGTTGTCCATATCAGCTTAAGAATAGTTTTGAGATGGTAATTGAGTAACCGTATGTGGTTACTTTCACTCCTGATTTATCCCTTCTGAAGAGTCTGGACGACCAGTGAGGATTAGGTGGAACAAATACCCAGTGTGTGCTTTTGACAGGGTAATCTGATGGATTTCAGGCTTATCTAAGTCTATGTAAATTGTAGATTGTGTATAAATTGATTATGCTTCAAGGTTTTTAATATATCAAATCCTCTCCCCCTTCATCAAATGTTCTCCAGCCTTTTACCAAAATTCTGCTTGCACATGGCTGACATTGGTGTATGTTTCTGCCATCTTTGGATTGCCCTCTTACAGTCCACTGTTTTCCAGACTTTTCTGATAATTCTACACTTTACACAGAAATAGAGTGTCTGCAAAACAAAACACATCTAAACACATTACCTGATGCTGAAGGAATTTCATTGGCTTCTAATGAGGCAGCAAATCCACCTGGAGGGGTCTGGTTCCAATGTGATGCTGGCATTAAATGGACTGTTTCACATCACACAACCAGTCAACCTCTCTAATATAGCTCTCAACAGTGTTTCTCTAAAACAGAGGCCTTCAGACGATTAGCGCACAAACTTTTTGTTCACTAATATGGTATTATACATTACTCCCCATGTACTGGCAAGATCCTTAAATATTGTTGCCAGACAGCAATAAACAGAAAAAGTAAGATCCCCTACAGAGCCCAAAAGAGACGAGCCCAAAAGAGATGGATATGCTTTTAAGAAAAAAAATGGAATGGTTGTTCACTTATTTTAACACCACTCCTTGCCATAATCCCAGTGTGATCCATATAATGTCCTATACATTCTTATACAAAGCTGCACTCCCAATCCTGGATGCCAGTTCAGGTGTAGAATGTAATCAAGATAGTTAAGAGGACACCAGAGTTTTAAAGAGCCTCCTTCAGGCTGCAGCATTACAACTGTGAAGCCCTTCCAAACATTTCTTTGTGTTGCTTTATCATTTTAGTCTTTCAGATAGTAAGCTTCAATTTCCAATCTAAAAAAACCCAAACCCAACCCCACCACCAAACCAGCAAAACCCTCAAGATAATCTTCTGACTTTTCCATCCTTTGCTGATTTTTAACTCAAAATGTCACATAAAGCTGCAGACTTTCACATGTACTAGATAGAGAAACTTACTTGCTGATGGTGTTCCAAAGTCTTTCCCACCACAGGGTTAAAAATGGCATTTCTGAAGCATCATTTCAGATTATATTACCAGAGGAACATTTACACTTCTCTAACTCCTTTGTTTCTTTGGCTGTGCTTCCCAGTAGAGTAAGAATTCCTAATTTTTCTCATCTTTGCATTGCACATAACACAGAATTTCTTTTGTCATTATAAAACACTCCTGGAGCAAATTCTATTGACAAACATGCAGAACCTCTAAACAACTTTAATTTCCCAAACAGAAAAGTGTGATTCATAGTACATAAACAACTGCTTCTCTCTAACTCCTACCTTATATCTTCACATTAATAAATGCTTTTTCAAGTTATAAACAGCAGCATATTTTCCAAGGCTTTTGTTTAATTCCTGAATAACACATCCCACGGATGACATGTAATGTGCTGGGTGAAACTGGGAACAGCTAAAGTGGAGGGAAACAAATCTTCGACAAAAACTCAACTCTCTGGAAAAGCATACAAAAATGGAATTCCTAACATAGAGTTGCTAAGGTGTCCACAGGAAAAACATGTCTTCTACAGTAATTTTTATGTCATATTTTTCAAACTGTATCTGGATAAAACATCAATATTTGTCATTCTCATGCCAGAAGAGGTGGATTTGAATTAAGCAAATAACACTTTTATATACCTAAAAGCTCCGATGAAAACCTTGGAAAAAACTCAGAGCTATTCAAAAAGGCATTGGTGTTCTTATTCCCCAGATGTTCAACTTGGGCTCATTTCTGATCCAAGTTTGTGAGATCAAACTAAACTATACATTTCTGTTTGTTAAATAGTTGTATTATTTTGATCTCCCTGTTCCAAGATAATTTAGTGCCAGCAGGATCAACTGTATCATCACACCATAGTATCCCAGAAAGCTAATAATTTAAACAGTTCAAAAACAGAGCTTGCTGCAATCAGTTTGAGGTCCTTCCCAAAGGCAGGAATTTAGTTATGAAGGCAAGTCAGCTCAGTTGCTGAGGTCTTCAGATCACATTCTGAATTACAAATGCAAAGAGCTGCCCATGTTCCTCACCTGTCAGGCAATGATGAGTCTCCTCTACTATTCACTCCATGAGACCACACCAACACTTTCTTTGTCACATCCATGTAATGTTAGTAGGCAATATAACAGGAGATGGTGTCCACACATCTCTACACAAAAACTGTCAAAACACAAACTTCTTGAAATGCTGCTCTATCAGAGGGTGAACCAAAGCTCATTAAAATCAATGGAAGTTTTTCTTCTTCACTGCAGCAGGGAAGAGGTTTTTCCTCTCTAAATAATGTACAAAAAATTTACCACACAAAGATGTATATCCCAAGAAAAAAACACTGCATCAAGGCAATTGCAACCTACCAAAAACTGGACAAGCCAGGTTCATTTCTAAGCACAGTTTTGAGTGAAAGTCACATTGCACACAACATCTCTTTATTATAACAGTTTTATCACACATTTAAAATGTAAAGTGAAAAAACTCACAACATGCATCAACCTGTTTAGTTTGGGAGAAGGGCAGCTATTTTGCCTGAATCTTAAATAAAAGGGAAACAGACACCTCTCTGAACAGTAACCAAAATCTCTCATTAGAAGGTTTTCATTGATTATTTTGTTGCGACAAGAATGGCTATAAATCTGATTGAATTAGGTTTTTAGAGCTTTATTCCAGATAATTTCTTCTACTCATGTGGACTTTCTCAGGAAATGAGATTTAATGAGTCATAGTCCTTACTGATAATCACAGGAGAGCTCATTAGCTTTCTGTCAGATTTGTACCCCCTATTTGCCCTCAATATGCTTGTGACTTACTAGAGCTAAATAGGACACAACAGAAAAAGCAGACTTATGCAGATGAAGCAATACAGTGGATTTGAAATACTATAGAGATAAATATTTCTCCTTAATTTATTTTGAGAACTTAAAGGAAAAAAAATCAATATGCCTTCTCTCCCTTTTCAGCCTATTTTTTCTATTTTGTTGGCATTGCTGACAGCAAGCCACGTAGAATTAGAAAAAATTAAGAATGACATTTGAAGACTCCTTGGAGATACAGTAGCAGAGAACCAGCCTAAACAGTCCGAAATACAAGGCACTGGGGATCAGAACACATTTCTGTTCCAGAGTACAAATTGTGGTTTACCACAATCCTAAAAAATCTTCAGGTTATCAGTGACAGATTGATGCATAAGGAGGGGCAGCTGAACCTGTTTTTTGACCTGCCCCTCCCACATTTACAGCTGTTTATCTCCATTTCAGACTTGGAGGACTGAGTTCTTGCCTCTCAGCCCCTCACTGGCACAGCCTCCCACTGGTGCCTACAAGGCCTGGCTCTGAGCTGGGCTGTGCAAGAAACTCCTGAGCACCATGGCTGCAGCACAGGAGATGTTTCTGCTCTCCACACAGTGCTTCCTGGAACAGCAAGGTTCCTCTGAGAGACTGGGAGATGGGAACGGTGGGTGGAGAAACAGTAAGACCATACACATCTGCTGAAAGGAGAGGCCCAGGGAGGCTGTGATCCTTGTTTCCTGGGTTTTACTGATGGAATGCTGTTGGTTCCTGCGAGGTGCTGGTCCCAGTCAACTTCACAACTGGTCACTTGCTTAGACAGTGTTCGCTTTTATCTCCCTCTACAGCTTTCAAAGAACATTATTTCTTAGCTGAAAGGGAAAACTTATTGTGCTTCCTAGAAAACTGAGGGTCACCCTGCACTCTCACAATCTGCTTTCATAAAATACTTCCTTTTCCAAATATATCAGAAGGAGAGCCCAATAAGCGGGTGTCAAACCCAGAAAGGGGTTTTATGAATTGTGCTATTGTAATTAGTCAATTTTCCCAGGAAATCATCCATAGCAGAAGAAAAAAACTAGAAAAGAACAGCTTTCTTGAGCAATTCATTGTAGTTCCAATGCCCAAAGCAACAAGTACTCTTCACAGCTTGACAATAATATTTTATTTTAACCCTCTCTCCTCAGCCATCCTTTATACAGCTTCTCCTGTTCTTCACTCTATCTTCTGTCTCCATTGTGCTCTCACATTTTACACAGAGAACAGCAGAGGTTGCGAAGGGACGGATCAGGTTGGAAGGGGTGACACACAAGAGTTGTCAAAGCGAAGGTAATTTTAAATTTCCTGTTTCCAGAGCTCATTGGAACTGACACAAGCCCCTTCTCCATAAAATTCTAGTGATCACCACATATTATAATGTCAACTAAGTTTATATAAATCATAGGAAAATTCTGAAGATGTGTGTTTTTAAATGTATTGGTAAGTCTGGTCAAGTAAAGGAATTATCACCAGCAATGAATGTGACTACAACTTTCTAGCATGTTTATTTTAGCATCATTAACACACCCTAGGTGGACTCAAGTTGAATTCCATCAGACAGGATGAAGATAAAACCTAAAACCACATAACACATTTTGCTACTTATTTCCCAGCTGTTTTAATGGCCTGCTTATTCCCTATAAAGAGGATTGTTAGAAAACAGAAACTTTCAGTGAATAGCAGCTTAAAAAATATCAGAGGTCAGTGAGGAAAAGACAATTAAATGGGATCAAAGCCTTGATCCCACTTCTTTTTCAATTAGAACTGTCTGTTCAGATCTATCCTTTAATTTCACACTTAGACACACTTCAGCACATGTGTACCCACAGCACCCACAGTAACACATAATCTTCATTTTACATACGGGAAATAGGTGTTCAAATGGTTATTTTTGCTGCATAAGAAAGAAAAGTCAAGTATGCACAGCACCAGCTACTGCTTCAGAAATTAGACCTTGTTAGACTCTCACAAGATTTCCATTCCAGTAATGTCTGAGCAGTTCTACTACTGTAATTTTTGGTAGCTGTCTTCACAACCTTCTCTTAAGGTAGGAAATATTTTTATTTTCTTTCTTTAGATGAAGAAGCAAGACAAAGCAATCTCCCAATGTTCCCGAAGGAAGTTCGGAAAGGAAAAGGAGCACAAGTGGTTTATGTCCCATTCTAACTTACTTTATCATGAACCAGCCCTGCAAGGTCACCAGGTCACTTGACTGTATATGCAACCACTCAATTCTCCACCCAGGAACATGACTGAAAGCAAAGAGCTCAAATAATCCAAATCCCTTTTATGCCTTTGAGTTTTTGGCATCAAATCTCACTTTTCTGCAGCTTGAATAAACTTTTGATAGAAGTTTAAGTGATAACGAGATATACACCCATCTTTGGCTTTTTAAAGAAAATGACCTTGGTCACGATATAGATTGATGGGCAGAGTAACTGACTGAGACCAGGAATTACTATTCTGTCACTGCCTCGGGTCAGAGCTCTGAGCAAAATAATCCACCTGTTTCATGCTTTCCCTTACTATAAATGCAGGAGGGGAACCAACCTGTATGAGCTTTAGATCAGCCAGTTCAAATTTGTATTTATATACACTATAACAGCTCTGCATTTTCAAGGAGTAATGTAGCTTTTTATCACCAGTTCAATAGGTTTAATGGATAAGTAGCAGTTTTACACATCTGCTCTTTCCTGTACTTGGCATCTCTCACCTCCTCAGAAACTTCATGTTGAGATACTTTTTTCTTCCCATTAAGAGTCTTTCCTGTGGGGCCAGTGGTGGCCACTGAAGCTGGAAGTTCCCTAGCCTGGCACTGGGAGGGGAGCAGGGAGCAAAGTCAGCTGTGCACAGAAACAGGTTGTATTGACATCAGGCCTTCCTGAAGATCCCACCAGACCAGTTGCACATTCATATATTTTTCATCTGTCATTTTCACAGCAACAGAAATTGCCAGCTTTTTATGCCATTATATAAGCTTTTTTTCTCCCCTAGGAAACGACTGGTTTTAAAGTCTGAGATATTGCAAATAAGGATTGCAGGTGTAGTTCCAGCTCAGGATGACTTCAGGGTTCCAGTGACAGTCATTAATCACCCAAACTGCACAAAATCCCTTCATCTGAATTATGGCCTTGTATGTAGGGCATGTATTCTTCTATATACAATTTTTAAATACAAAGGGAAAGAGCATGGAAAAATTAGGATCTATGACTTAAAAAATCAAGTCATTTTATGGCACAGACAAACAGACTTTAACCCATGGGTTCCACTTCATATGTGGTGTATTTTTCATACATCATGGGTTTTATAAATTTGCTGTATAAAGCACCAGAGCTACGTTACCAGCAAAATAGAAGGAAAACAAATATGTCAGGGTAATGATGCCAGGACAATTCCTTATTGAAAAAAAAACAGTTTATTAATACCTTATTGCTACAAGCTAGATCTTATTATCATCTTGGGTCATTTAGAATCTTATTAGGTATTCTGATGGTGGATGAATAATCCTGTGATAAATTCTTTGCCATGTCCTTCACAGTTGTCATAGCAGGATCATAAACAGCATTTATAACAATCTAGCCTGGAGGAAAAGGCTTACAATGGTCTGTTTAACATGCAGGAAATATTCAGATCGGCTGTGTCTGGTTAAATTTGAGACCCACAGGAGAGATACCAAAGTTAAATGTAGCATGGGTTTCTCTGAAGACTAGCTTTAAAGAAGGCTTTGGGTCACGGACAGGGGGACTAATGCCAATGATATGGCCATAAGCAGCCTTCTTTCAAGAAAGTCAGCTTGAATAAAAATGGTAGCTACAAGTTACTTTCGTACTGAAAAATCACCATGTCAGATTACTTGAGCTGCTGCTTAAGGAGCATGGTTGAAATTATTTGCAATTGAATGTCTTGGAGCTCTGTCACCTACTACAGTGATTATTATATAAAAAAAGAGTGTATGCACTCACATAGTGAAAAATATGCAGATTTTTGCAGAGCTATAGGATATCTTGCCTACACTGTGCATCTTCTTGAACTCTTGCAAGCTCAGAACTGAAAGCTTCTGAAAACTACAAAAGTAACATGGGTGAAGTAAACTCTAGGAAAAAAAATTAATTTACACTGCTTTGAGTGGGTACTTAAAAAACCAAACCCCAAATAATCTACACATATAAACACACTGAACACAGTGAATCACGTACATCTGTTGTCACTCACTGCCACATTTGAAGGTACAATACCAGTTCTCCAAGCCTTAGTGCAGCAAGTGCCTCTCAAAGCGCTAGATTTTTTCAGAACTGACATTAATTTTAAACACAGTGATGCAAATTAAAGCTCAGCTAAAAGTAATCATGCAGAACCTGTCAGGCACATTTTCAGGAGAGTGATAATAGAAAAGGGTGGCTCACTGGAAGAAATTGTGGTGGCACATTTGCGTCCAGACACACACACAAACTCTTTCTCTACAATAGCTGATGATATTCTCTTGGCACAAGGAACTAAAGTTGCCCCTACCACCTACAAAAATGGATTTTGCAGTCATCTATGTGCACACACAATCTTTATACCAACACAGAGACACAACACTTCCTAGGACAGCACATATGGCAGGAGACTTAAATGGGTGCAGGTCAGAGTCTCCACATGATGAACTAAGTACTGTCATTTGCTCAGAATTTATTTCCAACTTGAAATAAAAAATTATCAGTAGTTCTGAAGTTTTTAGCACTTTAGGAACGTATCAGCAGAAATAAAACCACAGTAATCACAGAGAAAAAAGAAAAAAAAGCTTTGAATGGAAAAGTTAGATCAGATGGGAGCCTGCAGGACAACATACTCTCCAAAGGCTCTAGGGCTTAGGGTACTATGTAAGTTTAGCTGAAGCTGAGACAGTGACTCAAGGCAGTGACTCAAATTTGTGATTAAAATTAGTTCTGGTTTGGTCTTTACACAAGTCTAGTTAGGCTGAAGGAGAGCTCACTTGTAGCACTCCAGCTGCCAAAGAAGAACATACTTGTGTCAGTCACATTGCAATCAGGATGGTATCTCAGATTTTCACATCTCTAAAGCAATGGCAGGTAGGATATGGAATTATAGCACTTGTTATCAGAATTGCAATAGCCTTTTTTTTTTTTACTAGTAAAATTACTTCTTCTTGAACGGCAAGGTTCCTAGTGAGGAGTAAAGGTTTAATTTTTTTTTTTCTATGTGAGATTTACATTGATAATCTTCCTTATTAATTAAAAAAAATCTAAGGTATATTATCACTGTACACAAAAAAAAAACCAAAACTATTTACCTTCTTTGCAAAAAAACACCCTCCAAAACACCCACAAACCTTTCCATTTCTGTTTTGATGACAGAACAGCACTACAAAGAAGTACCACGTGTGAAGATTACTATTTTGGATGCACAGATCAACACTTAACCAGACTGAAAAAACAGGAACATAAAATTAATACCCTTAAGATTGCAAGTTAACTGAAAGTCTTTGGAGATTTAAAATTGTTAGTATCTTTCTATAAGTGCACAAAATTCCCCCAGGGCAGCTGTCTTGACATAGTGACCTAAGCATATGAATTCACAGAAATCTCTCCAATGTCAACACATTTCTAATTCTAGGTTCTAGTTAGTCTTCTACAAAAAAACCTAACTGTGATGAAAGAATCTCTTTCACAAGCTAAAAAGCCTTTTCCTCTTATGTCTAAACTTAAGATAAGTAAAACATGTTTATCTTACAATAGGATAATGTGTCTCTGCCTTTGGAACACATCCCTGCAGCTGTTTCAGGTTGAGGTGACATCTCAGTGTTACGCAATTTTCTTCCCCCTCCCCTGCTCATGTACAATTCCTTTTCCTGCTGAAATCAGTGGGACTTCTGCCTCTGATCTGGCCTCATCTGAGTCATACCAGCCAATCTCCTGTCAGTTTTATTGCTAGTATGAAAGCACACGTGGGCCAGCAAGACTATCTCTGTTTGATTTCGTAGCATTTTTACAGTGCTGTGCAATGAAATAATCTAGTTTCTACAAATATTACCCAAACTAACATTATTTGACAAAATTTGAAAGTATCTCTTAAATTGACATAATCCACCTATTGACATAATCTAGCTCTACTGGGCTGCTTTTAACACTAAACTCTTATGAATTAATTTTTTTAAATGCACATTACTACATTCAAAATTTTTAGCTCTTGCTCAGCGTTCCCATTCAGCTTGCAAAGCCCACCAAGGTAAGTGTCCGGACAGCCTTCACAAACAATCCTCTACAAATCTGTCTGGGGAGGCTGATTTCTGTCTAGGTGCTTGCCCACAGCTTCTTGAAGTGCTCCTGGTAAAAGCTGCAGATATAACCCATGGCCAAAGGCAGGACGCAACCCAGTATGAGCTCATTCAGACAGAATAGAGCTTGCTTTAGTTTCCTGGCACAGATTCTCAACTCTCTAAGCTGAGTTAGGCAGCCTGCTCTAGAGTAGGGTGATGATTATGAGACAAGAAGGACCTTCCCTCTAACCTACTAATTCCACTCAAACTCAGCACTCTGGAGTATCTAGAAAAGTGTTAAGAGGCTCAGCAGGAATCATGAGAAAAAAAGTTGTTAAAGATCAGGCATTGTCTACTCCCAGTTCAGAGGCTAAATACCCTCAGAAATGTTGTGATTTTGGGAAGTTAATTTTCAATTGGTACCTGTGACAGAGCCTTGAACAGCACCACTGCAGAAAGAAATTAACATTCAACATTCATCTCATCTCCAAGGACCCTCTCCTTCTGTATACAGAAGTAGCACACAATCCTGATTACAAGTAAGGAATTGAAATATGCTTGCCAAGTGTGCTGGTTAAAATATGAGCCCCTGCAACTAAAGGTTACATTTCTTTCCCAGGTGCTAACGAAAAAGAGAGTGGTTCAGTGGCTCATGGAAAAGAGGCTGAGTAGGGCTGTCCCACTTTCTGGTGCAGAGGGTCCCAGCCAAAGGTCCCTGCTGTAGCTGCAGGCCAGGTGTAATCCACGGTTTGTAGAGTGAAGCTCAGCCAGCTGAGCCTGCCTTGCTGCAGTCATGGCTTCAGGTGCCTTGAGTAGAATCAGCATTTTTAGGAATATGAATCCAACTGTTGTTCCTGAGCAACTGAAGTCAGGTCTAGCTTGAGTGGGCAAAATGTCTTAGAATTATCTCTTGGATGTGAAAACCCTATAACACAGTAACAGGGAAGTTGATGCCTAGGTCAAATCAGCTCAGAGGTTCAGCAATACAAGCACCAAGAGTACAGGTCAGACTTGCGCCTCACTGCCAAGAGGCCACTGCTACTGCTCCAGAATGTATATGTGAGAGCAGTGTATAATGCTGCAGAGTATTCTACATAGACTATGCACTAGCTCCCAGGGAATTGAAGTGACAGATAAACTGTGCAAGACTGGCTTCCAAATCACTTGGAGCAAAACAAAGATGGTAAATACTACTGAAGGAAAAACAGTATCCCAATAATTCCAAAGGGAAGAGATTTTCAAAATTTCCTTTCTTTTTCCAAATTAACTTGCATTCGATTTTATATTCTCAAGTCTGAATGAAACTCCCCCTCTTCACTCATTCCCCAGTAACAAAACAGAAGTATTTGTTAAGAGGTTTTCTGGGACTTGGCTTGGCGCTCTCAGTGAAACACCTCTTTCATTTTCCTCGTGCACTGAGATTAATTTACAAAACCATTTTTGGTGAAAATGTAGATGTACGCTATAACTCAAAATGTGCCCACATATGTATTTCCCACTGGAAACCAGTCAGATGTAGCCATGCTCTTCTGCATCTTACTGGATATCTGTGAGTTCCTAAACCAGCTGTCCTTTGGAGCCACTCAGCTGTGAATAAGTAAATGCTTCTGGAGTACAAACCATTGATTAGATCAACTGCCGATACAATTCCCAGTGAGTGAATGCTCTGTACTGTCTTAAGGGTTGCAAATTTGAGCTTAAACATCTCATTAATAAGAAATAGAGTTCTCTACTGCTGACTTTGGAGGACTATGATCAGTAAGTCTACCTGCACAACACAATGAAATAAAGAGAATGAGAAAGTAAAAACTGAGTTTAGTAATGTCTGGACAGCCTTAATGTGTGTGCATGTGTATATATATATATACACACACATATATACACACAAACATGTATATATAAGTGTGTGTATATATATCCCTGGAGACATCGCAAACCCACCTGAATGCATTCTTGTGTCACTTGCTCCAGGTGACGCAGCTTGGGTAGGTGGGGGTTGGACTGGATAATCTCCAGAGGTCCCTTCCAGCCCTGACTATTCTGTGATTCTATAAAATAATGTGGGTATAAATTTTCTTGGCTTATTTTAGAATATACCATCACTGGTTTCAATTGATTTCTGCTTGATTTTCCTTGGCTTCTCCTAGAAAATACAACCATTTTTAATAAAAAGAAACTGTAAAATAAGAACCTATAGTACAGTTAATTTGGGTGTAATAATAGTCATGATGCTGGTTTAAGTGTTTGAAAGCATCCTTTTAAGCAAATAATGTATGGACTAGACTATACTTTTCCTTTAAAAAAACATCACGCACTATTGACACTCCTGTTACAACAAATGAGACAGAGAAAAGCAGAATAAGAAACTCTGCAATGCAAACTTAATGCATTAATTGCAAGTCTGAGCAGTTCATTAGTACAGATTACGAACTACTCTGATTGCTTTAGAACTAGTTGCTCAATATGTTGATAATATGTTGCTCACAAACAGCCCCAGCATTATTTCTCATGGTTCAAAGCAATTTTTCCATCTTGACCAGGATTAGACTATGCAACTGCCAAGACCTACCCAAATAAATGCAGTTTGGTGCTACCTAGAACAGAAATCTGCTGAGAAAGACATTTGAAACTGGCAATAGATGCAGGCATGGCAAATAATTTTTCTGCATAGATGGATGATGCACCAGAGACCAACTCTTATCTTAAAAAACTACAATAGCAGATGTTAGTGAAATAATATTTAGCAATGACATGGACAGCCTACAAAAGTCAATGAGGAAAAAAATCTTCTTGGATGCATGTGTATGTTGTTAATCATAATTAAGGCAAGTGTGACAGTTTCTTGGCAACAGACACTGAGTTCCCTTCCCTGACAAACAAATCCTGCAGGAATACTCTCTCTTTCATTACATCAAGCCTGCAGTACTTTACACTAATATCCTTCACTTGGAACACCCCAAGTCATAGGGAAACTTTTGTTTTGTCAATTGTTTTTTGCTGGGTAATCCCATGATGACCATCACCAAAGAAAAGAGCAAGTTTCTCATTAGTAAAGTAAAAAGAGCTTTAAAAGCCAGTACTGTAAACAAGCACATGTTATACTGTTATAGTCAGGGGTGGGAGAGCAGGGGCAAAAGAGAGATTCACAGTTAGGAGCATCCAAGTTAGGGAAATAATGCCAACCATATCCTACAAGGAGATTCAGAGCAGCACATGGAAAAACAAAGCATGATTACCCTAAAAGCAGGAAGTGGATGACAGTTGCTCTGAAATGTATTTTTACTTGCATAATATATCTGATATATGCAGAATAGTATTTGTAACACTTGACTACCAGCACCTATGTGTAAACACTGCCAAGAAAGTATTTATGGTACATAAATATATATATTATACATATATATATAAATGAAATAAGTATACATATATACTTACTACTGACCTTTGAGTAATTGGGGATTACTGATTCTTCAACAACAAAAAACTGATAGTTTGGAGGGAAGCAAGTTTTTTCAGATAATTTCTGTTATTCTCCCTCTTTTAAAAAAAAAAATTTTGATGGCAAGGTTTTGGTCAGCTGGAAGTTTTTTGCTCAAAACAAGTCACATTTTACGACGATGCATTATATTTTCTTATAAGTGGAAAAAATGTTGAATAAAGAATGCTGAACCATTTAAAGAATAAGCTATAAATGCATGTATTAACTAAAAGGCTTGCAAAGAAAAATTGTTATGATTCTAAAAGACGGTGTAAATACCACAGAGACAAAAGAAATCCCTTACAGTATATATAATTACATTACTGATAATTATATCTCAGTAATGAGGAAATTACAGTAGCGCACCAGCAAAGCATCTGACAATAAATTGCACAAGTTTATGAAACAATCTCTTCAGGGAAGTATGGAAACTCCCTGCATCATCTGAAAGCCATAAAATACAGGAGACAAAACACATTCACAATGTGCTGTGGGGACAATACTGAGTAGGAAGAGAGATGGACTGGCCTTTTCCATTTCTCAGCACTGTACCATGAGCCTGGCAGTGGGGTTTAAAATCACCACCTCTGCTATCTCACGATTTTGTTGTCTGTTCCTGGCTGTATCTCATGTTAGTGAGATCCCACAGGGTTTAGCAATTAGCATGAGGAAAGCAGTATGATAATCAGAAGAAATTAATGGTTTAAAAACATAATCTTACGTTTCCCCTGAGACTTGTTCCATACAACTGGATTCTAAAAAAAAAAAAAAAAAAGAAAAAAAGAGAAAAAAAGAACAGGTAATTGATTCTTATTAAGAGAATGATCTGCCACAAAATGCTATCCATGTGAAAAAGATGTTAATTTTAAGTGTTCTCAGAGTCAGTGTGAACCTCTTCTCTGACTGTCTTTCTGAGGAACAGAGGGATCCTCAATGCCACCTTTGCTTTTGCACCTACTCAGAACAGCTGAGCACAATGGGTTTTCACGTGCTAACAACCAGCAGCTGGAAAAGGGAGCATGATAGACCATGAAATAGAAAGCTCTAAACAATTTCAATAAGAAAAGATAATTTCTCCACTTTTCTCAGTCAATTGTGTGCAGAAGATAAAAGAGCTCATGAGTCATGGATAAGCTATATATATAGTATTTGACCATGTCCATTGCTGAATTTTTATATGCACCTCTTGGAAAAACTGAGTTACAGACTTTACTCCCATGGTTAACTACACTATTAAACGTGTGTTATTTGTTCTGGCTTAATTTCTGTCTCACTGCATTGTTTAATAATGTAAAAAAGCAGTTAAGTAAAGCAGAAAATTCTCAGCAAATGTCTTGTCCTAATTCATTAAGTGTAGGACGTAAGTGGATCTCTCAGGGACTTTAAAAAAAAAAAAAAAAAAAGATAGAAATGCTTAACCACTTCAGTCCAAAATAATGCTTCCTATACTCGGTAAGTCAACCAGCGCTTGATTAAAATAATTTTTCAAGATTGCTATTCTAGGAGGAAAATAAGTTTTTCATATAAAGCTTTTTGACAAAACAGTAGAGGTGCTTCAAGTCCACGCTTGCTTTATACAGTTTTCTCTATAAAGTGTGAGCAGCATTTTTTCTGAAAACCTTTTCATTAGCAGTGCCTGCTCTGAATCACACAGAGCAGCCGTGCCTCAAACATTTGCTGAAGTCAAAGGGAATGGCTGCGTGCAAACTATCGGTGCTGCGGTGCTGCGGTGCATCTTGTCACAACTGCCCAGCAGCTCACACGGCACAGAGCAGGCTGGAAGTCCGTGTGATCCAACGCCACCTGGTGATCCCAGTCCCCTCTCACAGGGGGACTTAAAGTTACTGTTTCCGTTTCCTACACGGTAAGCTAAAAAAGTTTTTTTAAAAAGCAGATAACATTCCCAATCTCAAAAAGTTGTAATTAAAATTTTTAAGTGCCTATAAAATGTAAAAAAGTGACTGTTAGTTCTAAATCTCAAGACCCCAAAAGTTTGGTTTGGTTTGGGGAGTTTTTAATTGTTTTCTTTTGTTTGTTTTTAAAAAAACACTTTGTATTGTAGCATGGCAAGGACGAATCACGTGGGGAAGGCAGATCGGGAGACTGACCTCAGCAAGAGGCGACTCGAACAAAACTGAAATCAGCCACCATCAAGACACCAATTTATCCTTAGCCACAACCCCACCCGTTTCATAGCAGGGAGACGACAGTGCCCTCCTTGCAGCAGAGGTGGCCGCTGGTGGCTGCTCATACCACCCTTCCTTCTGCCTGAGACACGAGGCCACGAGCTCCACACTCACATCCCAGCGTGTCCCCGCTTTACCTGGGAAAGCTGCACCATATTAACCGAAGGAGGCCTGATTTGAAGGGATATCTATTCCAGACATCAGGAATCTCTACATTTCTGAATTACAACTGATCTATAACAGACATAGCTTGTGTTCTTCACAGACCTGAAGCCCCCTTCAGACCCAGACACCAGCTTGCAGCATCATGTCCTTAGTGGCTCCAAACACAGCTGTAATATTAGTCCAGGAAAAAACCAGAAGAAATATGGTATTCAGACAGATGTCAAAACAGTTCTTTTTCCCCAGGGACACGCTGCTCGACTGCCCTGCTGGTTTTGCCATCCTGAGAGCTCAACACAACTCTATTAGGATAAATTTTGTCATAAGATAAATTGCATGCTCAAAATGCCTCCTGAAGTTTCAAAATCCACAATTAACAATTTCATATTCATAATGGTAAACATCAATAGATCTTCCTTGGAAAGAAACTACCATCTGCATAAATTTAATGAGTACTTCATTACAGTGCTACTGTTGTAGCAGACTCATGCCACTATCTCTCTTGCAAAGTCTGAAAATAATGTGCTAGAAAACTGTTGATGACATTGTGGTTTCTTAGATTGTTTTCTCAGGCATCACAAAACAAGCAGATATGTTCAGAAGATATGTTCATGATTACAGGGGAGAAACAGACCTGACCCTCAGAGAGTGGTAGCAGACACTGCTTTTTTACATTTTATAAGGCTGCACATTTAAGGCCAGTGGATGCTCACTGAGAATTGGGCTGATTTTTTTGTTTAATTTATAGTCTGCAATGGAATGTCAATCTATAGAGAAGCTAATAAAGGAGCCAATGTTTTTCCCATTAAAAAGGCAATATTTTCTAAAAGTCAATTTTTAAAAGGATGAATCGTTGTCAAGTATCTTTCCCTGCTGTCCAGTAACCTGGAAATAGATTCTCTTTGGTTTTGTTTAATTTCTCAGTACTAGAACCTTGTTCTCTCTGCTTGAACTCAGTTAATTTACTAGAAAGCTCTCAAGGAGCTAGACATTTTTACCAAGCATTGGATGCTGTGTGTCACAGTCAGCCCTTTGGCATTGGGAACAGATTCCATAACAGATGTATAATAGCACATGAGTGATTGTATTCTTGGATGGAAAAAATGGAGAAGCTTGTAGAGAACTTGGAGCTTGCAGAGGATGTGCCTGATGCTTTCTTCTTTCAGAAAATACAGTAAATCTGCATGAAAGATTGCAAAAAGGAATTGATAGAGGATGCCCAAGCAGGAAGAAAAAGAAAAATTTCTCATGAGCTTTTTTGGAACTGGGGTTAGCCAGTCAGACCAGATGATAAAAGTGCACATGGAATAGCAGAGCTGGCAGTTCAATCGGTTTTGCCTCAGATCATTATGGTTACACAATTATACTCATGGCCTACAGTAAATAAGCCTGATCTGTAACACAGATAAATTGCCCCCTTATTTGTAAGAACAACTTATAGCAGAGACATTCCAACCAGTCCAATTAATATTGTTAGAAATACTAATGTTTACTATTTCCTTTTATAAAGGAGGGTTTAACACCCCTATCAAAGAAGGAATGACAAAGAGCAGTTAAAATAAAAGTCTTTGATTCTCTGCCATATGGTTCACCAGGCTTAACTCCATAACCCTCTTCCCTGAATCTATTAAACAATTCCATAATTTGCAGAGTCAAAGTCACCCCAAAGTGTGCAGAGCTGACAACAAATAAGAATTAGTGAGAACTGTGAGCCACAACAGAAGACTGTAGCTTATCGTTTTTCTGAGTTTCAAGAAAACATGCTGTGGTGAGAAGACCTACAGAATTTCAAAGCAGCTGTTTCATTGGTGGAGGTAGGATTTATACACACTGTATAAAAAAGGAAATTTTCCATAACTGTATTAATGACCAGCCACCCTCTGAAGGGATATATGCTGTTGGTTTCTGAGGCATTGATGTTTTATTGTTATCAAGGACTTACAGAAGTTGTGGCAACAGTAAGAAGATCTTTTCTGACTTCAAAACTAGAGACAGACTGTTAAACACCCACTGTTCTCCAGCATTCTTTCTTACCATCTAGTTTGTATTTTTATTATGAATACTGTGTTTAACTTCTAATTTTCTAATCAACTGAAACTGCAAAATACTGATTAATCTAAATGATAACATAATTATAATGAAATCAGATGCACCACTGATTGAAGGCAGATGCAATCTGAAGAGAGTGATTGGTGCCTTTAAAATGGCATCTTGGAATAACAACAGGGAGCCTAAGAGTTTTAATGCTAATGTTACAGTTGATAAGTAAATCCTATGACATACAGATATTTAGAAAGATAGAAGGAAACAAGATTAGGGTGGAGTTTTTTTTTGTCACAGAATGTCCTAATTCTTTGTCTAAGAAGTATCATCAGTGAAGGAAAAATAATTCAGTAAAGTATGTTCATTATTAAAATGTTTCATCTACCTCTCCTTCCAAATCACTCCAGCTACATGTTAAGATAATTTGAAATTTCTGGTTTATTTGCTGATCTGGTAAAGGAACTCTAGTTTCTCCCAAATTAGCTTTTGGTCCTCTAGAAAAAGAAACATTCTATTTAATTTTCCTCTTCTATTCCATATATCTCAGGTAGCTTCTGACTGACCTGGAAATCATAAGACCAAGTTAAAAATGGTGGAGATGGCTTTTTAATTTTTACATGGTCCTGATTTAAGTTGGGCTTTCACAACTCCATTATTTCTCCTTATTCTAGGTATCTAATCAACTTTTCCCCTGAAATAATTTTTAAATGAGGAGTGATGTACTCAGATATGACTATTTAAGAAGTCATAACATTCTGTTAAAAAACCCAACCAACTAAAGAAACCAAGCATAAGTGGCAATAAGATCACTAAGCCTACCACCACTGTAGTGTAAGATTCCATCTCATGTCCTGCTTTCAAGTGACTCTAGACCTGTGTGTTGATTTTGCATGGGTTGACTTTTGGTGAGGAGGGAAGAAGCCAGCCATGGAAATGGTTTTCTGTGAAGAGCTGCTAAGAGCTTCCTCTGTGCATGGCAAAACCAATCACTGGCTGGCTCTGAGAACAGACACACTGCTAAGGCAATTAGAAAAGCTGATACTTCCTCTATGATAACAGATTTAAGGAAGGAAAAAACCTTGCCTGTAGGGAATGGTGAGGGGCCCACCAGCCTAGGGCCCTTCCCAGTGGGCCAGCTGGGCCCCGACCCTGCCGGGAAGGAGACCTTTCCAACACTGCCGCTGGGGCCATGCTGCCAAGGCCCATCTCGGCATGCCTTGCAATGAGCTTGATTTGCTTAGCTGCTTTTAGCCAGCCATGCTGTGGACAGAAGGGCAAAAGAAGTGGCAACAGTTTTTTTCTCTTTTTCGGCACCCCGCATGAGGAAAAGCGCTGAGTGGACCCGGCGGCTGGAGCTGCCTGGCACAGTGCTGGCAGGGCCATGTGACAAACGGCAGGAGGCACGGCATGCAGCTCCCCGTGCGGAGCACAGATGAAATCAACTTTTCAATATTTGAGAACTCTATAAAAATTTTCCAATTGAACTTCAGAACAAACAAACCTGTGAACACCAATTCTCTCCCTAGTCAGAGAAAAGAAAAAGGTAAAGACGTGAGGAGAACAACATGGCAACACCAAGGTTGGTGCAAAGGAGGGAGGGGGAGGAGGAAGTGCTCTAAGCGTTGGAGCTGAGATTCTTCAGCAAGCCATGGTGAGCACTATACTACAGCAAACTATGTCCCTTTAATTCATAAAATGCATGAGGGGGATGCAGAATTCACCTGCAGCCCATGAGAAAAATGTGCTCGTGCTGGAGTGTGTGGATGCCGAGAAGCTGTGATCTGGTGAGAGGCTTGAGCAGAGAGTGAGAGAGAGAGAGTCCTTGCTTCCAGAGATAGAGGAAGACAACCCTTGTTTTTATAGCAGAACAGCTCATCCTTAAAAATTACACCCCATGAACTAATGGCCCATGAGAAAAGCAGTTGTGGGAAGACTGCTTTGCTTGTGGGAGGGGCTCACGTTGTAGCTTGTTGGGCAGGACTGCTCTCGTGGAAATTAGAACCATGTTGGAAAAGTTCACAAAGAACTGTCTCCCATGGGAAAGGACTCCATGGCACAGCAGAAGAGACTCCTCTCCCTAAAGGAACTGAAGAAGTGACAAACTGACTAAACCCCCCATGTTTTGTCTCCCTGTGCTGTCAGTGGGAAGAAAAGAAGGGCTGTGGGGGGGTGGAAGGGGGAAAAGTATTCTAAAGATTTATATTTGTTCTCATTATCCTCTTTTAATTCTGTTAATAAATTTTTCTTTATACTTTCTCAAAGTTTTGAGCCTATTTTGCCCTTAAAGTGTTTTCTCCTAATACTTATCTTACCCCATGAACTTTTAAAAATTGTTCTTTCCCCTCCTCTGCTCAACTATAGCAGAGGAAAATGAATGAATGATTCATTTTTTGTGAGTACACTGCCCTTTGGGTAGTATCCAACCCACAGTGACATGTCATTCCCCATTCTTACATCCTAAGATGTTTGATTGCCCCAGAGCATGGGCAGCAGAAATGAATCTCACTCTACATCTGTTCAGATACACAAGTTTTCATTCTGCTAGAAAAGTGTTTGTATTGCAGGCAGAGTATCATAGTGTTATAGACTGAACTTGCCTTCTCATTTCTATGTTTGTTCCCTCAAATAATTTTGATACAAGTTATTTAATTCCCACTGCCTAAATTCCTTTCCTGGTAGCTGAATACCACATTAGTGTCCACTACCTTACTCCAAAATGCAGAGTAAGTCACTGTGCTGTCACAGAAATAATAAAGGGACTGCAGTTACAACTGTGTGAGCACCTGAATGTTGCAACAGGCTTTCGATCCATCCCTTTATGTTGCTCATTATTCAAATTCCCTTAGAGCTTACCCTATTTTTTTGTTTGTTTTTTACTTAGGCTACCATGTGAATTTGAGATCAAGATTCCTAAGTTTCTACAATATCACTTCAGCTCTGATTCAACAGTTTCTTATCTGATCATACAAAAGATGGAAGCAATTTTAAATTTAACTTTTTCTTTAAGCCTTATTATAGATGGGTGTATAAGAAGTACAGGTAGGTAATTTTTCTAATATGAATTTGTCAAGTCAAAAAACTGAATACAGTGATCATGCATTTGGAATTTGCAGCTCCAGCACACTTTATAAATGCTTTTTGATGCTGGAAGGACCTGAAGAATTCTGACTGGTGAAGCAGAGCAAACCAACTAATGTTCATCTGCCTACGTAATTTGCCTCTACAGCAAATAATCCTCAAGGTACAGATAACTTGGAAGCCATTGAATACACTCAAACAAATATTTTAACACAAGAAAGGAAATTCCATAGTATTTCTTTCTTCAGAACAATCAGTATCTCAGCATTTGTTGTCATTAGCTGAAGTTCCACACAGAACTTCCAGCTCATTCCCATTTTCTTTTTAGAGCTTCTGTTAGCACTCAGAGCAATCCATGATCAAATACAGGCTAAGCATTCTAATACAGATCAATCATACTGGAGATTGCCCAAGTGAAACCTGAGTTTTCTGAACTTCTATTGTCTACCGTAACATGAAACCATTAAAAATGCACTGCATTCATTTTACTAATCTTTAATAGATTTAATTGAGATTAGGTTCTCCAAAGTGAGGGTTTGAGTGTGGGTTTACTAGTAGAAGAGTGACAATGATTGATCAGAAAGAAAACCAGAATATTTAGTCTAATTAATTTCTTGGTTATTTGAATATAACTCACATTTTATTTAAGGTTGTTTGTCTAGAAAAACAAGATTGCCACTGGAAACAAGAAATCCCTTAGCTTTCCTCTTTCCACTGGCAATCTGCTAACAGCAGCAAATTACATTCAAATTGCACATCAACTAGTATTAGTATTAATTGTAAACTAACCTCAGTTCACTTAATTGTGGGCATAATGAAGTATTACAATTAGCCATAATTTATTATTTAAATAAGAAATATCAATATTATTTAGAGCAGGTGCCAATTACAGCAGGCAGTGAAATATGCTGCCAGAAAGGATTTCAATTAGAAATTCAATTTCAGCAAAGACAAAGGTCCCAATCACCCTGTAAAAGAGCCAAGAGCCCCAGTTTGCATGACCTCCATGGGGAAGGCAGGAACGTGGAGTTCACCTGCTTGGTGCACCGTGGATTTCAAGGGAGTTCTGGAAAGGTGTTCTGCAGAGCTCTGGAGAACAAGTTAATACAGCACTGTACAGGGGGAGAAATCACTACACAAATCCATCATGTTCAACATTAATGTGCCAGTATTTGACCTTAAAATTCCTTTGCTCAAAGTCATATTTCATATCTATATAGTCACTACTGCTTGAAATTCTCTTTGCTTAATACAGTGATAAATACAAAATCTAGTTTTCAAAGGATTTGGATGTAAAAACTCTAGGGCTGAATATGTGTTCCTTTTTCAGTATTTTAAAACTTTCAAGATTCCTTCCTGGCTTCTTATTCCAATTCTCTGCAGTTTTGAGCAAAGTAGTAAATGCTGAAATTTAAATCCCCCCTGACATAAATTTTAAGATCCTTAGCTCTCCTATTAAAAAAGAATGTATCTAATTTAGTGTTCCTACACACAGTTCTCTATCAGGATGAGGACATTGACCCAAAATACTCATGTCAAACTTATTATTAGAGTAACCAATACTTTTGTTAGACCATGTTTGTCTTTGCAGTAAGGAAATTGCATCTGCCAGAACAGTATCTGCCAAAATGGAAACAAGAAGCATCTATAAAACAACCTAGACTAATTTATACTAATTAAAGTTTATACTAAGAATGACATGCTAATGCTGCTAAAATCTAAATTTCTCAGCTTTTATATATTCTCACTGCTTTCTACCTCAGTTTGGATAATTATAAATTAAATGTAGAACTGCAGGTTAGCAAAGCATGAAACGTCTCAGGGGAAAAGGCCAAAACAACAAACAGGTTTTGTGTATTCCATGATTCCCTAAACGTGCTCCTGGGTTATGCTGGACTCTAAAATTGGGGCTGTCAAACGAATGTTGCCAACAACAAAATATAGCATCAGTGATTCTTTTAATTTTTCTGGTATCTGAAAGCATTAGTCAGTTTCTGACTTCATGTTGCAATAACACAAAGCAAGAAAAAGATTTTGATTAGCTAGGAAATGTTGAAGAGAAAAATTGCAAGCTGAAATATGCTGCAAGTATGCTCAAGTTTCAGCCACAGGCCCATGGTGATAGAACTTTTCTTGCTGTACATTAAGATAATTTCAGTATACTACAATTATGTGCCTAATTAAAATTAAGAAATTAGAACACAGTTAAAAGGAATGATATTTTGCTCACAGCTAATTTCATTAAAGTATTAATGAACAGGACTCATTTTATGGCTAGAGGGCAACTACTTTCTGCAAAGTACTTCCATGCTAGCTAATTTATTCATGCATGAAAAACAATCCAATGAGAAATGAGTGAGCCGGGAACTGCTGGTCCTAATTAAAATATTTAAAACACCATGTCTATTCTGTTCCATCCAGCCAAAGACCTAAGCTAGGAGCCAGCACGATACCAATTAACATGGAACAAGCAAACACACAACACCCACAGATTCTGATTAAAGTGCATATTATTGCACCATACAATATATTGTTCTACACATGTATGTAAATGTTTAATTAACCCATGTCTAAATCTCTGTAATGTTCAGGAATTGATACTTTAAATCCTAAACAAGTGACAATCAGACTGCATGATGTTCACTTTTATTTATAACAATGCTCTGCTAGCACACTCATTGGAGTCATCCTGCAATTACGCAGTGAATTTCTTAAGGGAGGGAGGCGAGGCAGAAGCAGAGGAGGAAAAAGATTTTCTTGTCTGCATTTTAGACAGCAATGAGATTGCTGGTTGCCAAAGGCTTGGAAATGGAACGAAATGTTAGGTTAGCCTCAGGTAATACAATATTTTTCATTAATAATTGAAAGAAGAGCCTGGGACTAAACCCATTTGTCAGTCTTGGACGCCAGCAACAAAAACAAAATAAAAGCACTTCCTTTATAAACCAAAGAACTGTTTGTGGGGGAAGAACCCAAGGGATGGTTCCCACTAGAGAAGAACACTGTAAAGGCTCAGAGAGAAGTTGGAGACTTACAAACTTACTAGAAAGCAGGATCAGAAAAACAGAAAATTCTCTAAACTTTACTTCATACACAGATGAGAAAAATCTGAGTTCAAGGAGACTTGAAAAAGCAGAAATTTGCCTCAGTTTGCACCATCGTAGGTCTTCCTTTTTGAGAAGTTTCTAGGGTTGTCCCTCTCCTCTCAGTTAATCTTAAAGCATTTCATGAGAAATCTGTCTCCCCACAGATGTTTTTCTTCCCCTTTTCTATGCCATTCCCCTACAAAACCCATACACCAGTTTCTTCATTAAATGCAGCAAGTGAAAGAAACTAAATAGCCTTCCCTAGATTTTTCTGGTCTATTGGGTAGACTATTTTCTACCCTTCCCTAAATGACAAGCTTTGCAACATATTGATGGAAGTGTCCAAGAGAACCCAGAGTTGCCCAAAACCTTACCAGAGAAGCTCTTATGAAAATCTTCCTATTATCAAACCGTGGAAATCTGTTATCACATGATAACAGTACTCATGCAAATTAATGTGTGCCCAGTCTTCGTGCACTGGCTGCAGAGGGGTGAGACAGGAGTGAGCCCACATCCACTCTGACTATTCCCAGGCTCAGATATTTTGTGCTCTAGACTTGCTCCTCACCATTCTCTGGCTCAGTGGCAGACACTCTCTTCAGAGACCAGGGATGCAAATATACATGGCCAAAAGGGAAAAAGGCAGGAAGAGCCAGGAAGCTCAGAAAGACTAAGGATGTGGAAGGCTGGTGAGGTCTGAATTTAGAGGACAGTGAGAGGCTGCAAGGAGCTTTTAAGGAAGACATACAGGCCAAGAACAATTAAAGTTTCTGGCAGAGGGAGCAAAGAGAAGTGTTTGTAGGAGAAAAGAGCAAATAGAAGATCTGAGGAACAGAGTAGGACTGAAAGAGGGCAAAGGAAACACAGGTGCAAACCCAGTGGAAGGAGACGTTCTTACGGCCAAGACACATAAGCACATCAT
Source organism: Notiomystis cincta (assembly GCA_013398075.1). Lineage (NCBI taxonomy): Eukaryota > Metazoa > Chordata > Aves > Passeriformes > Notiomystidae > Notiomystis > Notiomystis cincta. Next base: position 229,131 of record VZRX01021238.1, read on the forward strand.
GTCAGGTCAGGTGAACACAAAGAACAGAAAAACTAACAAGAGAGCAAAGTAATTACCCAGAAGTACTGAAATGAACAGTGTGTGTTATAGCGCTGGGATAGAACTGGCAGTTGAAATTCACTCATGCCTTTGCCATACAACATCAGGCACTTCTAAATAACTCCAGAGAAAGGTCACCTTGCTTTGATAGCATTAGTTTGCAGTCAGGAAGTTAGAACTTACCATGAAACAGATTTGCATCAAAATCAGTTTCAACACCACTGCTGCTGCCATTTAGTGAAAGTAAATGTAGGCTGTAGTGTCTTCTATGACAAAACAATCCTATGGAGTCCTATAATGTTTTCAATCTCCACATGTATATTCTGATGTTTTCTAGGAATTTAAGCAGTGAGCTACACATTACATGTCCCACTCCAGCTCCTTTTCCCTGCTCAGTCTCTCTGCTACCACAACAGCACAACTGAGTCAGATTCAGGATGCAGCTTGAAGTACAAGACAGAAAGATGATTTAAGGCTACTTTAGTCCATCCTCACCCTCCTTTGTTCTTGCATTCAGGACGATTGCCTGACCAGGTCCGTGTCTCGGGACCAATGCATGATGATCATTTTCAGACATCATGGCTATTTATTGCCAGCTAATATTGCTTCTCTTTGTCAACATTTTTAGTGCTTAACTGGAAAAATATGGGAAAAGATTCTGTAGTTCCATATTCTAAAGCCTAGAACACACTTTTACTGCCCATACAAGACTAGAGTTATTGTGGTTTGCCCCCACTCCCATGCACATCACTGAGTGGTAATACATTTGTGACCCTTGTAACTCTATATATTTAAGATGAAATCATGTCTCAGGCTAAATAATTCTGCTGCCTGTCCTTCCCAACAGATGTACTTAAAAGTCTTGAGTCCCATGGTAACCACTGAGGGAATTTGCTACTAACTACTCCACATGGAAACAAGATTCTGCTCACTCAGCATGACTGGCAAGATCAGGACCAAAGAGAGCTCTGAGTTGTCAGTTTGGGTTTTTTTTTCATTTTTTGATTCATCCCATCCAAGCAAGAGTGGGTACAAATACAATATGTAATTGACTTCATCACTGTTGAAGATTCTCCTTGATATTCAAACAGCTGATATACAAAGAGCTTTCACTTTGCCTTAAAACTCTGGTTGAAGCGAAGGAAGGTCTTCCAAAAAATCTGTGGATGTTTTCTCAGTAAAGCATCATCTCTTTGCAAAGACTTAATCTCTTCCTTGAGATCTGCAATGAAATTTGAATAGCCTCTGTATGCTGCATACAAAGATAGAAGTTACTGCTGACAGCCAAACCTCTAAACAATATACCCCTATGGATTTTGGGATTTTTAAAGACACTGCAAAAGCAATGCTTATCTGAGATATCTGATATTCTGCATTCTCTAAAAGGAAACTGTGCTTTCACTTCTGTTCTAAATTATGCGGGGTAGGTTAATTTCAACATTCTCAAGAAGCAAGAGCAAAGAGCAAACTTCAAAGAAGACACTACATTTTTATGTATCTTTAGCCAGACAAACATTAGTCCTTTCCCCTAACTGAAGCAGCTATTCTAAAGAATGTTAACTGTTTTCTAAATATTCAGATGTTCTGTTGTCATAGTTTCATAAAGTAATGAACAGCTTCTTAATATTTAATAAACCTTGCCTCTTGTCCCCAGGCAGGGAGCACAGATTGTTGATAGCCAGCTACTAAATGTCCATTAAAATACAGTATCTCTCCTTAAAATGTACTTACAAACAGGTTTTATCACCTGCAATGAAATGTTAATTGTTTCAGCCACAAGACTGAAATGGTCTTATCCTACAAGAAACAGATGGGAAGCAGGGAAAGCTGGTACTTCCTGCACTCTGTTCTGGCTCTGATGGAACTCTTACCCCATGACAAGTGCTTGTTACTGTGCCATTGAACTCTGCTGTCTGGCACAGTGACAGACCAAAGGAACTAGGACAGTCAAGGAATGCTGCAGAGAAGCTATTTATAAAGCTGCTTATCGAGAATCTTTTTTATTGTCTCTTGTGTGCAATGCAAGTTAGAACATACTGCAATAATGATCTTCACTAATTGGATACAGAAGTCATTAATACAGAACAATAATATTTGTAAATTTTAGTTTTGGCTTTTTATGTTCTGAAAGCAAAAACTAATACTAACAGGATGTGAAAGAAACAAAGAAAAACATAAATGCGGCTAGGACCAGATATTGCCCTTTATGGTGCTGCCAAATTTGAGGTCCATCTGTGCACTGGACCCTAGCTGGACTGATGGCCATACGTCCTGAAGATGTGTCCAAGTGCTGTGACAAAAAGTGCCACAAAAGCATGAAGGAAATTCCTGTCTCCTCCTGCCTGATCCACACAAGTGTGCAAAGGCCACATCCAAAGAACTGTTCTGTATCTGCAGTTATCTGGTGATATCATCTTTATCACCTAACTCTCCTCACAAATATCCTACATTGCCAACACAGATGTCATCTGTTGAAAATAAATGAAATATGTTAATATCAAAAGACAAAAATGACACAATCAGAAATAAATATGACAACTAACTATTCCACCAAAGCCTCGCGTAGCTTATAGGGAGTTTGGCTCTGGCTTTACAGGAAACACAGAAATAGGAAGAGGATAAGTACACTGCTTTAAAAATTTAGAGTCTTTAAAACTGATCTCAACTATCTCTGTCATTTTAGACTATATTTCTTGGTGTCTAATTGTGGCTGAAGAGAAGGAACAAACATGATTAGAGAAACACAACCTGCCTTTTGAAATCAAGAACATCTTAGAATCTTGAATACCCCTTCAAAATTATTTGCCTTCACTTGGCTACTTCAGGGATTTTGAGCTACTAGACCCTAACTGGCCTACAGTTAATAACTTAAAAGGTTGTAGAAATTATAGGATCAATCTTCTCTAGATGAATGCACATGGAATACAAAATCTCTCATATGTTTCCAGCAAGAATGCAGACATAAAAGGGGAAAAAGTTAGTACAAGACATCACTGGTCAATTTATGTTGGTCCTCAGGTTCATATCTACCCCTAACTGACCAGGAAGCAAACTGGAAATAAAACTGTTTTAAAGGGCTTTTGTTTCTACATATACGTGAAACAGACAAGCATCATGACTTGCAAAAAAAGAAAGTATCCGAAATAATAATAAAATATAATATTTTATATTCCGTATCAAAATACCACTGTCCCTTATTTCTCACTAAGATTTTGACACATCTGTTTGTATAACCAGCTACAAGCGTATATTTTAAAAACACTCCTACTGTAACCAGATGTATTCACCCTGTAGAGCTTTCAACATTTTTAAAAGGTGCACAACAATAGCTTCCCTGTGATATTCTCAGAAACAGTTTTGAAATCAGGATGCCATCTTTGCTCCTGGTCTTTTCTGATCATGTGAATTAGAAATACAGCAATTTGATTTATTCATAGGTGTTACACAGCATGAGAATGGACATGGAGGGAGTTTGCATGTTTGTGGGGAAGAAGGAAAAAGAGAATGAATTAATTCTTTTTCCCAATAAGCAAGGACAGTTGTCCATATCTTTCAAGTGAGAGCTCTAGTTTGGGATCTCACAGAGTCACTTGAGTTGGATGAACCAAAGGCCAGTGAACTTACTGAAAGCACAAAATTGAGATGTAATTTTGGTAATTTTTTCTCAAAACCTTTCAAAAGCATTAGACAGATAAAGAACCTTTTTGGGAACTCACTTTTTATCACTCAGATACACTGTGTCTGATGTGGTGGCATTGAATGTCAGAAACAAACTACAAAATATGGGCACATCCAGAAAACAATGTAATGGCAAAATATTTATATAGAGACTGGGTTTTCCTAACTTAAAGGCAACATAGATTTAGACATCTCAAATTAGATCAGACCACGGACCTTTCCTGCTAAGAGACAAAGAGACAGTAATAACTATCACACTTGCCTTGACGTCAGGCCTCAGTTTTCCCCATCTGTGACCTTGTAGCAACTTCTGGATATGAATGCCCAATCAGCAGGTTTGGTAAACTGAGGTGTGGTTCTCCACGTGACCAGCAACTGGAATCAGCAGTTCTATCCCATTACAATCCTTGGGTAAATCTTCTTATAAATAAGTAGGCATCAATAGATTGTCCCCATGCTTAAACCTGAGGTCTATAAGCAGAAGATGCATCCACAATCGGAAACAAGAATTAGAACCCAGGCCTAAGATCTGGGAATGTTTGTGTGTTGGTTTTGCATGGGTGAGGAGGGATTTTTGGTGTGGAGGGAAGAGGCCAGTCATGGAAATTATTTTCTGTGAAGAGCTGCTAAAAGCTTCCTCCGTGCCTGGCAAAACCAATCACTGGCTGGCTTTGAGAACAGACACACTGCTAAGGCAATTAGAAAAGCTGATACTTCCTCTATGATAACAGATTTAAGAAAGGAAAAAACCGTGGGAAGCTCTCTCTCGCCTCGGAGGGGTGGTGAGGGAGTCAGCAAGCCCCTTCCCGGTGGAGTGGCTGGGGTCATGCTGCCGGGGCAGGGGGGAGCCATCCTAGGGCCACAAGCAGCCATGCGGCCGGGGCCATCCCGGTCTGGGAGCGGCCACGCACCGAGACCGCGCGGCCGCGGCGGTGCCAGGCGGCAGCTGCCGAATCGGCTTGGGTCCCCATAACTTGATTTGCTCAGCTGCTTTTAGCCAGCCCCGCTGCGGACAGGAGGGCAGAAGCGGCGGCAGCTTCTCCTTTTCAGTGTCCCACGGCAGGGAGGCGGCTGAGTGGAGCCGGCGGCCGGCGCAGGACCGGCAAGGACCACGAGAGCAGCAGAGGGAGGCACGGCCGTCAGTTCCCTGACACAGAGCCCGCATGGGATCAACCTTTCAGTGCTGGAGAACTCGATAAAAACTTTCCAGTTGATAGAACTTGGGAACAAACGAGCCTACGGACACCAATTCGAGAGAGAGAGAGAGAGAGAAAAGGGAAAAGTGAAGACATGTGAGGAGAACAACATGGCAACACTAAGGTCAGTGCAAAGGAGGGAGAGGAAGGAGGAGGAGGTACTCTGGGCCTGGGAGCTGAGATTCTTCTGCAAGCCATGGTAAGGACCATAATACAACAAATGGTTTCCCTGAAGTGCGTGGGGAGATGCAGAATTCACCTGCAGCCCATGAGAAAAAGGTGCTGGTGGCTGGAGCGTGTGGATGCTGAGGAGCTGTGGTCTGGTGAGAGGCTTGAACAGAGAGAGCGAGCCCTTGCTTCCAGAGACAGAAGAAGAGGACCCTTGCTTTTATACTAGAACAGCTCATCCTTGCAAAACTGTGCCCCACGAACTAATGGCCCACACAAACTCTTGTGGGAAGACTGCTTTGCACGTGGGAGGGACTCCCGTCACAGCAGGTTCGGGTGGGACTGCAACTCATGGAACTTAGAACCACTTTGGAAAAATTCACAGAGAGCTGTCTCCTGTGGGAAGAACCCCATGGCGCAGCAGAAGAGACTCCTCTCTCTAAGCAAACTGAAGAAAAATATTTTTAGAAGAGGAAAACTGACTAAAAACCCTATGCTTTGTCTCCCTGCACTGTTGGTGGGAAGGAAAGAAGGGCTGGGGGAGAGGAAAGGTGTTCTAAAGGTTTATATTTGTTCTCATTATCCTCTTTTAATTCTGTTAATAATTTTTTCTTGATACTTTCTTAAAGTTTTGAGCCTATTTTGCCCTTAAGTGTTTCTTCCCCATCCTTATTTCAACTCATGAATCCCTTTTTAACTGGTCTTTCCCCCTCCACTGTTCAACTATAGCAGAGGAGAATGAACGAATGATTTTTCATGACTGCACTGGCATTTAGCCAAACCCATGACAGTGTGCCATATCCCTGGACTCTGGGCACTGCCGAGCCAAGCCGGAAAGACAGAGGCTGCTGCTCTTGGCAGCCCGTGAAAAGTGACACCTTCAGTGTTTACTACAGACTAATCGGGGGAATGTAGATAGGCAGTTACTCATTCCCTATAAGTGAACTGAAGGCAGACCACAGCACTGCTATAGAACAAAAAGGTTTTGTTTCTCAGACAATTCATCAACTCAAAATTCAAAATCTCATTTGGAGCTCCTCAAAAGTTGCACTGAGTTCCTGATGAAAGATTGAAAGATTGCCTCCCATGAGGCTGCTGTTGAGCCCGACTGCCAGCAGCCTGCAGTTTCCAAAGGGAATTTCTACCACATGGATAACTAAATATACTGCCTTTATACGCTACAGTTGACTGTTGCATATTATGGAGGAAAGTAGTTTCAGCCTTGAACTTTAGAAAATAAATACCACATATCAAAATATTTCCTTTGTAATTCAGAAACCTTGACACCTTGAGACTGAAAGATTCCCACTCTGAATAGATACTGTAATTAAGATAAATAATCAAGAAATGGATATTGAGTAAAAGTTATAACAGTAGTAGGCAGAACGAAAAACCCTGAAGCATCAAATTTTTGAATTTTTTCAACTTAATAATGATCTGCAAATTCTTCAAGACAAATTCATTTAAAAGTTCCTGGTACTAGGTACCTCTCTGTCCTACATTTAGAATTTTTTTTATCACAACATGGCTCAAAAATCCTCCACTTATACAGAAAGGCTTGTACAGCAGCTATGAAATTGTGTCCTATTGGTGGATTTCCATGACACTGCACTTTCAGCTATCTCAATATTCATGGAGCCAGTTAGGCAACATCTGTGAAGAGGAGTCTTTAAGGCAAAGAAAATAAAGCCTAAACAGTCTGAATTGAATAATGAATGAGAAGATTTGAAGCTTCCAAACAAATAGAATGGCTGGCTGCCTGTGGAAGAGAATCTTGAATAAAGATGCCATTGGTGCAGCAGTCAGAACCTGTCATTTAAAGACCTTCCACAGCACTCATTACACACAAGAACATTTATTGAAATTATATTGTTCAAGCCTACGGGAGTTCTGACTAAGGAATGCAGGATTTTGCCCTTGAGTTGTGACTGAGTTTGATTTTAAGTCTATAAATAGTTTTATTGATACCTATACATTTATTCTAGCTAATAGTCAAAGACACTGACCCATTAGATTTCAGGAATATTCACACAGACATCTTTGACATATTTCTTAAAGGTACCTATGTTAACACTGCTATGTGTGCTGTGGCTGCAATAATATATTGAGAGGTCAGTATTTGTATCCCACATGACTGGATGCACCAACAGTTGAAATAAGAGCCCATCTCTAAAAGAAAAAAGCAATCCAAATTTCTAAGAGCATTTTATCACCTGTCTGGTTGTGATTTGGTAGCTTTAAGAAGTTTTAAAAATACAAACCCCACTTTGTTTTAACCTTGAGCTTAAAGTTCTGTAATGATTGGTATCTGACTCTACCAACGCTCTTAAATCAGGAACATATTTCCTTTTTATAAGAGTCCATAAATGGTAATTTCATTTTCCTACCATAATGCTATATTGTGGTAACACTAATAAGCTCTTTCTGTTGAGGAACGTTCTGGAGATTATCATCTTCCAAAGCAGAAGATGTCCCAGACAATTAAAATATTGCAAGTGCCGATTGCTGTTGCTAATATTAGTTCTCAATAATTAATTTGTTTAGGAAGATATCTGATACTTTATTTAGAAAATAATTATTCCCATAAACAATCATTAAAAAGATACACATGCTGCATAAACTGGAGATGCCCTGAGCAATGATCCAAAGAGCAAACCTATCAGAGGAACACATCACCAAGGCTGTCATCAAAATAGCTCCTTCCACCAGCCACAGATACTGCACTCTTATTATAACTTGGATTAACTTTAAAATATATATAACTGCTGCTAGAATTTTAAGTAGAAAACGGCCTTTTTTATTACTTTGATACCACAAAAACCATTACAGACAACCTTCTCCCTCTGAACAAAAGGACTTTACGTATGTACTGTAACTCTTTTCTCTGTGGGTTTGAAACTACACACAGTAGTGCCAAAGGTAAGTCATTTCTAGAGGTTTAATACATTTCTGATTTTTTTCCTCCCTCTTGTGAAATATATTTGTGGCCCACAGCAATCACTTTAGACTTTTTAGACACGTCCGGATAGAGATAGATGACACAAGTAATCTACTTATCTTCCTTTTCCATCACCAATAAAAGTGACAGCCTGCCTAATTAGGCCTAATAAAGCAGCAGCCGAGAGAGGGGCTCCGCAGCGATCTAAGGAGGAATGGCATTGACCCACAGATACAGGTGCCGCCTTGAGGCAGTACTGGTATTGCTTTATCTTCAACACATTACAGCCAGCTCATACCATATTCAAATGCAAGTAGCATGTTTTTCTCCTCAATTCTTAGATCAAGAACAAAAAAAAAAAAAATCTCATCTAATCAAAAAAGGCACTGACAATTTTTCAGCCTCACATTAAAAGCAAAGAGTCATTCAGAACAGTGCACTCCATATTCTATTTTATAATATCACTTTAAGCTATTTCTTTGAATCACAGACATTTCTTTGTTAGGAAGGAAAATCAAAAATTCATCAGAAGAAGTTCTCAGGTTTTTTTTTCTTTTTTTCCCCACCCCTTTTTTCCTTCCCTATCCCCTTCCCCCTTTCCTTCAAACAGGGCTATTGCATGGGGTTTTTAGCTGGAACCAACATTTATAGAAGTTAGGGATCCTTAAGCAATTATTAGTGGTGAGACTTTGACATGCCTGAGAGTTGTCAACAACTGACTTTAAATAAAATGGAAGGGAAGGGAAATAAACAGTACTCAGCAAAATTAATACAGAGCCTTGCAAATTAAAGATGTACTGTTTTTTAAAAAAGGAAAAAAGTGAACTTTACATGAAACAGCATTTTAAGTATATTCTTGTAAAAATTATCAGATTGTCAAATGGCATGAAAGTAAATCTGCAGCTATGTGTGATATTTCTACATTTGCTCAAAACAATCTTCTTTTTTCTATCTGCAAGTGTTCTTCATTCTTGTTAGCCCAGAGAGCCAAAGGCTGTTTTTTTTCAACTGGTCCTGGAATACCACCACTTTCAGTACATTCCTTGCTAGTGGAGGGTTTGTACCAGGAGAGTTGAATACACAAAGGACTTTATTTCAAATTATTATTCAAGCTTCTGTCTTTTCTGAATGACGTAGAAAGGCTGCAGTTCTTTCCAGTTCTAGTCCAGAAAGATGGTCAATGTTTTGTATAAGAATACCCCAGTACCACACATCAAATACCAGCTTGTCCATTAGTCAGTAGCCCCTGTCAGTGATATCTGTGCTGGCAGAATTTGGATTTGCTGTTCAAAATGGAAGCAGAGTATTGCAGATGAAGCAATCTCCTTCCATTAGAGAACCATTGCTCTGAAAATATGCACTACCAGTCTGCACAAGGTGTCATCAAGACTAAGGCCACTGGAGGGGAAAAATAAAAGAATATAACATTATCTAACTAACAAATTTTGGAAGGAACCAGACCTCCCAGTTCAGGGCATTAACTCATCTATGAGCACCAGGAATTACTGAAAAACATCCTGTTGTTGTTCCTTAATAATGTACAAACTGAAACATATATTTGCTGACTGGTGGGAATCCAAAATATTTTAATCAAAAGATTTCAGTTTTTGTCAATGCCCTTGGTTCAGATATTTTTATTATTACAGGAGAAAACTGTTGTAGAAAATCAGAACACAGAAAAAGCTGTTTGTGAGAACAGAGAATTTGAGAATAGAAATTATTGCAGTGACATTTTCTATCCTTTCTGCACCATATAAAAATGGTCCTTCACACACAAGGCACTGGATAATGACACACTAGTGAGTGCCAAAGAGCAGTTTTACTTTTAACTGAACTTATCTAGTTAAAAGAGTCCTTCAGAAGAAATGTTTAACTAATCACATAGTTATTCTTGAAATTAAATTCCTACTTACCATAAAATTAAACAAATAATATTTTTCATGCAATCACTGCACAAAGGAGACATGGAAGATATAAATGAGAAATCTGTGAAAATCTTCTTCAGGTATGTGAAATAAACCTAAACCTACAGCTCAGGGGATGATGTGTCAACAGGCACAAATTGAAGAAGTACATAAACAATTGAGACCCATTATTCTGATTTGACTGATTGTAAGGAAACCACAGGTTCAGCCTAAAAGTGTTAGTATTCTACTTCTCATTCATCAGTATGATACCTTCACAACACCTGATATCTTGTCATTGTTTGAGGAAGTTTATTTTAAAGGAAAAAGGTTTTCCCAGTCCGCTATGACAAAAAAAAATCAGAACTTAGACCTCATTAAAATGTTAACTACCTTAGGAGCTGCAGAAAATGCAGAAGAACCACTGCTTGTTTAACATGTTTTCTTCCCCCAATTCTATTGAAAACAATTCAGTTTTTTAAAAATTTAGCTGTCTTAATAAGCCAAATGTTGTGCAAATTATGCTGAGCTGTAACATTAACAGATTTGTAATTGGAAACTAGAGCTAAGTAAGGGACAACAGACTGCTGACACCTTTTTTAGTGAGAATATGGGCACCAGAACCATTTATATGGACTGAGAAAACAGAGCAGCCATCAAACAAGGAATACAATAGAATGAACACAGAAAAAAACATAAAACCATGTGAATGACAAAACACATTTCCCCAGCTGGTTAACACCAAGAAGCCACTGCAAGGTACTCAATGTGTTGAGCTTTGAAATCATTCAGGAAGGGATGGAACTTATGTTAGGCTCAACTACCAGAATCAGTAAAGCTATTGCTAATTATCAGCTCTAGTGCACTGAGTACTTGAAGGCCTCTGACTCCAGCTTCAAAATGTTCAGTGTATTACCAAAAAATGTGTATGTGGGCTAAGCAAAAGCCAGATGATTTGCTTAAAGAAAGCTCTCTGCATCTTTGGTCTCTTTGCATATGCATCTTTTTTTTGTTTTAGTGGCCACTGTTATCCGTTTCCTGTTTCAAAACAGCCATTTTGCACAGAAGCTTTGGAAGGTTTTCTAAAGGGGCTGAGTAGAGCAGGTTTGGTGGCTCAGCAGCATAAATTCAGATGGATTCAACAGAGAGGGAAAAATAATCCCTCACCATTAAATTCAAACTACTTCAAGAGTCAACCTGTTATACCATAGTTAATCTCACTGGTTTAGTATTCTTGGCAAAAGATGAGGGTTGAGGAAAAAGAGGTGTTACTCACAGGTAATGTCTCTGCATAATCACAGGAAATAGTAATTAGCTTGCTATATTTGTTGCTTCTGTTTTCTCCACATAATTGAGGAAAGGAGTTATTCCTCCTCTTCTTACATGATGCTGATTTTTTTACTAAGGGGAGCCAGGATTTCTTTCGTAAGGATGTGAAAACAACCCAGAGCAGGCAAGCACAAAGTCAACATTGGCAGCTCCACAGGAGCTGAAGAGCTGACAATGGTAAGTGAACCAACAGTGAACAGAAGGCTGAAGGGTTTGGATTAGGAGGGGACAATTTTGGGTCACTTACTCTGAGAATCAAAAATCTGTGGAATGGAATCAGTTACATATTTCTTACTACCTGCATGACAGCTGTATTTACTAAAGTCACTGGTTTATAACACAAACCCCAAGCCCTTTCCCAATCAGACACCACCCCACCCCACCACCCCCCCCCTAGAACTGAGGGTGATTATGTAGGAAGGAGAGGACATCTTCCTCTGAGCCAGCCCTCAATACTGTGGCATGTGCTGGCTCAGCACTGCTCTCTGAGCCTGAATTGGTAATAGACTGACATAAAACCCTTAACCCTTAATGAAGTGAAATAATGTGATTTGCTGAAAATGCTGGGCCTTCTTTTTTTTATTGGTATTATCTGAAAAGAAGTAACAGATGTAGGTCAGCTTATGAACAAAACAGATGAACAGCATTTCACTGCCTCACATTGGTCAAAGCTAAAACACTCTACTGGGACTTTGCTAACTGGAAGTTTGCAACCTCTTACTCATTTCAGACTATGATTTCCACTTCAGTACATTCATGATAGAAGGCTTGTCATTATATAAATTTATGGGTCAACTAGGCATGAAAAACCCATGTGCATTGTCTTAGGTGTTTCAAGATTTGAAAGTTTCAGTTCTCACTAACAAGACCAATTTAAATGAATCAGATCTTATTAGCAATTTCGTGCTGCGGTGATATCCCCTCATGAATGAGGCCATAGCTCCAGAAATACAGGGAAGTTCACCGCCAGATCCTGCAAAAAATGGAATTTTCCTGCATCAGCTTTCAAAGACACTCCAAAGCTTCCTGACTCAGTTGAAACCTGGTGATCTGCTATTTTGAAGACTTGATCCAAAAGACTTCTCTTAGGAAAATTCCAAGACAAAGTTACCATATGAAGCCCGAAGTTAAAAACATTTTGTTTGCTGATACCTACCAAAGACACAACATTAATTTTAACTGAAAATATTCCTCAGCCTCTTCGGGAAGTTGTTGTTGCTTTCTCATTTTTCAGTCCAATGATTTACTCACGTAAGAAAAATTTTGACATTTATGTTATGAACTTCTGTAAGTAGGAAGAGAAAAAAGCATTTTACCTAGTTAATCCATTGAATGATTTTTTTTATCTGTGTGTCAGAATCACCTTCCTTGATACCTAGGCAGCAAATTGCTATGACTTCACTCCCAGTAGGTCCTGGTTAAGAATCAAAAAGTTCTCCTACAAAATCCTGCAAGTCCATGTTTATGGTTGAACAAGTTACTAGTTCCCACCCATGGCAAGGACTTGTCCACCTGAAGTGAAGCCAATGTGCTTTGTTAGATTGGATTTCTGGTGCACATATTGTGGTCAGAAAAAAATGATGAAGAAAGCGGTTGATGGAACTGATGAGCAATGTCAAGTGGTTTTCTAGACATCTGTCTCACCTACCTCTTTTCTTAGTCTATTTCTACGTCACCTCACCTCAAACTGAGAAAGCACATGAGAGATTGACAAAGATGAAGTTTAAGATAAGCTACTGTAGAAAGAATTCTAAAAAACTGTCCAGTGTTTTGTATCAAACATATCAAAATGCCACTTCATGCCCACAGAAATATACAGTCTTCAAAAGCCCTGTACACTTACTCATGCTTTATGACCTCGGAGATCAAGGGCGTAAGATGATACAAAGCTATATATTTATGAATCCATCATGTGTCAGCCTTTTTTTTTTCCCCTCCTTTTTCTTCTCTCTTTTTATGGGGGATTGGGCAGGTTTTCTAGAGAGACAGATATTTGTAACAATGCCCTGAGGGTTAAATAATGAGGTTGAGGGGGAAAAGTTGGGTCAACCTGCATAGTTTCATATGGCCTTAGTGACCAATGTAGAGCTGATCACCACAGCTAATGATTACATGGAGAAAAAAAATTCCCTTAGTGCTCCATAAGTAAATAGAAAATGCTAACCTTAGCATATTCAAAGGAGCATTTTAGCATGCAGTCATTAAGTTATCTCTTGGTTATTTATTTCTTCTGCTTGTTATTAGCTGTGTGAAGAATATTATTCTAATTATGTCAGCCCAATCAGCAGTATTGCATGTCCAGGCTCATTTCCATTAGTTTGAGCTTTGTCTTTCACACTGTGATACTAATTCAATGAGACATCAAACATTTAAATCGACCCAGGATGCCGAGGTCAGGCAGTTTTGCCCTTCCACTCTATTAGCACTCGAGTGTAATTGTGTTTGTCACTCCCCGCATGACTAATAGTATCAGGGTGACTATCAGAGCACAAATGAGCAATGCACTAATATATTATTTTGTTCTATAATATCAATATGTGTTTATTCAGTGGTTGTGTTAGCCAAGTTGAAATGTTCGCTTTAATACAGTAACCATAAACTGTTCACTTAAACAGGGGCACTCACTCATACAATTACTTTACAGCAATAGAATTTTTACTTTGCAGCAATAGAATTTTGCTTAAGTGGGAAAAATTAAAAAAACACCTCACTTTAAAAATAGGCTTTCAGAAATACAGCAAACATCAATTTGGCCTAAAAGTATCAGGGAAACTATGCATAGTTCATACACAGAGCATATAAAACAATTTGCAGTGTACAACTATAAATGTATTATGAGCTATATATAATCAGAGAGTGCATATACCACTGAAGCAATTTAAAAGCAGTTTGCATCTTTAAGAACGATTGCTAAAAACTTGAAAGCACCAGGCCTTGAATTAGAATATTTAGATACCCAAAGAAGAGGAAACCAAGGGATTTCCTTTACATCACTGCAATGACGCAATCCACTATGGAATTTCAGTGTGTGGCTGACATGAAAGACTCAGGTAATCATCAGCTGATGCTGTTCATGTACTTAAAGCCTTAATAAATTCCTGAAAGGGAGGTATGATTAATTCTCCCAAAACTTACATAAATAGCAGAAAAAGAAGGGGGAAAAACCTAATTATGAATTCAGCACATCTGATAATTATCCAATCTGATAATTTCAGGAAAAAAAGAAATTCTTCTCAGTGCAATAAAACCTCTGAGTATTTTAAGTGCTTCATCATTAACAGATGGTTTCAGAATAACTAAAACTATCAGTGTCCTTATGCATTTTCTTTTCTTGTTTATATTTCAAAACAAGGTAAAATTTATTCTTTATACTTTCCAGGGCAGAACTCGCTCCAGCTCCAGGGAAAGTTAGTTTTCACCTATAGCATTTGTGCTTTTGCACTTTCCTTCTCTAGTGCAGAGGAAAGAACACACAACACCTTTTGTGTCAGCTTTAAAAATGCCAACAGCAAAAAGTATTACTTCACAGCAGCACAACATAATCAGCTTGTTCAAGGTTAGAGATGGAAAGGGGAGCTTTATTTCTTCATTTGAACAAATACAATTTGCTTCTGAATAATATGCAGTAGCTTTCAACATTTGTAATGCACAAATAAACTTCATAAAAATAATCCAAACTGTTCTCATCTTAAATCACATCCATTAAAATAAAAACAGAAGGACAAAACACACACAGCCATCTGCCAAAGTTCTGGGATGCTTTCCGGCCTGCCACCATGTATGTGCAACCCTTCCTCTAGGCAAGATTTCAACATTTGTTGAACTTAAAAGTATGTCGTTTGGATTCTTTAGAGGTAACATACTATAATGTCCCAGATTTGAATACAGACTCTGAATATTAAGATGAATGATATCACCATCATTGTCTGCCTCCCCCAGGAACGTACCCTGTCTTTTCGCACAGTTGCCTGCTTCACTCACACAACTTGACGTACAGGTAAGGCTCTTGCATGAAAAGGTATTCCAGCTCATGTCACAAATTGTTTTAAAAGGAAATCCTTGCCCTGTGACATTTACCAGACTTAAGTAGCTTCTGGAATTTCAGACTAAATAAAACCCACTCAGTAAAATTCATTTCAGTACGACAAGTTAGAACCAACAAATCAAACCTATGCAGTGAACCTGACCCAATCCTTTTTCTTACCAAGTGGTTTTATTCCTGACTTTTCTTCAGTAGGAGATACAAGACCCCCAGCAAACCCCACCACAATTTCTTCTGACTTCAGGCCAGAGTATAGAGATTTAGAAATGGTTTCAAGCTCCAGGAATGGTACCTGATCTGAACTTTTAAACGCTTATACATCACTGAGCATTAGCGATCTGCACCCTCTTTACATTGTCAGCTTGTGATGAATCCGCAGCAGACCAAATTTGGCATCATGCCCAGTCTAACTTATATATCTTCTCCAAATCATAAACTTCCTAAACTAATGCTTCCCTGTGCAAAGATATGGGAAAGAGGATAAATCTTCAGCAGGCTGTTAAAATTCATTGAATTTGCATGGGTTAACTGAAAAAAAAAGGTCCTTATAAATACAGATCAAAGAAAAAAGTACATTTTAACAGTTTTTTATTGACCTTTCCCTATTTGAACAATCTCTCAAGAGAGCAAACACATCTAACTTCATATCACATCACATATTTATTAAATTTCCTAATTTGTCCAGCAACATTCCATCTCATTTACACCTCAGAAAAAAAAACAAACACATTTTTGTTTAATCTTCACAAGTGTCCCGAATTTAAAAATACCAACAACAGCAAAAAACAAAAAGAAGCAAACAAAAAAAAAATCATTCCCCACCCACCACTTTTTATGGAACATATATGGAACAGATGGGGCAGCTGCTTTCTGGCCTTCCTAAGAGTAGAAACCTCTAAGTATTAACCTCCTCAACAATGATTTACAATGCAGCCTTGGATAAATTGTTGAAAAGTATCTTTGTATGTCCCTGATCCCTGTGTGTCAAAGATATGCTATAAGCCACCAAGTGAACTTCAAGAGATATATTTGTCTACAGCAAGCTTACTCCTATACCATGCAGCAAATGTTTGTGTTCCTTTCTCTGCCCTTCCCAATTAGAGTTTAATGTATTTCTAATGAGTAAAATTAGCTTTCTTTGCTTTGAGTTTAACTTCAAAGTTTTCTTTTTTTTTTAGCTTTGTCTGTGACAAGTAATTACTATATATGGCAGAATTGGTGCATGTTTTTCTATCAAAATATTTATTTTGATAAAAAAACAAGGAAAGTGTGGGTGGCAGGAAAAAATGCATTTTCTGCCCAACTCTAATTATATATGTATATACACACATATGTGAAGAGTAAATGTACTGTTTTGCATACTTTGTTTTTGCCTACCCATCCATGGTAATTAAACCCAAGTGTATTCTATTTATTCCCCTGAGTTCAACCCTCCCTTTTGACAAATCAAATGATTAAACATATACTTTACTTCTAACAAGACTCTATGCAATGCTAAACTGCTGCCACTTAGTTGCAAGAGCTTCGCTTTTTATAATAAACAGCCACATCTCTCTATTCCCCACCCCCTTTCACTCGTGCTTTGATAAGCAGCTCGCCTAAACTGACAATATTTTGCTTCCTCTGGGGAGGGCATTACTCTTCATTCTGCAATGCAACTTCTGTGCATCAGCCCATGGACAACTGGCTGCTTCTCAGGAAGTCACACTAGCAGTTTTAGGGTGATGCAGCCACCCCTAACTATATCCAGAGAAGACCAAGAAGTAGTGATCTCTATGTAGTAAAATCAGAGCAAAGAAACTGTTGCCATTGGAAAGGCCTTACCTTACCAGAGGAGGCAGCTCTGCAGACTCCCTGCCACAGACAGCACGGGCAGCCTCAGGGGTTCCTGCCAAAGCACAGTAGAAGGTTAATAACAAAACTTCCTGCTTGGGCCGCAGTATATTTTGTTGATTTCAGTTTCTATAACATTGGTTACTAATTCCTTAACTTTTTGGAAAAGAAGATGCTTAGCTCAAGCAGCCATTTGACTGCTCGATCAGCTAGAGTACTTGGATTCCATATCTGTGGTGCTTCTGTAAGTTCTGCAAATGGATTATGCAAGTACATCATGTTTGGAAATAGGCTTTTTAAGAAAACTCACCATGATTCTAGATAGAAACAAAAGAGTCTCAATAGCAAATGGAATGCCACTTCAAACTAAAACATGATTTGTGGGATCAAGCTTATGGGCTGGTAACTGAGCTAACAGTGAGGACTCTGTGAGCAACCAGTACAACTGTCAGCGGGAGTGTGATGGTACAACTCTTGTCCACCAAAAAAAGGAAGTGTTTGCTCCCATCACAGATAACCAAAGCTAATGCTAAAATAAAGTCTTGAGTTTCTTTGAAAATTCTTGATAAAGACAAGAGCAGTTGTAACAAAGTATTCAAAAATCTGTATATTCTTCCTGTTTATTGGTAAGACAGGCTGTGTGTGAAGGGAGCTCACATACTCTAAACATTGCAAATTGGCAGACTATTTTGCTAGCCAAAGAATGAAATCTTAGCATCAGGTACTCATCCTGTAAGACCTTTCCTTCCAAGAACAGAATAAATGAGGGGGGCGGGGGAGCTGGATAGAAAAGACAATTTAAACATTCAAATTCCCTGCATTCCCTATTTTATTGGGAAGGGAAGTGGCCCTCCTCCTTTCTATACTTTCTCTCATTTTCACATAGGGTCAAGGCCTGAAGATTCTTTATAACTTACTCATGACATGCAAAATATTGGCAGTCCAGTTGACCAAGAGATGCTTAAGAGTAAAGCAGCAGTCCTACACCCAAGCCAAAGCAGAACTCAAGTTCTGTTGCTTCTGCAATCCAGTAGTATCCCACAGTGGGCTTAAGACAGATTTATATGTGATCCATTCCCAAATTACACATCTTTTAGAAGAGGACAGCTTTTAGATTTGAAGAAGATTACAGTTCATTTGAAGGATAAACATAGGTACATGTTAGAGGAAAGCCAATGTAATGCAGAAAAAAATTGGTAGGTACTTTTGAAGTAGTAACATAGGAATTTAAAAATCAGAAGTCTCAGATAATTTCCTTATTACAGTCTGCTGAAAATATCCACATTTTAAATCCTTTACTAATAGTTTTCTGGTTAATTTCTAATACAGATTAGAATGTATTATTATAAAATGCCAATAACTACAGCTTTGAAACTCAATATCCATGAATTTATATATATACATCTGTAAGACAGGATAGGTTTACCTCCTTAAAGTGAAATGCACAGGTGTGACACTTCAAAAGGATTTGCCTTTATTTACCAGACAAAAATTACAGACACATCACATTTGCAGTATCCCTGATTCCACTTTATGTGAGATATGTTGTCCCTTTGTTTGCTGCTGACAAGCGTAAAGAGCCACTTTCACTGCAGATAATAATGGTTAATTTATCACACAGAGCAGTGGCTGACCTCTGTGCGTCCCTGGCCCTCCATCACCTTCACACCTGCTCAAGCTAATTGTTAGAGCCAAGTGTAAATGAAAATCAACTGGGCTAATAATGAATGGAGGCCATTACTCGCAACAGCACATTGCTTTACAAAGGTTTATCAAGCTCCAATATAACCAGTCCCTTAGTCACAGCTCCCTGTTTTATAAATGACAATAAGGCAAATTCTTCAGGCCGGGAAAGAAAAGCAGGCAGTAAAGCAAAACACCTATGTTTGCCACTGGTTTTAAAGATCCTTAGCACAGCAAATAATTTACTGACATTGCAAAAGGCAAGCCAGAAATCCAGAAAGGAATGGAAGTATTTTTTTAATTCTGGAACATGATAAAGTGTTTATTCATTTAATATGATACTGGTCTCTTAAGATTCATGGGTGCAAATATGCAAACTAATGAACAGGCAAAAATCCATTGGTGAATAGGAAGGAATAGGTGAAAATCCAACCCATAAGTCACACCAGAGACAAGATACACCACCACTTCAAAAACTAAAATCTCAAGGAACTTTATCTTGCTCAAAACAAAACTTAGAAGTTGCTATTTTTAGAGCAAATCCTACATTTTCATCCATTTATCTTCAGACAATAAGGACAGAAATAATGAAAATATCACAAATACTCATTCTCACACAATTAAAAAACGGCAGAATTTGAGGGAGTGGAAGGTTGTCTATAACTTCAAAATTGAGAATATAGAAGATATAGATAAAGATGTAACAGCTACTAAATTTTCTTTAAGATCCCACATCTGTAGTTGTATTCTTATACAGAAAATTGTGATGCCATCAGTGCATTTTATGTATCTCCTCCAACCTCCCCCTGAGAGGAAAAAAAGACAGCAGTTACATTCAGAATCATGCAAAAGGTAAATTAAAAGCTTGATAAAGATTAAAACAAAAACCCAAACCAAATAAAATTCCACTTCCAGCTTCTTATCCATGTTCAGATTGTTTTTCAAGCAAAAACTCAGGACCTACAGACAGTGAACTGTGTAAACAAGCTTTAAACATATCTGAACTGAGTCCTGCTGCCTTCAGTGATTTACTAGAAGAAAAGCAAATACCTGTGTTTCTGTAAGACTCTCATTACTCCTCTGTACACATCACCACAATTTTGACTTTTGCTCATTTGAAAGGAACAAAAAATATATATAAAAATTGTTCATAATATGATAAAATAATTTTATTTACAAAGTGGAATAATTTTTAGTAAAAGCAGATCCATAACAGCCTTCCCACAGAGTATCATAAATGTAGAACTTCTGATCAATTAAAAAACATTTTTTCATAAAATGTTAATAAAAAGGATGAAAACATGCATAATCTCTTTTACTAGTATACAGTATACTGTATACTAGATGCCTTCAAATTAGTAAAATAAAGTGCTTTCTTGAATGGATCTACAGGACCTAATCCAACATCTATACAAATAAATAACGGAGCTGCAAAGAATTACTGAACATCAGATTGTGGCAGGGCAAAGGCTAAAAAACAAAGGAAATGAAAGCTTGAAGGTGTGACACAGACTTGGGACAACAGGGTCAGTAACACTGCTGAAAGTTCCTGCATACAATCTGGAAGAAAACTGTGTATGTACGTATTTCACAGGTTCACAGTGCTACCCTGATTCTCTAGAATTATTTAGTAAATTTACTTGACTTACACTTTTGGTCACTGTTATATTTTCTCTTGTTTTTCCATCCTTGTCAACATGGAGCCAGCATAGAATTCTGCAATATGCGTGCAGCTCTCTATTGCATTGCAAGGCAAGGATAAGAGAGAAGATTCCTCCAATCTAACCTGGACACAGCCAGAGCATGTTCAGTCTGAACAGAGTTCCTGGGGTCTCCTTACACTCAACAGCACCTCAATGACTTGCAAAATGAAAGCCCAGACTGAAGTTCCATTTTCCTTAAGGGGAAAATATTTTTCCATATGTTCCAGTCTTATGAAAAAATTGTAATTCATTTTGCCCTTCTCATGGCCAAACTTCTTTTTTGGCACAGCATTCTACACTACACTAGCTAGTCCTGGCTATTCCACTGTAGAGGATCCAAAATCTCATTTAACTGGAAATGCCATACATTCACAGAACTGTACCTTTTACCCCAGAACATATGTGTGTATTTCTGAATAAGTGCTGAGCTATCTCCAGTCTTTTCCAAGAGTACTAAAAGACTAAAGAAGTGTAAGCACATGTTGCTGTTTTCCACAGAAGATTCTTTGCCATTTCATATTAGTTACATATGGGAAAGACTTTCAGAGCCACCGTATCTGTTCCCCATATCATCACCAGAAAGAGGTAATCATCTTTATAAAAAGTGATAACGGATTGCTACCCAGGCTACTTTAAGTATTCTCTATCAAATATCCTTAGATCTTCCATTCCTTTCCTACATATTGTCACAGTTGCACATACTCTGACTGTAATATCTAACACATTTTATATAATTCAGTTTAAACTTTGTGTTCTTTGTTCAGTTTTAGCTGACAGTTGAAAGAAATTGCTATAAAAATGTTGAAGTAAAAAAAAAAAACTCTGCAGCAAGTTGTCAACAAACTTTATCCCAAGCAAGCAGTGCATAGTGCTTCATCATACCTGTGACCAGACCTAAGGATTTTCCCTATGTGTAAAAAATGCTCAATCAAAATTCAAAGCAGTCACTTGAGTACAATCAAAAGACACATTTCTTTCCAATACATAGACCTCAAAACATTTTTCAGAGTAAGAACAGGTCTTTGTGAAGAGCATTTAAGCAGCTGTCTCATGATAGATTTCATTCTCCTGGTTGAGCCTATTTAGAGGTAAAACCACAGACTCCAACAAGTCTATAAACCATGTACTGCAAAGTATGAACTTCAGTTCAGCACCATTTTCCCTGTAATTGTCATACTGACTGAGGAATGACATATTTGGCTCAGAAGTGGTGTACGCCCTTCCCATCCTCTCCCATCCCTCAAGGTACAGATATTGTTATCTGAAAGGGTATTCTGGAGCAAAAAGTTCTCAGGGTCATCTCAGCATCTCTATCTCCCCTCATCTCCTCCCCAGATCAGTTCAAAAAGAGAGTCTCTCCTCAGCATTCTCTGCCTTCTCTGCTCATGCTCTGGCAGCAGTGCTGAGCATGGAGGAAGATTCCAAATTCATCCATGTATGTAATTTTCTAGACATTTTTCTGGGAAGACACCCAGACCAGAGGAGGGTCTGTGAGTAGAGCAGAAAAATTCTTCTGCAGAAGTGCCCAGGGCACTTCAAATACTACAGGAAGCATTCCATCTGTCCATGACTTAGGAAAGGAAAATATATGTGCCAGAGTAAAGGAATCTGATAAAGCAAGTACCATGCTCATACTAGCAAACATTTTGTATTATACTCTAAAAGCAAGATCATTCTGAATATATAATCTGATTGTATTTTTAACTTTTATACCCATTAAAACTTCAAAGTATTTTATGAGTAGAAAATTTATGCTACATGTCCCATGAAGCTGGGCTAACCCTTTGGAGAACTAATCATCCCACTAAACAGAATTTTCCCTCTCAGTAATATTTAATACAGTAGAGAGGCTGATTGTGATAGCAAAAATATGTTTTAATCTCCTAAAAGGAAAAACCCTCCAAAAATCCAGGCTTGAGCAACTGTTTTCCTACACAATCAAATTAAAAAGCCAGAGAATAAAGCTTAGAGCAAAGTTCTATTTAAATAGCATTGCATACTCTCATATTAGTGAAAAAATGTGCACTTGCAAGAGAGGAACAAACCAATCATTTAGATTATATAGTTCATGGAGAGCATGTGATTCATTAATAGTAGGGGTATTCAGTAAATCCTGTTAAGGAAGGCAGCCAAAACTAGTTGATGCAATCAGAATGCTCTCCCCATCTATTAGGCATACAACATTTAAGAAAATTTACAAGCAGCAATATTAACTACTGTTCCCAGCCTTTACAATCTGTACAATGAACTCAGCCTTCAACAGACAGAATAATTATGCTAATAGAAGAAAAACTTTCCGAAAAAAAGGCAGCCAAATCTAAGAGACCTGTCAATGCCAGTGTCATCAGTGGAGTGATAACTAGTAAAGAGCAGATATCAAAGGCTGTCTTTTTCTTCCCCTCCATGCTCTGTTCTGTTTGAGCCCATGGTGGTCACAGCTCCTTTAACAATATTTATAATGAAGGAACAACGTTGGAGATGTCAACCCTAATTATTCATAAAGGCTCCTCCTGCCCAGCTCTCCCCTTAGGCTAACTGTAAAAGTACCTGATTCCCAATTCTCAAACACAAAAGCGCACAGAGCTTGAAAGCTGAGCTGACTAATAAAGTTTGCATATCCCTAAGAACAAGAGCACATAATGTAGAAGAAAAGGAATGGCAAGATTAAACAAAAACAGTAAGCTTGGATGGGAAATAATAAAAATTTAAAGAGGCAAGAACTTAGATACCCCTCTATCCCCCCATACTCCTGTTCATTTACATTTCAGCATGTCCTAAGAAGCATCTGTTTTATCTCCTGACTGCTGTATCAAGGTATAACATACACCACAAAACTTAAATCACAGTTTGGAGTTGGAACGATGAGAGGTTGTGATCAATGTAACTTTTAGGTCATGGAACTTCCACTCAGGAGGAATCTAGAACAAGGGATGAGACTGACCCAGCAAACTGCTCCGGGTTACTGTTTCACTTTGGACCTTTATTGTATGTAAAACACACATAAATATGGGAAATGCCTTCAAACAAACAGGAAACAGCAGCCTTACCATAGTACCATGAGCTGGATTTGTCTGCTGTAGAGCTTCAATGCATTTTTGAGCACTTGTCAAACAATAGTGGCTCGGGGCTAGACTGTCAGAGATTTTTTCTTATTCATACACAGGGCTAAAAGAAAACAAGGCCATCTTTGTCCCTCTGCTCTGCCTTGCTTGCATTATGACTGACTGCTGGAAAGGGCAGGAGCCTCCAGTCCAGCACGGGTAAGTGGGCAAGAAGGAAAATCAGGGAGTCCATGCTACTCCAAGCGGCCAGCAAGCTGCAGAAGAGAAGCCTCTTCACTGCTCCTTTCTGAAGGCTGACTGACACCACAGCATTGCCTCATGTTCTGACAGGCCTGCCCGGTCAAAAGACATATGGGAATTGCTGAGGCTACCACCTCCTCCTGAGAAGAAGTGTGAAGCTGTTGGATTCCACTCTAAGTTGCCTGAGGCAGAAAGAAGTAACAAAACCACTGTATGGCAAGAAAGCTACAGGGGTATTTTGAGGCAGGAATAACAAAAGTGCAGAATCATCCAACAGAGAGTTTGAAGAGGATGCTGGGAAGAACTTTCTAAACTGGAGGAATTGACATTATCTCTGCAGAGCTCTCTTCCCACTGGTTACTTGGTTGCAGGCCTGAGCAGGCACAGGCTGCCCACATGGATCCACAGAACTGCTGACACACTCCCCTGGCTGGCAGACACACATGGAACAGTATCTAAGACAATGTGTCACTTCTAAGTGAGTCCAGTGAACTACACACCTCCTATCCATCTGCAACTGCTAATGAAAAATGTACCCATAAATAACAAATAGGAATACAATTTATTTTATTTAATCTGTAACAAAAATTTAGTATCTTTCACCTCACTTTCACAAACTGTAACAGTAATGGAAGATGGGAGCAAACTATATTAGCAGGATAACAACCTTCAAAACTATATAAAATGTGGACAAAAGAGAAACAATGAAGCAGAAGGAAAGATACATTCAGCAGTAACATTTGAAAGCAACTGTTACTGTAATGATTTTTTTTTGTTAATCACACATGCACTACACAACCCTTTATAAAGCAGAGACATAGAACTGGCATAGCTAGTTAATCATACAGGATACCCCAAATATCCCACAGAAGACAACAGGGAAACAGTTGATGTATTTTTTTCAGAGCATTTGAAAGCAGCTACACACACCCCCCCCCCAGTAAACAGGCTGTACTTACAGACCATCCGTAACAATTGATCTATGTACAGATGTGCCATCCCAGTGGGAGTGGCAGAATATTTGTTACCACCACCCAGGTCACACCTTGCTGAGAAAAGTATCTGAGCTTTACAAATACAAGAGATAGCAGTGACAAATTAAGCTGAGTTAAAATTTGTAGCAACTTGTAGGCTCTAGACAGACTGAAAAAAAACGCATTTTCATTAAGAAATTCACATTATCCATAACAACTTTTGTAGACTGTAATAGTCTCTAGAACAACTGGAATAGTCCTTCTTAACACCAGCGACAAAGGACCTGCTCTCTTAGTGCAACTGCAGACATTTTCCTTTTTGTGAAAGAATCTTCCATGCTATGACAGAAAATGGGCCAGGCCTGATTTTGCCAACACGCACACACATGTCCTTGTGCACCTTTTCTTGGAAGGATTAAAATTTGGTAAAATTTCAGACTACCACAGCCTACACTAGGTTTTCTCTTACCCTTATAGCTCAAGTTATGCCACCTCAGATGACAGGAAAGTCATAGTACTGTGTCTGGGACTCAGCAGTTTTGCCTTTACTGCATTGTCCTGCTTCTGCTTACTGTAAATCCCACAAGGAGATGGATGATATCATGGGTGGTTTACCCACAGAGGGCATAATCTCTATTGAGGTATGCAAGGCAGCATTGCAAAAGGCCAACAGAATCTTCTTCAGAAATATTGTCCACTTAAATAATTGTTTGCAAACATGTCAGTAAAAACTGGCTGTCATTCTAATAGATTGGAAAGTTTCGTGCTACTCAGTCTCAGACTTTCAAATTCTGTCTGTTGACTCCCCTACATATAATGGAAGATTAAAAAAAAAGCATTTCATTTTCTATGAGATATTTTTCTATCACAACCATGCTAACCTGATCTAAATGAGAGATGGCTCCAAGAACAACTTAAGCATTGAGAAGTCTATGAAGTTTAGAAACTAGTGAAGAGTCTCAATTATACATGATCCAAATGAGACTAATTTTGCCCAAGGATCAAAATTGTCCATTTAAAAAATCCCAGCTCTATCACTCTAGAAATTTTTCTTGAATTACAAGGGTCTTCCATACTTAGCTGCTGCAGGAGTTACGGACATTTGTCTAGCTAGATAAAAAGCTGTGTCATTAGTCAGTGATGTGCAGGTGTTTACAATGCCACTGTCCTCCTCCACTGAATTTTATTCATGTGCCTTCATGATCTGGAAACAGAACACATTCATCTCAACTGCCACCCTGATGATCTCAGAGTGATTCTAGGAGGAATGTGTTCAGCCCAGTATTCACGATACACATCTCTCATCTCTAGAAAAAGGGCAGTGCATGGAGTGATGAGGGAAATGAGGGACAATACCTGACTCAGCTCAGTAGCCATAAGGCCATGGCCTTTGTACTAATTAGCATGATTTCAAAAATTATTGGCCTTCTTGGCTATGCCACAGTGCATCAAATGAAGTTGAGGGCTAAGAAAGTGGCACAGTAAACTCATTACTGTGTACTCATTCACTGCCAAATTATTAAAAGAGGTCATTTAAAAGGTCAAGAGTGATACTACACTACATGAGAGCTTTAATCTGGACATATAAAAATTGGCAGCACCTAATTATGAAACCAGAATTAATAGGGAGATGGTTCAGAACAAGAAGATAAGCACAATACAGTCAGAGAGGAGTCATTAACCAAAACAGTCATACATCTTAGAACAAGTCAGCCTTACCTTTCTAATCATTGTAGAGTACCTCACATCAATTTTATAGTGTACCTCGCTAGCCACTGACTGCACTGATACCTGGAGTTATTCACTATTTTAAGTAGAGGTAAGAATGCTAAATCCCCCCCCTCCACACACACCTTTTGACATTCTGAGGCACCCTACTTTAGGGAAGTATGAACTCACATCCCAGCTCTCCTGACTTGAGTCTTTAGGCTCTCTCCATAGCTCACAACAGACCTTGACAAAATCTCTGTCAGCAGCTTTTGGTTTGCAAATGAGGTTTTTAGTAGAATTGTGGTGGAAGTAAACACCTCATGCTTACCCCAGTTTTTAAACATAAGAAATAAACCTTCCATTTATAAAACAAACTTACAAACATCTTACCCTTTTACACTGGTCTTTACCGGGGGTATCTTTAATAAGGCACTATCCAGAGAAAGCAGGAGCTGCCTTTGGTGAATAGGAGCCAGCTGCTTTTCCAGGTGGTTGGTGTATTAATAGATTGCCATTCCTATTTAAAGCTTTTTCAGTGTTAGATTCACACCCATCACAGCTGCCTGGTCTCCACTCTGATTTGAAGACAGAAAGGAGAATGTCTATATGCCAAAAAAGAGTTTGTATCTCGCTAAAGGCACACACATCTAGTAGAAAACACTGTCACAAACAAGACAAAGCTTGTTCAATCTCTCTTCTTGGTACATGGCTTTCTCCATAAAAACACCATGCCTTAGGGAAACAGGGAGTGAGAGGGAAGGAAGAATCACAAGCCAACTCTCACACACCACCACCGCTGCTGCCACCTGAAAAAAACTCTTAACTTTACCCCTCCCTGTCCCAGCTGCCAGGAGTTACTACCTGCTTTCAACATGTCAGCAAAGCAGTGGCATGTTTGCTAGGCTGCCAATTAACCATCACATTGGAATTTCCCATTTGCACTTGGTATCTGACCTACCTAGAACATTTAATCACAGTCCCACTAGGAGCCAAGTACAGGTCCAGACTAATGACAAACTTCAGCAAGAAAATGAAGTAAATTTTTAAAAATATTAATTCTCCAGCCAGTCACTGTTGGTAAACTTAGCTTTATAGCATCTGCAGCCAAACATGTGACTGGAGAAGCCAGCTCTCCATTTCCTAAACCACACATTCAATTTAGATTTAATAAGACAGTAATTGCACATTAAGTACTCATTGATGACCTAAAATACATTTATTAAGAAATAACAGCTATCTAACACATCTCTTAGATACTCACGCATCTATTACAAAGCTGTTAAACAGCAATAAATGTTTATCTAAAAAATTAACATTCAGCTAACATAAAATACACATCCTATTAAATCCAAGAGAAATACACATTGAAGACAATTAAAGCCCCTGTCTAGTTGCCTCAATGCTTCTGAGAAATGTGCCTCAATTCTTCTGAGAAATGCTGTTCTCACAATGTCTTCAGTTGCAGCACCAGACCTTTGAATAGCAGTCTTCTCAAAAAGATTCAAGGAATTTTCAAGAGGAAATCTCAAGCCTATCAAGAAATCCTTCTTAGAGCTTCATTTACTTGATGAAAGAACATCTCTTCACAGTTCTGACTAAGGGGTACAGGGCTTTTTCTACCACACTCCATCCTTCAATGCAGACAGGTTCCCAGGAAACTCATTTCCATAGCGTCTCAGAATGGTAGTTTCAGATGGAGAAGGAATTTGTGTATTGCATCCTTATTTCTGTATCAGTAAGGAAGGTACACGTCTCTGCTGAACAGGTACATATAATGAGATAAGCAAGGGAGGTGACATTCAATGAAGTAAAGAACATTGCAGTCCCATGGGATACATATCTCAGAACTAAAAATAACGCTCAGCCATATCTGACCTGGATCAAAGACTTCTGACAAAGAGTTGGCAGGAGTCCGGCAAAAGATGCCAAAACAAGCACCAAAAGGAAAAGACTGTGAAAATGGAGAGTGTGGGCCTTAGGGACAAGGGTTCTAAACAAACATGAGGCACTGAAGAAATCCATAGAAAATGGAAGCTGCATTCTGAACAGTTCCTTTAAGCCCAGAGAATCACCTTTTAGAGAGAAAAAAGCTACTGGAACAAAATGAGGTACATTCTGTCCAGTGGGCACTCCCTGGAATCAGATCTGACGCACCTATGTAGGGCAGCGTAATGAAACTTTATTTCTGCTGCTCACAATTCATCAATTTTCTAGGTAAGTCCAAAACTCCTACAGACTCACTGGCCTCCTGCTGCAGCAATTAACTCACTTTTCCTACTAACTTATTAATTAATTTTAAAAAGCCCTTCCTATTGAGCAATGCATATACATCATTAACATCAGAGAACTCTTTTATTGCATTATTGTTTATTAAAACACAAACGCAGAAAAAGGAAATTGGAAAGAATGAAGGTTATAAAGCAAAAAAAAACCCAGAGATGGCTCTGGAACATAGGCATACTCAGTCATGGAAATTCTGTTTGAAGCTTCACTGTCTGTTTTATTATGGATTCCATAGGCAGCTTCTAATTTAGTGAAGCTGTTAACACTCCTGCTACATCAAAAATTCCCTCTGCTGAACTTTTGTAGAGGCTTTTTTTGTTAGACAAGAACCAGTCCTTTCCCATTTCATGGTTTCCTAATTATGGTATTGCAATCCTCATTTGTACTGTAAACCTGATCAGATTTTTTTTAAAAATAGTAATTTACAAGTGTTATAGCACTGTTTTTCCCAGCTGCTGCATTTACCCAGGAATACATAAAAAGTGAGCAATAGCTGGTCAGTAACCAGCTTAGCAAATAGTGTCTAAGAATATTGCTGTGAAATGTGTATTACAGCACCTTCTGTGACAAACCACTGTGTAAAAGCTTTGCTCTTCAATTGCTATTCAAAGCCTTAATACTAATTTCTTTCAACTGCACACTTTAAGAAAATTAATATAAACAAATACCTCAATTACTAACAAATGAAGGGTAAAAACCTACAAGAGGGATTAACCCACTAATTGAACTTTTAAATCTTTAAATAGCAAACTAACTCTAAATGACTAATAAAAAGGCTGTCAGTGTGAAAACATGTCTGATAAACAAGACAGATTTGTTTTTCTTCTTCCATGTTTACAACAGCCACCTTTCTTTCCAATCACATCCACAGAGGTATTTCCCTTTTCTTTAACATATTGAGTTTATTGTAGACAACACAATTCATACCTTTTTCCAGCAATAATTGTTCAGGGCCCCTCTGAAGCATGTGTTCTGCAAAGTGACATATTGTGACAAATACAATGATAATGGAGAAATATGAAAATCGGACAGAAATATTTTACTCCTCATTTCCACTAATGAGAATAAAAACAATGAGAGACACCTATCAAAAAAATTGCAGTAAGCAATTTATTTGGTTGAAGAACAAGCAGTGCTTTTTCTTTCCTTCCTCCCCTTTCTCTTACTTTGCTTAGAGCAGGCTTTTCATTTTTTTCTTCATTTTGCTTTATATTGTCAACCAAGAACAGAGTTCCTGAGGAGATAAACAGGGGGTAAAGAAGACAAATCTGTCTTCTTTGTGTGAGAGCTGTAGGCCAGAGTTATCAACTCCTCTGCTATTCAAGATAGATTTGCATATCCAAGGCCACCCGAGGCAGAGAAGGCATTTGGAGTCTGATTTTTTTTCCACAAGAACACATCAGGGAGCTAAGAAAAATAAGGAAACTCCAAAAAAATACAAGTAACTACTAAAAAAAAACCCAACCAAACCACCACAAAACTTTGTAGAGGGAAAAAACCTGTTCAAGAATTCATTTCTTGAAAAAAAGACATTTTATACATAATTTGCAAATACCATTTTTAAAGACACTTCACTAACAGAACTTGGCACAAGAACTGCAGATTGGCATTCATGCTGCTTCTGTCTATAGCTTAATATGACACAACTTCTCTGGATTCAGGAATCGAGGAGGATGGAGCAGCCAGTCTGCAAAAAGGTCAGTCACTTTCCCAGCAGTCTTGTCCCAAACACACAGATATAAAGCCCCTGTAGTGGGTACATGGTGCTTCAACTCTAACGTTAATACCTGCTCTTTGGTAGCATTGCAGAAATGTCACTGGTAAGGGGTGAGGATCCAGTACAATCCATCCCTAATCACAATGCTTGTTTTCTTACACATATAACACTGCAATTAATAGCTCTTGTGATAACAGTGCAGTGCCTGTGGAAATTACTTTTAGAAGGGTTCTCAGGAAAATGGCAACTAATACAAATACATTTAAGTTAAAGAGAACTTTATGTATACCACATATGTATCAGGAACGTGCATGTGATCTACAGGATGCTCTGGAGACAGTGTATACACATTCAGTACTTCTATTAACCACAACTGCCAGCTAATTGGCTGCTAAGCTCTGCTGCTGCCACATTACCCATTGTCGAAGACTGAGCTACTTTCGCAATTTGATTTTCCTGCACTTCCTCACCAAATCCATTTTAGTGCAAGAAAGCTGCCACCTATAATGGGAGAGTAGTACTCTGGCAGATCAAAGTGCTATTAAATCTGAGTAAAGACAGCTGAATTCCATTACTCAATAGACAGCCCAAAGACCCTAAAATCCCCATTCTTGTCTACTGCCCACAATGAAATGCTGTTAAAAAAATCATCTTGAATTCCACAGAAGATGATGTATAATTGGTTCTTGATAATATATATATTATAAACAGCTGTCTTAGCTAGACCTGAAACATTACCCAACTACCCAAACCCAAACTATGTACTTATATATGTATATATATCTATACCATGCTACAGAACAGTTCTTAGCAAAAAGTAGTACACAAAGATGAAATTTGTTTCAGCAATTTCAAATCAATGTTCTGAGTCTACAGCTTTTAACCTGTGATTTGTTTGGTTTAAAAAGAATGGTTGTGGATGTAACATTTTCATAAACATTTATAAGTAGCATAAGAAATTAAATGCTTCCTAGAAACCATTAGACCTAGTCATATCCATATTGCACATTAGAGAATTCTTATTACATTAATTATTTATTAATTTATTTATGCATATTTTCCAAAGAAAGTAGGAATGTAAGTTTGCTGAAGTAGAATCTGAATTTAATTGGTATTAATTTATTAAATATGAAAATAGAGGTTATTGTAGTGAAAAACAGTATGTGGTTGAGGAGCAAGGCAAAATAGACAAAAGTCAGAACAGCAGAGACATATGAGTCAATCTCCAAACCAGTCGATTTTTTGTTTTGGAACTTTTGTGTGTGTGGTTGTCTTAAACCAAATATTTTTGTTTCTTTTTAAGTGTATTGAATTATGGGGTTTTATAGAGTAGCAAAACACACTTTTCAAGTGTTTGTCTATAACAGGATTTCTGAAGGAGTGTATTAAAACTATCTCCCACACAAAATCAAGCAAACCTCCCCCCCGCCCAAAAGCCTCTCAAAATCACTGATCCACATGGTGCAGAAGTTGAAGAAAAGGAAGAAAGCCACCACCAAATACTCAGAGATCCTTTGAAATACAGGTCACAGGCATTCATAGCCTGGCATGTGCTTTCCATGCTTTCTTATATGCTGAGAAATATTAGTAAAGATGTCAATGTCAACATAAGAGGAGAGTTTTACTGTGTGAGACACTGGCTGGTAGCAAGTAAAGCATCAGAACTCCCTGTCTCACCTTTCCACTTGCCTGTTGCCACAAAGAGTTAAAGGCTGGCAGATACAAAAGGATGAGAAACTGCAGCAGAACAGAGCAGAAACTTGGATCAGCTCAAGCTTTTCCTCACCTATTTATACACCACCACATTTCTTCTCATAATGGCCTTTCTCACATGGCACATTAACTATTAATGTAGTACTAAAATGAAGCTGTTCTCTCTTAGAAGCTCCCCAGAACTGGTATGACTGAAGTGTCCAGACTGGATTCTTCTAATCAATTTCCTGTCTTCAGGATAGCAGTTGCTAGAAGTGGAGAATATGGCCTGTAGCTCCTATAACTTATTGTAGGGCAGTGCAGAAATGAAAATCTGATGGCACTACTTTGCAATCTTACAATCCATCAAGAGAAGCAAAACCAAAATTCATATAATTATCATAACTGGGTTTTAAACCTATGAAATTACTTCAAAGTGAGGAAAGGTCTAAGTTCTATTCTTACTCCATCTGTTTTATAAGCATTATGACTTTCTAGGTATTAAAAGACTCATTTTAAATGGCCGAGAAAAATTATTCAGCAGAGAATCTTGAACAAGGATATGCAAGTCACACATCAGGCTATCCTGCAGGAAGAGGATAAGGACAGAGCACATATATATAAAACACTTACTCCATGAATACTTAGTATTCTTTCCCAATAAATAATACATCATAGTGCCATATGGTAAAATTGTGCAAGTACCACAGGCCACTTGGAAGTGCAATGTCACAAACCAGACAATATTTAAGAACAATTTGGACAGTTGCAAGTAACTCAGTACTTACTCTAAAACAAACCAGTTTTATAGGTATAATAATGAGATTTCACTGCTCTTTTTCCATTTACAAGGGTCAACGTTCAGAACAGTTTGATTCTTTAACCCAGATCTTACCAATATACTGCCTTTTTTCCAGAAAATCTGAGCTACAGAAGAAGCTGCAGGAAAATGTAGGTCCTGAAAGACTCTGTATGGCAACATCTACCTTGGTTTGCTTAGTTGTCATTGTTGGGGCTTTTCCAGCCAGTGCTTTTCTAGAAATTGAACAATTATTTCTCCCTACCTGGACAGAGCCAACCTGCAATGATTAAGGCAATAAATTGTTTAGCACCAACATGAAAATATACAACACCATCAACTATAAAGTTTAACTCTTCTTGAAAATGGGGCTGCTGAGTCCATTGCAGTCAGTTATAAGGTATGCTTTCAGAAATACTAATTCAGAGCCTTTATGAAACCAGAACCATAGTTTCTAAATCATTTAAGGTCCTGTTGAAAAAGTTGCTAGAAAAGTACACTAACTGCACTAGCACCAAACGATAATAAACAACAGATAAGGTTAAGTCTTATGATAACTCCCTTTCAGGCTGTTCTCAGTAGTCAGTTCTTTACTGTATGTTTTCAATACTGCAGAGATTTCTTTTGCCAGGGTTGGTCAATTCTCTTATAGCCTTTAAATTTCAGTTCCTAAACTAAATACACTAAGTACCACCCTTCTTAATGGAAGCAAGTCAAGTAATTGGCTGTTGTGCAATAAGGGACATTTTTTCAGCTAATGTAAACCAATATATTCAGGAGTCACGCAGGTTTACATCCATCCTGGATTTGGTATAATAATTTGTTTGCTATAATATTCCATTTTTTGGTATGTGTTCTTCAAAACATTATTTTACCTAGATCTGTGAGCAAGAAGTTGGATAGAAAACTGACAAACAAAACCTAAAATTAAGTCCAAAATACTTCATTTGAGAATTGGTGAAGTGATAGCATTTTCATTTCCGTATGCCCCTTTAGCTTATAGAAGTGCATGAACTTCTTTTATGTTTAATTCAGTTTGAAAACATAAAGAAAAGTATTATTTTGAGCCAATGAAAATACAAAATCTCCCTATTTCTTCCCATCTCAAATAATTTTTATAAGCATTTGCTCAACAGCAGCTAAATGAAGAATTGAGAGAGCTTGAGGAGAATTTGAAGATGTATGTAAAATTAAAGTCCTTCAGTTGTAATGTTACTTCAAATATTCAAATGTTCAAAGACAGTAACATAGCACCAGAAAATTAACTTTCTTGAAATTCATGTCTTTTCTAAGCTCAAATGGATTAGCAGCAGATTTGAGGTAATTAATTATAATTACAAGTTTCCTAGGGAAACATGGTATAATAGACTCATTAACTGAAATGTTACATTTCTTCTGTGTTTGATTCTCAGATTATTTTAACACAGCACAACATTAGTTAAAGTTTTTTGGGCCAGACACCTTTACTTATGCTGAACAGTTGCTCCCTCAATGAATAGCCCCAACTGACTTCAAAGAAAACCCTCTTGGGCCCTTAATTGGACATTTTCAGCCTATGAAGGTAAAATTCAGTCCTTCTTGGTCAAATTCTGTGGTGTCTATTGAATGTGAGTCAGTGGGAGCTTTTCTCTGGGAAGGACCATTGAATCTGCCTCACAGTTACTTCCTGATACTCTCTTCACTCCTGACAAAAGATTTGCCACCTAACCAAATATCTAACTAAGTAGCACCTGCACAGTTTTGAAGTAGTCTTTTAAAAAGGCTCAATTATATTTTTAATTTTTCAAGTCTCTTCTGAGGTTATTGCTAAGCAGAGGAGTGTTTTACATCCACCTTTCATTATGAAGGCATAAATGCCATTGAACTCCTTATGAAGTGAATACACAGAAAACTCACTGCAGTCATTAGTACATACAATACATAGAGAATTCCATACAGCTATTAATAAAACTCTTCATACAAGCCATAGTTCTCAGTCTAGACAATGCCAGAAACACGAAAGATGCCTCTTGATGCACGCAAAAGATCCCCTTTTTGACACCCTTATACCATTGTCCTCAGTTTGAAAGTCAAGGGAAACCGATGATGCACTTGCCAAAGAAAGTAGCTGCAGAAATGAAGAAGTGGCTAATTAAAACAGGAAGGACTATCTATTTTTTTGTGGTCTTCTGTGCTCTCAGGAAGTTCTGACACACAGAAGACAAATTAAACAACGAATCATTTTGTGTCTGTGCTTTGAGAACCATACCCAGTAAGATTACAGATAGGACAGTGATAGGTCCAGCAGGGATTTCTACCAATTAAGCTTCTACACTCTGGGTGGGTAGAGGTGTTTTGTGAGCCATGAGTTATTTTTGCACATTTCATGGGCTGCAGTGGATAGCCACAAAAGGGCTACATTAGGAGCAGTGTTACAGGCTTTGCTCAGAGCTATCACGTGTTCCTGCAAGTCCAGACCTCTAAGAAGATTTTAGTGAGAGAACTGAGAATGCTTAGTTCTCTAATACTATCAAAAGATTGATAGGTGGGCTTTTACTTACTCAACCTTTACATTTCTGCAATCAAGAGGGAAAAAGAAAAGATTACAAGATTTAATTAACAACAGATACAGCTAGATGACGCCAGGTTTTGTTCCACTGCATATTTACTGGTTTCTCTTATATGTCACCTAGCACCCCAAGAAAGTCTGTTTGTAGCTAAACCAGAGCTTTCACATTACCACCTTATTTTTTTAAATGAAAGGCACAGTTTATATCTGTTCTACATGGAAATAACGGTAGTATTTTGTAGGTATTTCTATCACGTGTTTTAGGAAACATCCATTCAAAAAACAATGAAATTAACAAATTTTGGGTGTGTCTCACAGTATTGTGAATACCCTACTTTGCAGAGTGACAATTCCAAGTTACACACACAGAAAGGATTCAACAAAGGCAGTTTTCCTTTGGTAGTTCTACAAGTCCAGCAGACCACAGCAAAGGTATCAATGTATGTATCCACAGACAGTGTGATGTATATCATACAAGTGTGGCACGTATCTTGAATATTCCATCTTATCTTTAGAGGACTAGGATCATAAGGCAATCCCTGTACTATACATTCCTTTTCCCTTGTACAGAGCAAAGACCTCTGTTTGGCACAGTAAACATTTTGGCTTAGGTTTTAAGCATATTTTGAAGATCAGATGCTTTAGAAAAAAGGTAAACTTCAGACTATTGTAAAAGCACAGTATTTTAAGTATGCACTTACATGATATTTTGGAATCTGGTGTTGCAGGCAAGACTGGCATACAGTGCCAAAATGGGAAAGAATAATGAAAGAAAAAAGCAAAGCCTCTCTGATGCAAAACCTATACAAGATGGAATATACTCTATCAAGAGACCAATGGAAGCAAAAATTTACTGAAGATGGTGGGACAGATTCAGACAGTTGCCTTGATTTCAAATGTCTGTGAGGAAAGCATGTGTGGAAACAGAGATTTGAAAGTAAAAAGAAAGAATGCATAAAGCCACCCTTCCTGAAACCATCACATTTTTTTAATCACAAAATACCATTTCAAAACAAATGAAAGAATTTAATATTAAAACCGTGATTTTAACCATTCAAGGAAATTACCCAGTCATAATTTCCCCATCTCAGGAATGCATTCAAATAAGAAGTAGATAAAAAAATTAAACAGGATATATCTAAAATTTCCATTTTTCACAAAGTTTTCTACCTTTACCCATTTTTTAATGCTAACTGAAATCTTAGAAAGCCTCAAGGATTGTTTTCTGCTAAAAATAAGAACTATTAATTTCCTGTTTTCACTTACTTCACACAGGCTATAGAAACATAGGCACACCTCGTCTTGCTGTCCTAAAGCCAGAAGGGGAACCTGCACATCTGCTGGGATTTATGTTTGGCCTACTGCCTGAAGAAAAAAACTCGTTCAGTCAGTCTCAGTGCAGAGCTGTTTTACTAAGTTGATACATAAAACTAGGCTTTCCTCCAGTTAAACAACAATAATTTGTTTTAGTTTGATAGGTCTTTCTAAATAATGGTGTCATCAGTAAACATCTGGCTTCTTCCTAGCAGATTAAGCCTCCAATGAGGAAAGTGTGTTTATAATTCTAATTTGAAACACAGCACATTAATATGCGGATTCTCATAATGTTTGCCTTAACCTG
This sequence comes from Notiomystis cincta, assembly GCA_013398075.1. Classification (NCBI taxonomy): domain Eukaryota; kingdom Metazoa; phylum Chordata; class Aves; order Passeriformes; family Notiomystidae; genus Notiomystis; species Notiomystis cincta. The sequence continues at coordinate 266,290 of VZRX01021238.1, forward strand.
TTTGGAGAAATTATGACTACAAATATCTTGTACACAACACCTCTAAACTACCAGCTTGTACAAACAACACAAGAGCGGCTGCAGTCTCCTACAGATGATTAGAACCACTTCAGAGGCAATCATGATTAGCGCTTTGGCTTGAAGCCATATTTTACACATAAACAAAGCATCTGTTTCTAAGTTGCTGTCCCAGGCTAATAGACCCACTTCCACTATTACTAATAAGCTCATTCAAGAGAGCCAGATGGCTTATCTGAAACAGCCATGACTTCTTTCTGAGCAAGGCAAACCAGAGCCATGGAACCAGAACTGGCTCCAAACTGTATTTCCTTGGGCTCTAGGAGCTAGTAAAACAGTGCATAAACTGGCTCCACTAAAAAAGAATACAAATGCTGGTACCATCCATTATTTAGAATTGGTGGGAGGCCAACATCTGCCCCTCCAGAAGATCCTTTCATGTAGGTACAATGAAGGAAGATGAAAAGTACAGCACACTTCTGCAGGAGTCGGTGTAGTGCAACGCTCACTGTCCCCATCCCTTGCGGGTATTTTTTGCAGACTTTGCAAATCCCTGCCTGCAGCCAGGCACTCCTGCTCAGCTGTCTTTGCTGTACATTGTGTGTGCTTGACAATTGGATGGTTTTACATATTTAATAAAAGTGTCATATTTTATTAGTAGAACTGGGATCTAAAAAGGATCTTGTGCTCCTTAGCAGCAGCAGAAAGTGATGAGAACCAAACAGAGCAGCACTTGGCTCATCCAGTTCTAAGATCTCTTTTTTTAACTTGTGATCCAAGTTCTCATTTAACTAGTTCAGTTTCTAAGTAGATTAGAGTCAAGATGCTCCACAAGCCAAGGAGTTGATGCTGCAGGGAAACCCTTAATTGACCCAGCCTAGGAAGACTCCTTGTATTTTATTTCGAAGCAAACAGACAGGTGACAGTTAGTGACAGAGAGAGATGGCCATTTAGACCACCTGCCCCAACAAAGCATGTGTATAAAGAGTACTTAATTTCCCCCTTTCCACTATAATGCACAGAGTGCTTTATTCTACTGTGCTGACAACTGAATTTCAGCAGAGTGTGTGTCTGCATGAACTATCAAAGACAATTCACTACACCAGGAGCAAATGAACTTCACTCCAAGAGCAGCAGCAGGTCACGTCACCCCTGAAAAAGTAAGGAAGTTTTGCAGAGATAAAGTCCTTTCAGAACAGCGTGGCCACAGTGAGCATCCTTCTTGTGTGCTACTATCCTGAAGCTACAGACAAAAAAATCCTTTACTTCTGTCTCAAGGGGATACCAGCAGAATTGCAAAGATATAAACCTCCCCAAACGCAGCTCTCCTCCCCCTCCCCTCACCATCAGAGACAGAAAAATGAACCACTCTGTGAGAGGAAAAAACCCTCATGGAAATGTGCTGAAACAATTGAGGCCTGTCACTCCTCTTCATTAAAGGCAGATTCCATGGTAGTTACTGAAGCTCCGTGGGATCTCTTGGGATGAAAGCCAGAATAAAAAATACGTAAAGTATTGTTCTTCGTGTCTTTTTGCCATACTGCCAGTCTTGTGAGCTATGCACACAGGGCATTCCTTGATTTAAAGGAAAGCCCTGAAGAAGTCACATTTTAGTGCCCAGGTCAGGTGTGATCCCCACTCTGTGCCACTGTCCACACCAGCAGCTGAGAACTCAGCCTGATTTTCCTCAAGAGCACAAAGGATTTAGTCCAAGGTGCATAACCACAACTGTCCTTCTACTGCAAAGATTTCAGCTATTTTTCCTTGAAGTGATTACTGCAGTGCATGTAAGCAGGAGTATGAGATTTGAATATAAAAAAAAATCTTCTGCATATCTAGAAATATAAGAATGCCTTATGCATATGAAAAGAATGACATATATGTTCCAGGTTTTCTCTATATATATTTTGAATTGCACACCACCAGTTATTCTGTAGGGGTAAAAAGAGATGGGGATTTTGTTTTTCTCACAGAGTGACAGAAAGAAGGAACTAAGTAGAAAAAAGGAAGAGAGGAAAAGTGATCAGAAGCAAAACCAAACCCCTTGTTCCAAGCGGAAAAGCAGGTACACAGTTCTTACAGGTTTCATACAACTAACAAAATGCATAGCAGTGGTACCGAGCACTGTCCACATCAGGCATTACTGAGACCAGCATTCTCTTACAGGCTGTACCAAATTAAGTTATTTAGAATAAATCTTTGAGATTAATTTTACCCTCTGAGAAAGCTGATTTCACAGGACAACTGAGAACAAAGTCTTGAATCCAAGAAAATATCATGTGTCCAGAGAAGCCCATTCCAGAGGACACTAATGGAATTGCCAAAGTTTTTACAGGAATTGCCGAAGTTTTTACAGGAACTCAAATCTGCAAGCCAACCTCAGTCTGCTACCTATGGGGAAAAAGGAAAAAAAAAGCTCTTTGAGATTTTGACAGACTATGGCATTCTCTGTACCACTGCTGGACAATTTCACTGTGACGAAGAGGCTTTCCTCCTCTGCCACAGCACCCTGCTCTACCGAAGAGAATTCCCTTATGGTGCCACTCAGTCTTTGCTTCCTCTAACACTCATCACGAGGTCTTATCAATTTTATCACAGCATAGGGATTTTCAATCTAATGAAAAATCTCAGTGTGTTGCCATTTTTCAGGGAAGCCTTCAGATGCTATTTCCACTATTAATCTATTTGAGTAAGAGCACACCAGACATATCGTGAAACAGTGTGAAACATACACTATTACTCCTTTTAAGCTGAAGACTTTGAGATCTCTTTGCTTATTACTCCCCACCAAATGGTAATGCACAATTTATTTAATGCCTACTCTGTGTGTGCTGAATTAGTTCACAACGCTGCTGAGAGTCCCTTGTGAGCATGTGCTCCATTTGCACATGTCAAGCGTCCTGGTCTATTTAGTCCTATCCCAACTGCTTAATGTCTGAAACAGAATCATCTACTACATTCTGCTTGATCTAAACAGATAATTTAATACCCTTGGACAAAAGGGACCTGGTGTTTTGGTAAGCTCCCATGGGCCTAACTATCACAAAGAAGAGATTGTTGAATACACACACACACAAAAAAAGAGATAGGAGGCAGGCAGTCTGATCTTTACGACCCACTGATTATTCCATCAGTAAGTAGCAGCATAAATCTAACTCCTGACCTAACAAAATACTATTTTACTTCCCTTTACTCTATATTTTATCTTTTATAGCCAATAAAACATTAAACATTGCAAAAGGTTATGTTCTCACCGATATTTTCACTAAATGATAATAAATTTCTAGTTGAGCCAAGCAGAGGTTTCAGCAGCAGGTATTCTGACTTTGCTGGATACTCTTGCAATTCCCTCTGTATATGCTGGTGCCACTAATACCGAGAAAGCCCATCTGGAAAATCTGACACTGAATTTGAATCAGTGTAATGACTCTCTTAATGATTTAATGGCAAATCTATACACTAATACAAAGCTGAGGTCTTTTCCAATGATCTGGTGTAGAATTTAAAACAGAAAGGAAAATTCCTTCCTTCACCTTGCCTTTTTGAATATCCCCAAATACCAAAATCAGTATCAGCCTTTTAACTGATCTCCCTGAGCTTTAGATCAAGGCTCTAGGCTTGTTCTCATTTTTTACTCCATGACTTAAGAGGAGAAAATTAAAAGAATTGTAGATTTAAAATATGAAAAAGGAAAAAAGAAGAGATATGAAGGGTCAGAAAGGGAGCAGACTACATCTTTAATCTGCTCTCAAAGCAAAGCACTCCATTTATCTGGACTATATGTGTCCACGTATACAAAAGCCAGACAGATTAGAAAATGGATCTGAAAAACAATACACATTTTATGGTCCATTGACTTGGGAGAGAGCAGCAGAGCATAGTCTTTTCGAAACAGATACAGAAAAAACCCACACAGAACCACCAATGACAGAAGTGCCACAAAAGAGTGAAGATTGGCCAAAGAGCATTTCCCCCCAAAAACCTC
>VZRX01021239.1:7263-18987 GCA_013398075.1 Notiomystis cincta
ACCTCCTGCCTGAACCACCCGTGTCCAACCCTGCCTGTCCCCAATCCAGCCCCGTGTCCAGGGTTCTGGACCTCCTGCCTGAACCACCCGTGTCCAACCCTGCCTGTCCCCGATCCAGCCCCGTGTCCAGGGTTCTGGACCTCCTGCCTGAACCACCCGTGTCCAACCCTGCCTGTCCCCGATCCAGCCCCGTGTCCAGGGTTCTGGACCTCCTGCCTGAACCACCCGTGTCCAACCCTGCCTGTCCCCGATCCAGCCCCGTGTCCAGGGTTCTGGACCTCCTGCCTGAACCACCCGTGTCCAACCCTGCCTGTCCCCGATCCAGCCCCGTGTCCAGGGTTCTGGACCTCCTGCCTGAACCACCCGTGTCCAACCCTGCCTGTCCCCGATCCAGCCCCGTGTCCAGGGTTCTGGACCTCCTGCCTGAACCACCCGTGTCCAACCCTGCCTGTCCCCGATCCAGCCCCGTGTCCAGGGTTCTGGACCTCCTGCCTGAACCACCCGTGTCCAACCCTGCCTGTCCCCGATCCAGCCCCGTGTCCAGGGTTCTGGACCTCCTGCCTGAACCACCCGTGTCCAACCCTGCCTGTCCCCGATCCAGCCCCGTGTCCAGGGTTCTGGACCTCCTGCCTGAACCACCCGTGTCCAACCCTGCCTGTCCCCGATCCAGCCCCCTGCCCAGGGTTCTGGAGCTCCGGCCCGACCTCCCACTCCTGCCTGTCTGGTTGCCCAGCGCTGCGGGACCGGGCGGGTGGAGCCGCACAACCACCCTCGCTGTGTGGACATCGACGACGACACTGCTGGTGGCAACGCCCTCTTTTCCTCTCTCTCCCTCTCCCCCCCATCCTATTCCATTTTCCTCCCTTCTCTTCTGTCTTTTCTACCCCTTTTTAGTAGAGCAACTTCTTTTTTTTGTTGTTGTTGTTTTTTTTTTCATTACCAGTAAAGGTTCTCAGAGAGAAGATTGTCTCAGTTGACTTAATTTCGTTCTAAACCATCTATTTTTAAAAGAACCTCTCGCAGTTCCCCACAGTGGAACTCAACAGATATTTAACTTTGAGATTAGCAGTGATTAACTGTAGCCAACGTGTTTGGGTGGAATTGTGGTTATGATGGAGACCTGACCATTGGAATAGCAGTCTTTGGGAATGCCAGCTTTCACTTAATGGTTATATGGTGGCAGCCTTGGAGAAATCTGATTTTACTTAATTTTGGGCACTTTTAGATGCCCTGTTGCTTCAGTCATGTCTAGATGATCTTTGGGTTTGCCTGGTTTAGTTTTTGGGGTGTTTTAAGCTGATTTTATTAAAATCTTTAAGAAGTCAGTTCCAGTTTGGAGGAAGTTTAGAACAAGACTCAGTGTGCAGTTTTTATAGACAAAATCTGTGGCCAGCACATTGTGTGCTCTGGGATTTTGCACTAATGGTGGGGAGAAGAATGAGAAATGGGGGGAATTTTGATATTTTGGATGAAAACAGGCCTCTGTTCTATAACCCCCAGTTTAATGAATGGGCATTTCCAGCCAGGTCCTTAGTAGGAGAAATTAAACTGTTGTTTACATGCAAATTCCTGTCTGCTTTGGTGAGTAACTCTTGTCTCAGATGAATGCTCATAATCTACTGATTGACAAAGGTAATAAATCTGATAAGGGTTGTCATCAGCTCCGAGAGGAAGGTAAAGGAAATCTAGAGGGGAGATCTCTAAACTAAAGCAGAGGAACTTTTGTCACTGCATTAATTTGATTATTAATTGGCACAGGATGCACATTGCTGAGTAGAAAAGGCTGGCAGAAAAAGGAGCAGGGAAACTGAAATAGAAGCTTCAGATTGTAAAATGGAACTGAGGGAACCACTATGACTCTGTGTCAAAGGATGCTGAGTGATGTTCATCTGTCACACCACAGTCATCATAAACTCATTAATTATTAGCCATGAGGGAGAGCCTGTCTTGTCAGAGCAAATAAAACAATACAAAATAAACAAATAAAACTTCTACTGTGTGGTCCAAATGCATGAACCTGGTTTGTCTTTGCTTGCCTCTTGACCTACATATTTAATTTTTCTCTCAGAATGATGCTCACATGAGTCCTTTCACTTGTCACAGCCTCACACACACATATTATAGTTAAGGGTTAGGAATGCCACAGAGAGCCAGTTGTATCCTATTCCTATCAAACTCAGCTTCAGCCTAGAAAAAAATTAATTCCTATTAATATAATTCAGCCAGTTTTTATTAATGAGGTCTATTGAGGGAGGAGGTCCGAGCCATTGGACTGTGACTTGGATAATTTCCTAGTTCCTTCTGTGACCTTGAGCAAGTTGCTCAATATCTGTGGCTGGAATTTTCTGAGGCTCCAAAGATTTTAGAAGGACAGTAAAGCTGACTGATTGTTCTGGTTCATTGGCTAAAGTGAAAGGTCATGCAATAGTGAGATGAGAATTGTTGGTAAAACAGGAAAAACAAACAAACAAAAAGCTGGAGAAGAAATAGGTTCAGCTCAACAACTGAATTTTGCTCTTAAAGTCCCTTTCTGGCTTTATCCCTTTTTATTACATCTGGGAAATTTCTAAAACAAATATTTGACTCGTATAAAAATTAAAATATAACAAGAGTGTTTTCATTACTCATGCTTCCTACAACAAGCAATTTGACTTGAAAAATCTAATTAATTGTAACTTCAAATTTGACTGCTTCCTGAAGTACTATTTCTAAGTAAAACCCACAGTTTCAATGCCATGCTTTTATACTGAGTATTTCATTACACTTTTCATTATGTCAAGTTGGTAAGTTTTCAGAGAGAGTGACTATGCCAGTATGAAAACCTCCAGCATTTCCACAGCAAGTGCTGTATTTCCTGAGCCTTCAAGGCTTTTTGGTAATAAAAATAAATGTGTGGAGCTATTTTGTCTTATGCTCACCCTAAACTTAGGTGACAGTGTAAGGTGGTGACTGCTGGATAAGCTTGTAGCCATAAAAACAAAAATGCTGAAAGAAAAGAACAATTTCTATGATCCCATAATAAGTGAAATAAGATATTGGAACTCTTGGTTTCTTACTGTGGCCAATGTAGGAACAGCTGGACCAAGAAAAGCTTGGTTGAAAGGTGCTTATTTGATATAAAACTTCCTCTTACGGGTTCACAAACCTGTCAATCAGCCCTGAACTGCTGAGAAAGTTAGACAAGATGTTCACTACAGGTTTCTTCCAACTGAATGATTCTACTCTATTTTTCTATATTCTCTATAAATTTTACATAAATCTGTTTCTGTTTCAGCCAAAACACAGACATACGATAGGAAAAGTGAGAGATGTTCTGCTGAGATGCAGCTGGAATGAGCTAAACTTTGTGTCAGCTCCATGCAGATGAACTCCTGAATGGTCATGGCATGCATGGTCAAGGTGTGCAAGATCAGTTCAGGCATGATTACACCTGACTTATCATTTTCTGGGCCTACAAAAATTAATCTAATCCAGAACCCTATTTTATTTCTTCTTCATTTTGTGTTAAAACTCTGGGAGAATTTTGAAAAGAAATGTCTGAAGAACACAGAGCTGACAGAAGAACATGCAATCTTTTTTTAAGCAGGCTCTCTGTTGGGAAAATTATTACTTATTAGATGTTTTTATTGAGACAGAGAGAAGCTCTTTCAGGTGCCTGTTTTTCAGCTTTTAACTGGTTTCAGACATGCTTATTAATAAATATTAGCTAATGTGAGGTTGTTTTGTTGGTCTTGTGTGCATACACTTGGGGAAAAAATCCACTGATGTAAAGCCAGAAGTCAGACTGAGCCCTTTTGTTATTGAATAGTTTGCTTAGTGTTTTTAAATATTCAGCATTTGTCCATCTAATGAATTAGTGGGAAACACTGACATCAGTCACTTTAGGCCATAAAAACTCAGCCCCACTTTTTAACAGGGAGGGTCTACCACTCCTCTTCTGAGAGTGTGGGGAGATTCCTCCCTGGAGTGGGGACATCTTCAAGGTCACTCCCTAAGGCTGAGGAAAGAGATTTGGTCATTGGGATGAGTGAGTGACATCAATCCCTACTTAATAACTGTTTTTCTAGCTTTAATATCATTGCTTCAATAAATAGTGCACTATGCTCATAGTTAGAGCACTTGGTAGTAATTATTTACTACTACTACTACTTATTTACCACACTTTGTAGTAAATAATTCTGATTAAGATATTTATTATCATCATCAATGTAAATAAATAATCATCATCAATGTAAATAAATAATTTTATTATTCGTATAACTATGTTTGCGTTGCCATCCTCATACAAAGGCTCAATTACGCCTCTATAATGCTTGAGGCAAACCAAGCCTGGGACTGGGATTGGATCCAGCCACATCCAGAGTCCCCTCTGAGAAGGACTTAGGAAAGCCAGGGGTTCCTTGCTGCACCTTGTGACTCAAGCAGGAGGGTCACCCTAATAAACCTTGTCCAAAGCTTCCATTCTGCCCAATATTCCCAAATTAAACTGAAATGCCCTCAGTGCACAGGACTAGAGAGCCAATAAGGAAAAGCTTTCCACCACTGAAATGATTTTGTGCTGGTTTCCTAAGTACAGTGCCTCAGGATTTGCTAATGGAAAAGCAACAGGCACATGTGAAACAGCTGGGAAGAAACAGTTAGGCAGCACATAGAGTGAATAAATCAGTGTTTGCAGCCAGGGTGAAATATGGGCCAAGTCTGTGGTTTGGAAAGTACCATAAAATTCCCTAAGGAAAATGCAGATTGGACTTGGCTTTAACCTCTCCTCAAATACAGACACAGTTCACTGATAGGTCACATCAAAGGTCCCCTCTAACACCCCAACACGTCTGACTGTTGTCAGACTGACTGTAAATTGGATTGCTCCAATTATCTGGGCTCTGGGAAGAATAACAGTGCAGTAAATAAAGGTCTCTGGAGGTTTGTCACAGGCTGGTAACAGCTCAGTGAGTGCCATTGTCATCCCTACGGATCAGCCTGCATTGGAACACTTCACCATCCGTGCACATTTAACTGCAGCTCTCCCAGGAGAGCCTCTTGTTGCAGAGCGTACCCTGCTGGTGTCTCCCAGGAATTTAGGGAAGTGTTGATGTGAATTGGCTGAGAATGTAATTTCCCCCTCTTCTTCCCATCACACATAAAACACGTGGCAGTGCCTGGCCCAGACGGTGTGAGCCATTAACTCAGGCACTGCACAGAACATCAGCAACAGCTTAGAGCCACTTGGGAGCACAATGCAGAGGTTCTAAAGAAGGAATGTTCACAGCTTTCTTAGATTATTTTATCTGACAACTGCTAGGCTTTGTTTGGGGTTTGCAGTTGGTTGTTGTCAACATTTCCTGTGCAGGGATTCTTGAAAAAAACAAACCCACAAATAATCTTTGGACCTGCTAAAAACTGAGATGTGGGTGAAAGTTATTTGGGACACTATTTATTTTCTAGCTCTCTAGCACTGAAGAATCACAGAATCACAGAATATCCTGAGTTAGAAGAGACCCACCAGGGTCATGGAGTCCAAGCCCTGTCCCTGCCCAGACACCCCAACAATCCCAGCCTGTGCATCCCTGGGAGCGTTGTCCAAACCCTCCTGGAGCTCTGGCAGCCTTGGGGCCGTGCCCATTCCCTGGGGAGCCTGGGCAGTGCCAGCACCCTCTGGGGGAAGAACCTTTCCCTGAAATCCATCCAGACCCTGCTCTGCCCCAGCTCCAGCCATTGCCTGGGTCCTGCAGGGAGTCTCCTCCTGCCCAGGCTGAACCAGCCAAGTGCCCTTAGCCACTCCTCATACAAATTCCCTTCCAGATCTACATCAATGACTTGTGCTGTGTATCCTCTGAACCACTGTTATGTTACCTAGAGGAAGCAGAAGTTCTAAATAGATCCTTGGACACTAATTAAAGGGAGAAGAGTAGAAATTCTGCCTTGATAATGTTGTCGGTAATTATCCTTTATGACATTATAAATCTGATTTTTTTCCCCCAACTTTTATATCTGCTCGTGTTCCTCTGTGAAACAGTGGAGTTTATTTAAAATTAGCAGCAGTTTTATTAATGACACTCAACATTTCCAGTAATGGCTGTATAATGTAAATCCTGTAAAGTGCTTAATAGGACACAGCTTCTTGTTTGGATGCATGTGGTGATAAATTAGAAAGAAACTAATAAAATGTGGAGCAGGAGGAGAGAAAGCTGGAGAATTTTCAGGGCAGTGAACAGAGAGATGTGGCCAATAATGATGTATATCACAGATCATCACAGGACAGTGAATAACCTTTCTGTTTTTACAGAATTTTTCCTAAACTCTCTTAATTTTCCTAATTTTTTTCCACCAGCAGTTTTGGGGTTTGCATCTGAATGGACTAAGGAAAAAAGTACCTATAGGCCATGCCCTGAGATTGTTCAAAGCCAGGTTGGATGGGGCTTGGAGCAACCTGGAGTAGTGAGAGGTGACCTTGCCCATGGCATGGAATGGAATGGGATGGGTTTTATGCCCCAGACCAGGTTGCTCCAAGCCCCCTCCAAGCTGGCCTTGGTCACTCCTTCCAGGGGTAGCACAAGATGTGGGCACTTCCAGGATTTTGGGATATGCTGTGGTTCACCTGAAGCTGCTTTGCCAATGTGTACTTTGGGTTATAGAAGATTAAGAGACTCTTTGAAAGGTACAAAGGAAATCTGATGTTCTACCTAGAGAGAGGACTGTCAGATTTAAGATATTAACTACATATTGCTGGGCCAACTATTAAATTTCCTTCAGTTCCTGGATTATTTAATAGAAAGTTCTGTTCTTTGATAAAACACAGATTTCATGTTTGCCATATCTTCAACTCTCAGAAGAATTCTGTTTGTGTCACTGAAATATGGCATCTTTGCTTTGACATGAAGGGAATTTGTTTTAAAAATTGGCTGACTGGTGGTGAGATCCTTGAACATCCAGAAATTCTTCACTGCATCAAAAATGAGAGTGGGGTAGTTAAAAACTCAGTTTAAAGTCTTCTGGTAAATGAGACTTCACTCTAAAACTGCAAAACAGAGTAAGCCCAAGTCCATGAGGATGCCACAGATACATTGCTGTCAGCAAAAATATAAAGACTTTTGGGAGACCCAAATCTGACTTCCAGTGCTAATACAAATCTATGATTTGTGTTATTAGCCAGCTTCTTGCTGACCCATAAACTTTGTGGACTGTTTTTTATGATAGAAGAGCTATGCAAGGTATGGGGGGAGAAATCAGTAATTTTAAATATATGAAATGGAAATGATTGATCTCTCCTAGATATATAAAATAATAATGTTTGAAGTGACAGGAAAATCTGTGGGAAGCTCTGAATAATAGTATATACTAATGTTTAAATATATTATGACAATCCCTCTTTAAAAATCAAACTGCAGCTCTAAATCATGCTCTGATAGCTCTTATTATCTGAATTATACTGAATTATGAACAGCCATTGCCTAGGGTGTGGATGTAGATATATATGGGGTTTAATTCTGTCATTTTTTAGCACTGGTCAGTGTTTGGAGATATTTTCCTACGTTGAGAGAAGTGTTTTACATTGTCTGTCTGAAACACCTCTCCCTGTTTCCTGTAGGTCAATGAACACCCAGAGTGGATATTTATGTCCTGAAATGTATTCATTGTCCTAAAACTTGACTGGCTGGAATTTTCAAACTTGCCTTAAGGATAGTGATGCCCAGCTCTCATTAATTTTAATTCAATTAAATTAATTTGGTTACTCATTTCCCATTTTAATTTTAATGGGAATTGGGCATCCAAATCCCATAGGCAGGTTTAAAAATATCAGCCAGAAGATAATGAATATTCAAGGGAATGGAATTCCAGAGCAAGCTGGAACTTCTCTGCTGTGAAAGTTCTCCTAAAGAGCCACTTTGCTGCTTTGTGTGGTCAGGAGTCAAAACTGAGGTTCTTCCAGAAAAAAAAAAACCTACTCTGACAGTTCTTCAGAAGTCAACCTTCCTGTCTGAGAAAAATACTAAGAAAATGTGGGGGTTTTTAAGCATCTATCATGTTACTCAACTTTTATTTCATGGAAATTTCAAACAATGATATATAAAGAGTCTCTTTCTTTCTGCTGTTGTATCTGATATCTTTCATAAACCAAATATTCAGAACTTATTGTCAAATCTAAAGTTGGTGACCATATCAACAGGAGCTATTATTGGTCTTAACATTCTGAATGTCTTTTCTCTATTTTTAATGTTTCTGGGAAGCAATATTCCTTTTTCCTTTTAATTACCAGGTTGCAGCCTCTTTTGTGTACAATAGAACTATACTGGAGAAATTAAATTTCTCAATTAGCAATGGAAAAAGAAGAGCAGTTTAAGTGGCAAAATAAGCAAGTCAAACCTCCCTTAATTAATTTTATCATTGCCTTTTTTTCTTTTAAGAAAAAAATGCAGTTTAGCTTCACAGGGGAAAATGTCACTTAATCATGCTACATTTAATTGGAACAAATAATTATAGTGAAATATTAATCATTATGCACTGAAGGCCCATTTGAAATGTAATCAGTGTGAATGGAAGCCAGCCTGCTTCCTGCCTTAATTTGAGCTGTAACCTGGATCAGATGTGTTTCCCAGGAATCTTTGTCCAATTCTTGTAGCCATTGTAAAGCTGGAAATAGCTTGAGTATAAAATTCCATGTAACTAAGCCACTGGGTATGAAAATTCCCACTGTGAGAGCCTGTACACATCCTGGAAGAAACATTAGGATGGAGTTTTCAAAGCCCTGGGTAAGTGCTGTCAGTATCCATTGTCATGGTAATCTCATGGGAAATTTTGCCATTAAATTCCATGGAAGTGGAGTTTTTTCAGTGCCATGAGCTTGTAAAGAATTGCTTTCAAGAACTGGGAGAAAAAAAAAGGTAAACACTGTGATTGCATCCATCAGTTTCCATTGCATCAATCAGCTTCCATTTAAACACCCTCTGTTGTTAAATTGAAATGAAGATGGATTTGTTGTTCTGGATGGTTTAGACATCTATTAATTATACATGCACATAATATTTAATTATCATGAGTAAGTGTGGCAATTTTCTTGAATTAGAGATGGATTATTCCATTCACATCCCAGCAATTGGACTTTATGATGTTTGTCAGTTCATAATTAGCTTGGAATCACTAGCTATGATGTGGGTATTAGGAAGTTTGGAAATCCTTGGAAATCCTACAATTTGAGGAGCCTCTTGTGGCGCAGATGGCCTCCTGGATGCCCAGGGGAAGTCTGAACCCTTAAAGTTTATTTATAACTTCTTCCAAGCTCCTGATTGCCTGACCCTGAGCTGGGCCAGGGGAGGGGCAGGTTGGGGATCAGGAAGAGGTCCTTCCCCAGAGGGTGTCAGGCACTGATCAGGGAATGGGCACAGCCCCAGGGCTGCCAGAGCTCCAGGAGGGTTTGGACAGCGCTGCCAGGGATGCACAGGCTGGGATTGTTGGGGTGTCTGTGCAGAGCCAGGGCTTGGACTGGATGGTCCAGGTGGTTCCCTTCCAGCTCAGGTTATTCTGTGACCTCTGGGAGAAGGGGAAATGGAAGAAGGAGAAAAGAAGACACACCCAGAGAATTTGCTGGTGCCCAAGCTGAACTCTCCAATTTCAGCAAGCAATGAGAACACTGAGTAATTTCCTCCCCAGAGTAACTATTCAGATGCTGTGCAGTGTTTCCCTATTGAGAAAATCCTTTATGTTCCCTAGATTCTCCATGTGGCTCAGCTGAACATGTATTACCTGTGTAGTCAAAGTGAGATCTGCTCACATTTCCTCTCTTCCTGCTTTGCTCTTTCCCTGCTCCTTCGCTCTCCATGTTCCTGCCAGTGTTTTGCTGTTCCCAGGAAGAGCTGTGGCTGAGTGTTGCTGCTCAGGAATTGGCAGTTTGCAGCCAGGGTGTGAGCAGAAAAATGTGTGGGAGAGGGGGAAGAGAGAGGGGTGGAGAGGGAGAAAGCTCATCTAAGCTCTTTTCTGGGAACGCTTTGGAGTTCAGGCTTTCTGTCAGGTGCCTTTGACAGGAGTCAGGACTCACTGAATGGATGAAAGGGAGAGAAGAAAAAAGCAAGGCTGAGGCAATTTGAGAGAGTATCCGGTGTATCTTGGAGCGAGATAGCATTCAAAGGCCAGGTTTAATTTAAGCAATGGCTCTGTGGAGTCTATTAACCTTTCTACCCTCCCTCCCTCCCCCCATGCTGAGCACTAACTGTCTTTTCTGGCTTTTTTAGAAGTATCTTCCCAGCTCTGCTGCACCATTTTTCATCTCCTCTTTGAAGGAGGTATATCCCTGAAATTATCTGTTCGGAATCATGCTAATCCAGCTGCTCTATCACCCAGTAAGGAAGGTAAATATGGATTGTAAATGGGGTTAGTATGACAAAAGCTGGGAGGTGGGAGAGACAGGAGTAAGGAAGGCAGCAGGAAGGATGGAAATGATGGAGTTAGCAGGGCAAAATGAGTTTGAAGGGAGCAGGGGGAATGTGGGTCAGATATTCTGCCAGTGTAAATGTCACAGGTGTGCTGGCTTTTGTAGGTCTCTGCCCACTGATTGCAGCAGGAAAGTTTGCCATGCTTTCTAGTCCCAGCTAATTATAGCAGGCATGCCAGGCTCCTGTCCATGCATGGGAATGACCTGGGCTTTATATCCTCTTCTTTCCTTCCCTGATCTCTGACCTGACTTTTGTAATGTCCCCTCAAATCCTTGCTGGATTAATCTACTGAGTTTGGCATCTGTGACCTGGACAGGACTAAAAAACCACCCCTCTACTCAGTATTTGAGTAACTGAGTTCTACTTAGCATAAACTGGGCTTTATAATGAATTTTTGTCCTTTTTTTTAAATTACTGGCATTTCCCACTTACTTTTTAAATTTAGCTCTAAAAAAAGAGAAAAAAGAAAACAAGTTTGATAAAACATTTTTCCCACTTAAATGGTGTTTTGGTATGTAGAAAGGCTGCACTCCTGTCATGAGTGTCCCCTGTGCTGGCACAGCTGAGGGACCTCGAGTGCTGTGTCCAGTTCTGGGCCCTCAGGGCCAGAGACCTTGAGGGGCTGGAGCGGGTCCAGGGAAGGGAACAGAGCTGGGGAAGGGGCTGGAGCCCCAGGAGAGACTGAGGGAGCTGGGAAAGGGGCTCAGCCTGGAGCAAAGGAGGCTCAGGGGGGACCTTGTGGCTCTGCACAACTCCCTGACAGGAGGGGACAGCCAGGGGGGTCAGGCTCTGCTCCCAGGGAAAGGCACAGGAGGAGAGGGAACGGCCTCAGGCTGGGCCAGGGGAGGTCAGGTTGGGCATCAGGAGGAATTTCTTCCTGGAAAGGTCTGTCAGGCCTTGGAAGGGGCTGCCCAGGGAGAAGTTGGAGGTGTCAAAGGAAGGCCTGATCATGGCACTCAGTGCTCTGGGCTGGTGACAATGTGGGCATCAGGCTCAGCTTAGACATGATGGTCTTTGTTCCAACCTTAATGGTTCAGTCATTCTACAGAACTGCCCATAGAAGCTGTGGCTGCCCCTGGAGCCCTGGAAGTGTCCAAGGCCAGGCTGGATGGGGCTTGGAGCACCCTGGGATTAGTGGAAGGTGTCCCTGCCCATGGCAGGGTTGGAACTGGATGGGCTTTAAGGGCTTTTCCAACCCAGACCATTCCCACAGGTGCAGCAGGAGGTACCTTTTTGTGTTACAACAGTTGCAAATAACAACTTCAGATGTTTCCAGTATTTTAAATAATACATACTGTAT
>VZRX01021240.1:0-21135 GCA_013398075.1 Notiomystis cincta
GGCCCCCCCTGTGCTGCTCGGCCGCGGTCATCTCATCTCCCCGCTCTGGTGGCCCGCTGGGGTCCGAGTCCCAGTAAATGCGGGTGTATTTCAAGTCGGAGCATTTTTGGAGTCTACGTTTTCCTTTCCTGGACTGGAATAATCCTTGTCCTTCGCACCAAATGATTTTGCCATATCCGTGTAGGTGCAAATAAACGGGCTCGGTAGAGTGACTGTGCGCAATCAATAAATTAAACAGCTTGCGGAAATACACTTTGTAAAGCTGTTATTCCTGCTGTACTATTTCGGACTTAACGGATCCTCAAGATAAAGTATTTATCCAAAGACAACCTATAAAATTTATAATCCCAGTGATTATGTAAAACTAAGGATTTAACAGAGAAACTGATTTTATAGGTCATTACAATCTCCATCTCCCCACTGCTCATGCTGCACATTCCAAAAACACTGAAGCCCCTTTCTCTGTCCTTTCACTCCTCTTCTTTTTGATGATGTTCAAAAATCCTCGAGTCACCTCTGCTCCAGTGGTTGTCCCTATTTTTTCTTCAGAGATGGCCTGATAAGCA
This sequence comes from Notiomystis cincta, assembly GCA_013398075.1. Classification (NCBI taxonomy): domain Eukaryota; kingdom Metazoa; phylum Chordata; class Aves; order Passeriformes; family Notiomystidae; genus Notiomystis; species Notiomystis cincta. The sequence goes on from VZRX01021240.1 coordinate 567, forward strand.
AACAAATTATTGAACAATTATTTGCAGTTTATAATACCTTTGAAATCTTTAATTTTAGACCTCTAGAAGAGTTCTGCGTCCAAAAGCCTGCCTGTCTTGTTCAACCATATTATTTAGTGTGATGCAAGTACTACCTCTGTGTATGAGCTCTACCTTCTGGTATGCTTTCAATATTTTGAAAACAGCTACCTGGAGGAAAACTAAAAACCAGCACAACATGTCATCAGCTTCCAACTTCCATCCAGCATCAACAGGGTTGTCAATGTTAAAGCAAGCATACAAACTTTGGGATTTGTTCAAAAGGCAGAACCCTTTAAGCAGAAGAAGGCAGCAGAAGTATCCTTACCCTGTGAAGTAGCTGCAGAAGTGAATGAGCCCCTTGGGTTTGTGGGAATTTGCTGAAGATGTAACCAATATATGTTGATTTTTGAGTGGGAAAGCAGATTAGCCTACCAAAACTAAGGATGAAGAAAGTATTGTCATCTAAGCTATATCCTATACTTTATCTTCTAACTTCAATTCTCATTCACAAACCATGGGCTCCTGATGCCATGCAACCTGACATTGCTCAAGTGTGTTTTCCCTGGAAGTCAGTATTTATTACTGTATGATTTTTGCAAGACCATTTAGGTTGAAGAGGATTTGTTGGATTAAGCAGACATAGATCCAGTAAAGGTTTCTCTTTCGTGCAGTTCTTCAGAACTAACTTAAGCTGTTACAGCATTAAGTGGAACATTTCTGTTTTACTAGTTGTTGTTGTTTAGCATGATCCAAACATATGTTTATCCTGAAATGCATCTCTTAATGCCATATGCCACAAAGATAGCAAGAACATCAAGTTTAAGCAATGGACATGTGTTCGGTTATAAACATGGACATATTGACTATCTGTGTTGATGTAATCACAGCGAGATACAACTGACTTCAAACCATTATATTCAGTTTCTTAAGCCTCTTCCAGAAAACCCTGTTGAAGGTCAGAAGACACAAAGCAGCATAAGCCTATGAATGCCAGAACACTTCATAGACTGTAAGCTGGTTTTGCACGGAAAGATCAGCTTTGTGGCCTTAAGCAAATTGTATCAGTACAAATGACTTCTACTCTGTAATAAAGAAAAATTATCTCTGGATGAAAAGCCACCTTTGCAAAAAAAAAAAAATCATAGCTTTTTACTGGCTTTATGTTCAAGAAGTCTGTTTTATCTATCACGTGGAGCTTTTCAATATTAAAACAAGGCACCTACCACATTTTTTACTGAAGTATTGTTTACTGAGATAACTTCATCTATGCTGCAAATCCTCTTCCTGAGGATACCAGGCATGAAAAGCAAGGGACAGTTTGCCCTGCATATAAATAGAGCATGAGTTAATTACTACCTACTCAATCTTAACTGGGTATGTAAGTAACTGAAGCATTATACTGCAGCTGAAACTTGTGGGCAGGATCCCCCTGAACTCACTTTGAGTTTATTCTTACAGGACTACCAAAGGTGACTTTTATCACTGTTGTCACATCTTTGTTTTTAAAGTGTCATGCAATGCCTAATATATAAATTTTTAGCTCTTTGTCATCATGGGAATAAGGACATCTGGAGAATAATTCCTGTGTTCTATTGTTTTTTTTCCCTTTCTTCTTTCTTGGTAACCTGGCTTGCAGAGATGTTTTTGTACAGTGCATAATGCTATAGGGATTAGGGAATCAGTCCCATAAGCACAGTAAGAAAACAAACACTATTATCAGACTCCCAGAAAGAATTTATGTGAATATCAATATCTTCTTAAATTATCCAGTAATCCCAATAAGGAAAGGCCCTAATTTCCAGAGGGTAAATTTCACTAAGAGTAGGTTATTGTAATTTGGTTTAAACTAGTGTTCAAACTGCATTTATTGGATAATTTTCTAAAATACCAACACAGTTTAACAAAGGTCAGATATAATTCTTGATTAGGGTCCCTGTAATTTTATATTCCATTCCCTGTGTTGTCTGTAATGTTTTCAAACATCACTGAACATTTTTTCCTCTGCTCTTCTTTGTATCATTTTTCTACACACTGAACTGTCACTACCTGCTCTTTTATGATTCCTGCTACTAAAATGACGTGAGAGCTTGATTTCTTTTGCCTGTGTCTGCTGCACTTTTTAGCTTTTCATCTTGTCTCCTTACATAGAAGTCAAGTATATGCTCATGTTAACTCCCCTTGTTACTCAAGTGGCATCACAACTGTAATCTGCAGAGCCAGGACATTGCATCTCTTGAGCATGCAGGATTCCCTGCCCCTCAGAGGAATTGTGCCAACTGCTTCTTCTGCTCTTACCTGCCAATTTAAGGAAGGGCACTGAGTTTAAAAACTCTGTGGGATGAGGATCTTCTTACAAACAAGTTTGGTGCACCTGCAGAAACCATCAACTAAAGATGCAGAATCAAACCAAGACAATATTATATCAAGAATATAAAAGTAATTAATTGTACACATAGCTAAAATTAAAATATCCTAAATTTGCAAGATAACTTTGAGCTGTTGAGATTTTATTGTTGTTTTATTTCTTACTGATTATGTAGGTTTTTCATCAACCATATATTTCATTTTCATCTTAGTTCTTAATAGTTAACAGGCAAAATGTCATTTCCATCCCAGGACTTTCAAAGGGATGAAAAGAGGCCAAGGAAAAGAAAACTCTCACCTTATTCCTAATCTGCTACAAGGGCAGTTCCTGCAGAAGAAGGTAATCTTGTTCTCAGATGATATAATCCTCCATTTCTTCTCTTGTATAGGATTTGACAATTTTGAAGCCACTGGGTGATCTGTGGCTTTCATCTTATCAACAGGAAGACTAAACTACCAAAGTAATTTCCATCAGATCAGAAAATAAGTTGTCATATTATGTGGAGATAGAGTTGTCATTACTGCAGGGGAAGAAGGAGGACATGGGGCTAGGGAAAGGGGTGGAATTGCCTGCTTTAGTAATCTGCAGAATCACAGATTGGATCAGGCTGGGAGGGACCACAGTGGGTCACCTGGTCCAACCTCCCTGCCCAGGCAGGGTCATTGCAGAGCACAGGGCACAGGGTTACATCCAGGAGGTTCTTGAGTATCTCCAGGGAGGGAGACTCCACAGCCTCTTTGTGCAGCCTGTTCTAGTGCACGGTCACCTGCACAGTAAAGAAGTTGTTCCTCACATTCAGGTGGAACTTTCTGTGCATCACTTTCTGCCCATTGCCTCTTGTCCTCTTGCTTGGCACCATGTGCTGTAATTACCAATTTGTAGTAATTGTCAAGCCACCTTTTTAGGCACCAGGAGTCCTCTAACTTTTAAATGCTGTAAAGATGAACACTTGTAAAGACAAAATCTGTAAAAATTTAATGAAGACTCTGTAGGATCTATACTCCAATAAGTAGATGAATGCATTAAAAAGTGTAATGTTACATAATTATTAAAAATTCTTCCACATCAAAAGCATCCACAGCCCACATGAGCAGTTTGATTACTGTGTCTGTCAAATCCAAGTGTTCAGGAGCTGCTCAGTGATAATACCCCCAAGATTCAAATCTTTTACCCCTAAAGCCTGTGAACTGGAGGCTTCTCAGGTCACTCCAAGAGTTAAATGAACACCTAGTTTATGTTGTTGTTAGGAATGCACAGAAGTGACTCTGACTCCATAACCAACAAGGAAGATACTGGTAAAGAATTTTCAAAATTAAGTAGCTGTTTGGTTTTGCCTGTCTAGAAGCAAGATAAAACTACTGGAGGAGAGGCATCTTGTGTGATAAACCACCACAGTTCCGAAGGGCTGAGAAGCAATTCCTCCAGCTGTGCACATCAGACTGCACACTGCCCTCACTGGACCCTGCAAACTACTTAGGGAGCTCGGAGAATTTAACTTCACAGGCCTGTACACCAAGAGGACAGTGGTCCAGCCTGCTGGTTTATTTCGTGTCCCTCAGGAAAGACAAGACTTCATATGGGATATGATTACTGTGAAACAGAGCCACGATATAAAAACAGAAAGGGTGAGCAGTTGACTATTTCAGCTATTTTCAGATGCTTCTCTCCTTAAGTCATAGGTGTTTATTACAAGTCAAATATCAGTGACAACTATGAAAGCAGCTTAAATGTTAAATATTGATATATCATTTTCATGTTTCATTTGTAGCAATCTACAAATAATTCTGACTCAAATAGAGTGTCACTTCTTGAAAATATTATATGTCAGCTTAGTATGGCAATGTGTGAAGCTTCTCCCTGTATACAAAGAGGAAAGAAACCCTTTGTGCCAAATGCATTAAAATTCTAGGTATTTTTCAGGCTTGGTAATACCAAACAAAATTGAGAACTTTTCAATCTGCATAACACACATCCCATTGTTTTGCTAGATGGAGTAAGAAGAATTTATAGCAACATAAGATATGGATTATGTATTATTTATAGTTTTGTGTAGTGGTGATTTGGTAGATAAAAGTTTTCTATTAGTGTAAATAGGATACCAGTAGTATTTTTTTTCTTGGGAAGAAAAGCCTTATCTATGAATTCTCACTTGAAAAGGCAGTTTTAAACATGAATTAACATTAATGGAATGAACAATATTTGTTTTTTAACTTCAAAGTAACTTCTGGTTAAAGAAAGAAATTAACTACAAATAAATACGGAATAGCATTAATCCATGCATGTATTCCCAGAAAACTAATCCCACAAAACTGTCCTGAAAATAGTAACTTTAGCACTGAACTGCAGATTTTCATTTATCTAAAAGCTCTCATGTTGTTACTTCCACTGATCTGAAAGGCAGTACATATTTCAGGGGCAATTTTAATTTAATTTTCTAATTCTACCCTCAACATGTGAGACAACAAAATATTACATGACTAACATCTTGAAGACTGCCTGATTACAAAAGTTCAAAAGGATAAGATGTTGAAGTACTCCATTTGTCAAAGAACAATCGTGATCTTGCAATTCTGATCTCCTCCCATTTAGCGTGGGAGGAAAATCCTGTATTCTGTAAACATACAACAATAACATGGTAATGACAGAGAGATCTTTTTTTGGTTTTTTGTTTTGTTTGTTTTTTTTTTTTTAATCTCAGTGACCTTTCTTACATAGAAGAGAAATTGCACAACCTACATTTCAGATGCAGCATATGCAAATCTTTATTTCATGACACATAACACTTGTTAAAACTCAGTAAAACCTCTCTGTTCCTTCTCTGCGCTGCCTTAGTGATGACACTCAAGCTTCACAGGTGACTGATAATAAACACAGAATCTCCTTTGTGCTCTTTCCTAGCTCATCCAAACTTTGAGCTACACATGCAGTTCACAGCATTGATGTCTTCCCATTGAATTGCCATCTAAGAAGCAACATTTAAAAAGAAATCCAACTCCAATCTAGTTCATTATTTGTCAAAAGCCTTCAAAAGTTGAACTTTTTCCATGGGAAAAAATCCCTAAAGCCTTTTTTGCTAAAGCTTTAGTCTGTCTTTAAAAACAAGCATCCTAGTTTAACTTCCAAATCCACTCAATCTTTAATGAGTTCTTGCTATTCTTCTCATACTTGTGCTCTTTTTGTCTTACTCAGGTGTTGAAATTAAATTTATACCACAGCTTCAACCCTCAGTTTTTAGGTAGGAATACTGCTACTTCTCCTTGTGCTTTTGTTGACTGCAGAAACTGTTACTCCCTTATATTACACTGCAATATTTGAGAGCTGACAAAATAAAACTAGGAATAGAAAACACGGACTGAAAAGTTAACTTTCCTGCTCCACAGTGTTCCTTGTCCACTTCACCACATAAACCAACAGATTTAGGCAAATGTTGGGAGCAACCTTTCAATGGGCAAAGTAAAATGAAGAAAGGGGTAAAAAACCAGTCCCTACTGCAATTTAGGCCTGTGAAATAAAATACACCGTGACAAAACAGACAGAAACAACTGATTTTCCAAAGTTCCTACCATTAATTGAGAAATGCCTTTTGGATATCGTGTTCAACATCTGTTGAATATAATGGCACAGCAAATCCTGATGGAGAATCCTCCTTTCTTCAAGTTCAAAATCAAAAAAGGGTTTCATGTCTTTTGGACAGGGGCTCTGATCACTGCAGATGCACAGACTATTTCATGTTGGAGACCATCAGAGACTTCTTCAGCAGCTTTACACACTCAGATGATGACAAACCATAATGCAGCATGACTCTACTCATTATTTACAGTAAATAAAGAATCTGGAAGTTTTTATGGCTGTATCAGCAGTTCAGCTTAAAATTTGAACCTCAAAGACAGGACTACCTTTCTAAGTAAAAGGAGTACTGTGGGACACTTGAAGTTTTCAAAATATCCCCAGCAGGATATCCTTGAAGTATCCTTGAAAGTATCCTCTTCAAGCCTGTTCAGGAATACCACTCCATGCTGAGAATTGTGGATACTTGTAATTCAGAGTAGCACAAAGACATCTAAACACTTCAATTATATGAAACTCTTCAGAACTATGAAAAAACCCACCACCTTTAATTTTATACATGCAGCTTCACAACCTATTATGCAAATTCTAATTATATTAGCATTTTGCTCACCATACAGTATAGCCATGAAAATGATCATTCTGCATTATGAACACTTCCTCTAAGAAGTCATAAATCAACAGAAACACAGGTTTAAAAATTTTCAACTTTGAAATTTATTTAGAACTCAGGGGTTAAGCGTGGTAAGTTTCCAATTGTCTGATAATAGCATACCCATTTAACTATCATGGAAATTGCACTAATTCCCCCTGCCCCCTCCCCCTTAGAAATCTGGTTCGTTTTAACAGCCGGTGGTTTTGCAAATAGTGCACTCTGGGACACTACTGCAATTCCTGAGTGTTCAAAGCTACTGTATAATACATTAAGCTGAAAGAAAACCAACAAAATTATTATTCAGAGCTAAACCAGCTATTCTACCTTACTGCTGAAGTACAGAATCATAAAATGCAATGCATTTTAACAAAATTAAGGAAATTATTTAGAATGCTTAAAAAGGGGAAGAAAGAAGGAAAAAAAAAGAGAAAAAAAAAAAAACATTTTAAAAAATGACATCCATTTTGCCTTAGTTTAAAACTAAATAATTTTTAGCCTCAAGTCATTAGCCTCAAGACTATTAAAAATGGCCAGTGAACTTAAGACTCACTCAGACTGATATGTAGTTGTGACTAAAATATCCATGTTGGTATTCCTTGACCTTTTAGGGTATTCCTAGCGGCTCTAACAAAAGCAGCATAACAGGGTATCTCTGGTTCATCATTCTAGTGCTCTTGAAAATGAGTTACTAACAGCACTGACCAGAGTGCTTACACATGGAATTTCAGACAATCACCCTACAATGCACTTCAGCTTTACCGTGCAAAAGCCAATCTAGTCACAAACATCCCCACATTAAACACATTAAATTGTGCCAAAGTATGTGACGTGAATAAATGTCAGCTAATCTATCAACAAACTGACAAATGTCAGCATTGTTTAAGCCCAGAATAAAATTTCATTTGTCAGAACTGGCCTCCTCCATGGGCAGACTGCATAGTCTATCTAAATTACTAGTTTTCATACAGGAAAATCTCTTCCAAGTTGTATTTACTTGAGAAACAGGTTTAGAGGAGAGTTTCAGCCCTCTAAATCAGCTGTGAATTAAAACATCAAGAAAGAGGTTCCACCATCAGTTGGTGGGATTTCTCCATGATAGACCACAATCACTTCTTGATCAAAACAAAGCTGAAGCAGTGGCAGCTGATGGAAATGCTAATTACATCGTTCTTGCATCATCTCTCCTGATGCATTTTTCTCATTTACAGATGATTTTAGCGGAAGGGTTCTTCAGGCTGCAGCTGAACAAAAAGCAACTTCTTGTCTCAAGCTGTTTGTTTTCTTTATGGAAACTTGTTTTGAACAAAGAACTAATAGTACAGGCAACTGCCAGCAGGAACTACCAAGAGATAATGTGTTCCACTTTAGGATTATGTCAGTGGCTTGCCAATCCTTTCCCCCTAAAGTATTTGTAAAAACACTGGAAATACCTATGAAATTTATAAAACAGCTCCTAAAACATCTGCTTAATGTCCTTTTCCTTCAAATATAAAAGACCTCCACATTTCAGGGTCTTTTGCTATGGGTACAAGGGAGAGGTTGAGGAAGAGGTAAAAGGTAGGACAAGTTCTATCATTTCAGTTGCTATGTTACAAAATTTAAATGACTACTACGCTAGAGATTAAATACAGACTTTACATAAACAATCAGAGCAATGGGAATAAACTGTAACTGAAGCCATATAAAATCCTTATCAGGTCAAATGACAGTATATTAAGAATAACCATATATGTTATATAGAAGATAATATACACAGATTTTAACAGTTATTTTCCCCCTTAAAAGTCACTGTCGGTCGGATCACAGTCTTACTGTACAGACAAGTGACTGGAATATTTGAAATTACTAATGGGGTACACTGAGGTTATAAAAGCAAAATGTTATCAAGTACACCTTTGCACATGTCTATACTATGACTTAAATTAAAAGCCTAAAGCATTCTCCTACGTACTCCACTTTCAACCTAAATGGAATATCACTGACAGTATACAAAGAGGGCACTTCTAATCTAAGTTTGTGTAACTATGCTACAGGACAGCTATCTTACAAAGGAGATTAAGTTCAGATGTTTAGAAACTTTAAAAATAAGAGAAAGCTAGAAACCCTAAACAGCTACTCGAATGTAACTATTATTACCTTTTAAAGAGTATTAGACTAAACTCCAGTATTTGCTACAGTCATTGTATTAAAAGAAAGTTCTACCACACCTAAAGGATAAGGCATAGCCATCTACTAATTGGCATATTTGTTTATTTGTCTCAGTTTGTGAAAAGGTCCTTATTTGTGTAAGCAGCAAAACAAACTCCAACTGAATGATTGCTATATGCAAAAGAACTGAAGGCAATTGCCTCTGCAGTGAACTTTACAGTTCTCAACAGCACACACGCAACATGCTATCTGAAAAAAGTTACTAACTGAACTACATGTATTAAATACTGAAAAAAGTTTTACATTTTTTATTATAATTTATTTTATTTAACAATCTAAGAAGTTTGCAGCCATCAGAAGTTCCAGTGCAATTTCGGGTGCAATTGGGAATTCAGGAATCTCCGTAGAGCTGTTAGTATAGCGGACCTTGTAGGTGAAATACATGCATACTTTGGATAGGACATGGGATGGGATCTCTCTAAAATTGACCTCATTTGTTTCATTTTCTGCAAACTGACCTGTAGAAAGAAAAAAACAACACAAAAGAACACCAAACCAGAAGTCAAAATCTCAATTCACTGCAAAATGAAACAACTTACCATAATAATACAATGCATTCCAAATAGCCCTGCCTACGTATTCCAGGGTATCAGATTTGTCATTGTAAAACAGGATGTGCCACATTCAGAGCCCTCAAGAATATCAAGACACCCAGCATTACGAAATGTTTACTTAGGCTGCAGCCTCTCGACAATATGAGGAACAACTCCACCAGAAATTTAGGTTTACTTCCAATGCAGCTGATAGGTACTCTAAATCTGCAGTGTGCTTAGCTCTAAGATTTAGCTCCAAATTTCCAGCTGTCTTATCCAAGGAAAAGTTTTCTAGATATCTGTATATGCAAATGTATATATCAGTAGTCCCTTCTATGACCCAGTAGCTTTGAATTCCTCATTTTTGGGCAGATTTGACAAGAGGGCTGAAACCTCAAAGATGGATTAACTTGATAAGCTGCGAAAACAGACAGACATCAGGAACAGGGAAACTTTAGTTGTACTGGGGGGAGTTTACATGCAGTACAAGTTTATCCCTATTAGATATTAAAGAATTTATTCAGAATTCAAATCTCAAAACACAAGAACATTTGAAATCTGCTATCTATGGAGCCTATAACCATGAAACCTGGATAACACAAAAGTTAGGATCCTATGGTTAGTCCCACAGGATTTCTATTATTGTCATCTCTCTTCCCCCACATCTTTGCATTTTCAACTCATTAAACTGAAAGACAAAAAAAACCCCTAACATTAACTCCATGTTTATGGAAGACTAGCAATGTTTAGTTCCCACTATTTCTGTGGGCATCTCCTTCTAGCTACAAAGCAGAGCTATTTACTGATGTCTACACAGATTTGTGTAGAAACATCTGCATGCACTGAAGCCACTCTGGCTTGAATTTTAGTACAGGAACAGTTGGAAGCAAAAGAAGAAATGTTAGCATATTGGCCAAGTCACAGCACTGAAACAAAAGACTTACACATCAGTGAAGTTATGACCTACTGAACTAGACAGCAATAGTACTTTTCCCATTTATCTTGTTAGTATTTATACAAAATGTTCTTGACTGCTGAGTCCTTTACAGAGTCAGTTTCTAGCCCTCCAAGCAGGCTACTTTGCCTTTTATTCCTTCACACTAAATAAATTCAGAACAGGTCTTGAAACTATTCTTCCTCTTAGATGTCTGTGAGGCTGACAGGGACACAAAACACTTACTACATTTCTTCAAATACAACCATTAAAATGACAGCAGAACATTGCACTGAGAATTTTAATTGCTCAGTTTACCCAAGTATTACTAAGTAATTAAAAAATACATTAAACCAATAGATCTCTCCAGTAATCCCCCTCCCCAGAATCTAAAAGACAACATAAGAATGACCATATTCAGCTCCAAGCTCCACATAGTTTCTGCCCATCACTGGCCAAAGGTAAATACATAGGATGAGAGTAGAGAAGAGTGAAAGCACTTGTGGTTGGTTAACTTCTCCCTGTTCTCTCCCCTACTTTTTTGGTCTTCAAAAATTAGTTCAGGCACTTCTTAAATCTGATAGAGTCTCATATATTCAGTAACATGTGAGGTCCTTCCCTGCTGTAAGTCTGTCTACTCTCATCTCAGTCTTTAGCTAACTCTCATCATTAAGCTCAGGAACTCCTTGCCATAGAATGTTGTGAACATGTGGCCTTAACCCCAGCAGGCAGCAAAGCACCACACAGCTGCTTGCTCATCCACCCCTGCTGGGGACAAGGGAAGAGGAAAAGAGGTAAAAGCAAGAAAACTTGTGGGTTGAGAGAAGAAAAAGGAAACAAAACAAGCGCCACCTCTCATGGGCAAACCGACGACCAGCCAGTTCCCAAGCAAAAGATGGCTCACTTCCCTTTTTTACACCTCTCCCTTTTTTACTTTGGAGCAAGACATTACATGGAATGTAGTATCTCCTTCAGAAGTTCAGATCACGTGTCTGGTTGTGTTCCCTCCCCTCCTGTCTGGTCAGTGAGTGGAGAAAGAGTGAGAAACAGAGGAGGCCTGAACAGTGTGCAAACACCTTTCAGCAACAGCTAAAGCAGAGGTGTGTTACTGGCTCTGTTTCAGTCACAAATCTAAAGCACAGAACCACATGACCTGCTTTCTTCATGAAGAAAATGAACTCCCATATAGAACACTGGAAGTTCCACCATGGATGTGGCAGTAAAGAACCACCAGTTCTCATTCATTTTGAGTTTGGCAGCTCCAAGTTTCATATAATACCCTAAAGTTCTCATAGCATGGCAAACTAGTAGCAATGTAAGACACTGTAAGATCCCTAACTGCCCAAAAGCAGAGTCCAATTTCAGTCTAGTACCACAATACCCCAACAGAGATGGATTGTTCTGCTGGAAACAGGAACTAGGCAGAATGTGGAAAAGTTACAATTTCTTTGAACTTTCATTTACTGCATGATAAAAATTCAAACTGTCCAAAAGTGAAAACAAAGGTAAAGGTACTAAGTCTTCTGTACCTACCTGGTCCACTCAACATAGCTTTTATTGTTCCTGATGTTAATGCATGCTCTCTTTTTACAATGAACTCATGGCCATCAGAGGATATTAACTTCACATACATAGCATCTGGGCCCTCACACCCACCGTATGTTTTCTCTTCTCCATCTGTAATGGGAAAAAAGATAACGGTTTCAGAACACAATATACTGATTCTCATTACTAAAAATGCAAGTTGCAGCCTCTTCTATGCTATGTTTGTAGACTGAAGAACTCAATACAACCAGAAATGGGACAGAAGCATTTTGCAAAACTTGGAATTTTTTTTATTAACATCCCTCCATCATCAAATTCCGACATGATTTCTAACATCTACATAGGAATGAAATTTTTTTTAGACATTCTCAAGTCAGTTGAACATGCTACTGCTTCCTTCCATTAAATCTACAGTCATGTTTATCATATTAATACTTGCTAAAAATTAACTGAACACATAACTGATACTGAAAAATACAGATGGCAAGGCAAAAATGCTTTCTGAAGCACTGGTAAGAACAAAAGCAGTCAATATTCCTGCACTGAAGAAATCACATGAACTAAGATTCATCCTCCCTTAGTGCCCAACCAGACCCAGAACCTCACAGCAGCAGTGCATTCCTGTGTTGTGGCCTTTGGAAGAAAGCATGGAAAGTCCCAAAGCACTAAACTCAGGGAGATGTGAAAAGTCTTCCCACAGCAATTGGACTGTGCTTTTTCCCTTTCCCTTCTCTTTCTGTTTCACTAAATACAAGCTCTCTACTTTGTTTCTCCTGAAGCCTTTATCCCCCCTCCCTTTTTGTTCCTTCATTTATTGTATCCCGACAGTGCTACTTTTATAAGCTGAATTACTGTTGCTGGTATAGCAAATAAAACATTCCCCCAATCAAATTGCTTTGTGAATTTGAAGTTAAAATTGAATTATTATGTGGTTATGCAAATTTTAATGAAGTACTGCCAGTGCCAAACATGGTAGAATACAGTCAGAGAAAGTATAGATAAAACCAGAATCTGTCCAGTCCTGTTTCCTTAACCAGTCATTCGTTGAGACAGAAACAAGTTTCAGAAATGGAGTCATATCAGTCACAGCGTAATTTATCAGAAATCAGCCCCTATTATGACCTCTGAGCCAGAATTCAACCGGCTGACCTTAGTTAACAAACAAGCAAAGAATTATTTTTAAAAGTACACAGTGAAATTTTCTTGTCCACTACATAGAAGTTTAGTGTTATAAAAGCCTAAAGGCATTTCTATTTTAGCATGTACATTTTCAGGACTATGCAGGTTAAGCAAGTGAAATTATTTGTTAGACAGGTCTTCCAATAAATGAACAGTCATTTGAGAAAATTCTGCTACAAAACATTTGTAAGAAGTTTGAGGCTACAAGAAAAAGTGACAAGATCAGCATTTAAAGTCTTAGAATCCACCTCCTCTACTGATGTGACAGAGAAAATGCATCAAATCATGCAAAAAGAAGAAACACTGTAATATTGTGAACTTACCCATTCTCTTCTTATAAAAAATTGTTTCTTTTCAACTGCAAGTATTGCAATAGGAGCGTCTGAAAAACACAAGTGGCAATATTTTGAGTCAGCAGTACAAATTTTAAAGACCCCTTTAGTTATTCATCTTTATGTTACCATAAACACTCTTCCAAAAAGAATATGATGATACACAACATGCAGTGTTGATGAGCTGTATGTTTTGAAAACAGGAAACCTATGAAGTTCATCCATGGGAAATGCAAACCCTCGACCTTGGCACCACCTCCAGCACTGTCTGGAGGCCGACCTGCTGGAAAGCAGCTTTGCACAAACAGGCCTGGGGGTGCTGGTGAACAAGCTGAACACGAGCCAGCAGTGTGCCCTTGCAGCAGAGGTGGCCAACAGCACCCTGGACCTTATTTAAGAGCACTGCCAGAAGGCTGAGGCAGGTGGTGCAGCTCCTCCAGTCGGCACTGCTGGGACTCCTCTGGAGGGCTGGGCTCAGTATGACAGACCCAGCTGAGTCCTGCAAAGGGGCACCAAGATGACCAGGGATTGAAGCACTTGGCATACAAGGACAGGCTGAGGGAACTGGGGTCGTTTAGGCCAGAGAAGAGAAGGCTCAGGGATCAGCCTAATCAGTGTGCACTAAATACCTGGCCTTCAACCTGTCCTTCACAGAAGACTGACAGTTCCCAATATCACCACCAATACCACCTAGATAAGCTATTTCAGACATATAATGTAGGTATTCACATGGTGAGTTAACCAGGAGCTTCCATAGCTTATATACTGATATCCAGCTTGCTGCATGTGTATTTCTCCATGGAAAGGAAATTAGACTTAGAGAAATGGAAGTACTAGTTTGCAAAACAAATCTGGTATGTTCAGATACAACTTTTATTTCTTTACCCCAAACTGCATCTCTGCTGTCTAAAAGAAAACTTTGGAAGAGAAATTCTACCCACCCACCTGCTGTCCTAAAATTCCTTTCATATCAACAGCCACTCTGCAAACATTAACCCAGTACAACGAATCAATGATACTGCTGTGTGACCACAGATTCAGGAAACAGCACCAGTGATTCCAATACTCAGGGCTGAGGGCAGTAAAGAGATCAGAACAGACCACACCCCACATTTGCTGCCTCCTATGTTTCTGGTAAAAGTTTAGAAAAAAATGTAAGCAGGCTGAAGAAGCTGCAAGATTTGGAAGAAGTACTACAGACACCTCTTTGCTATTGCTGATCACTTCCCTTCTGCACAGCACTTTGATGCTGGTTTGTTGCATCTCTCTTTTTTCATAGCTACAAATATAAAATAGTCCAAATATTTCCTTAAGCTTTCATAAGAAGACACTTTGTTATGTACACCTAATGAAACTACACAAACATAACCAATAGTTTTTAGTTGTCTGAAGAGAAATGACCAAAAATAATCCTCCACTTACATTGTTGCTTTCTTTGAAAATTATCCTGACTTTACAGAATTAGCTCTGAAAAATATTTTCCTTACCACTGGTATAAGGAACATCTTAGCCTGTTCTCTTGAATATAAGGCACATTAAAGAATGTTCTTTGAGAGTTAATTTGTGTATGCTGTAATAGAGATTCCCTAACATGGAGTGTTAAATGCCTTCATCACTTTCAGTAATTCCAGGAACTCATCTAAGGAAATTACATTTGGGTGCTGGGACAGTTAGGGCCCAAAACTGAAGGGATCTTTCACCCTATTTCAACAGTTTTTGTAAATGGAAATCAGTCATCTTACTGGAGAGTATCCGTTGCTCAGGAGCTGAGGAAATACCTAATATCATTATTTCTGCTTTGCAGAAGAGGATCTCTTGTACTACCTCTTTTTCTAGCCACAAAACCCTTTGCTAAACTACAAAAGAGTAGTGAAACCACCTATAATTTATAAATAATACTTGGGAAAAAAAAAAAAAAACAACAACAAACCANAAAAAACCCTTTGCAAAACTAAAAAAGAGTAGTAAAACCACCTAAAATTTAAAAAAAAAAATTTGGAAAAAAAAAAAAAAAACAACAACAAACCAAAAAACCCCAACAGAACAACACAGAAGTGATACCAGTGTATCCTTGGAAGTGCTGATGATAAAATGTGCCTTGGTTTATAATACACATAATGCCATTAAACACAGGAATAAAGGCAAGTTAGTGGGAATGCAGATGTATTAAGACTTTGCAAGATAAAAGCATAACTTGAGGAGGCTATTACATTGAAAGATTGAAAGTGGAGTACTGAAAGAAAGTCTACACAAAAAAAAATTAGCTGCCACAAAAATACACAATGAGCATTTTAATAAATCAAATATGATTAGAGAGGAAAAAACTACAGTAATTAACAAAGAAGAAAAAAAATTATCAGGCTCAGTGGTCTGAATTCAATTGTACTAAACAATAAAACAGGATAAAAATGCAGTAAGCCTTAGTGGTTTTAGGGCACGATGAACTAATCTAATATCTAAAAAATTAATCAGTCATTTTCCTTGGGAAAAAAGGAAACTCAAACAAGATGCAATCTGGGCTCAGTATATCATCTGAATAAATATAAATAATCACATAAAAATATGTGATGAGAGGTAATCTTAAAATGAGAAAGAACCTTTCTACAAGACTACAAGAACACAAACATAGAACAACTGGACTAGAAAAGAGCTACTAGTTCCTCCAAAAAAATATGTTCAATTTTGTTTTAAACAATGCTGCCAGAAAAGAACAGGTAGATTTGGATGAGACAGAAGTGGAAAGCATTGCAACAAAGCGTGACAAAGTGTAACACAGACAAGGGACCAGTCTTGAAAAACCATGTACTAGAAGCAACATGAAATTCAGTCATATGAAATCAAGATTCCTGCATGGAGGGACCAACACAATCTTGTTTCCTGTAGCCAGGTCTTGTTATTTGGGGGTACAGTCATTGTGTGGCCAACTCTAAACTGATGCAGCTCTGTGAGGGCAAAAGGGAAAAAAAAGGAGGAGGGACAAAGAGGCAAAAGCACATTGAGGATTCCCTTGCAAAAGAGACAGGGAATATGAACAGTGTTCACATGAGCCACAGCTTGTCTGGAATACCACACACACTTCTGAATTCCTGTTTTCAAGAAAAAGAAGTTTGAATTACAAGAACTACAGACAGGACCTACTGATATGACCAAAGAGCCTGTTAAAAAAAAAAAAAAAAAATTAATCTTCCTTATTCAGCTTAGCAAAACTGGAATGAAGATAAATATAAACATTCATTCAAAGGATAAACATTGGTGGGGAAATTTGCCAAAACAGCACCTCTGCTTAAGTTCAACAAAGGAAGGTAAACAAAAAAAAGAATAAAATTTATAGTGCTATTCCAGAATCCAGGTTTGGTTCTGAATATAGAAAACCCCAAACATTCTATTGCCAAAAGTAAAAGATGCAGAAAAGCCAACCTGCTTTTAAGAAAATGACATAATGTGTTCCAATATATGAGGCATTTGCCATGTTAGCAAGGGACACACTGAATTTCACTAAGTTTCCATTCTGATGCAATAATGTCTCATTAAAAAAAAAATAAATCATGAATACTATTAGCAGTATAGATTTATTCCTGACAAAATAGCTAACAACAGAGGGCCCAGAAAAATTAGAGAGGAAATGCAATAAATGAGGAGAAAAGAAAAACAGGAAATTCAGGAACCCTGGAAAACCTAAGAAATCAGTAATGGTTCCTCTTCTGGATCAAGAAGTGTTCAGTCTGTCATGACACTGTATGAAGATCAGAACATTTTCAAAGCCAGAAAAAAATGCACACAGAAAATAAATCAAAAGGATATAAAACCACCTCCCACAAATTCTCATTTGTGCATACAGGGAGTAGAAAAGGAGTATGGAGGGAAATTTTCTGTACATTTTTTTAACTGACAGTGGCCTGGCCTTAGGTTTTAAGTAATAGGTCAAGGAGAGTCAAGCAACCTTGTATGTTGTCTTCCAAGAAATTATTTTCTCAGTGTATTTCCAGTGTAATGTTTATTACAAAACATATCACCACATTTTCCTTCTGTATAATGAAAGCAGCATAAATGACAAGACAATAGGAAGAAAGAGACAGATTTCTGAACATGCCTGGTTGCTATCTATATTTTAATTACTTTTCCACATTTTATATTTGCCCCTGTTTGACTTCAAGACTACACCAATGCAGCAGTCAGGATGAGAACAATACAAGTTTTGTTAATGTGTACTTTTAATATATTTTTGACTTGCCTATTTCAGACTCCTGCAAAGAAACACTGATTTATGTTGAAGTACATTCACAATTCCATTTGCCCTTCAAGAAGCTTATGTGGCATTACCATAAGGTAGCTCAGCTCCCTGACTTTAATCTCAAAAAAGCACATATATTAGGTTTTACTCTTCTCCTGCTTTGCTTCCTTAAAAAAAAAAAACAAACAAAAAATGCAAAAGCTGCATTTATTAAGAGAAAGTTTACATAAAAGGGATATGCCACTTTTTAATCAGAGGCAGAGTACAATACAACTAAAGCCAGCATATTTGGCACATAAACTTTCCAACCAGTCTAAAAAGGACTTCCTGCTGCAGAAAACATGGAATTGTCATCAGATATTAGAGAAGTGGAAATTGCCACAAGCTGCCAGAATAGTTACATGTACAAGGTACAATATAGTGAAAAATCACAAACCTCTAAAACAAGGCTCTTAAGCCACACAGGGCAAGTGTTCTTGTCTCCCTACCTCAACATCTTCTTACACCTCTAGGAAGAAACAGGATGGTGTAGTGGTGTAGTGTTAGTCTGAGCTCTTTCCTGCTTCTCTTGACCATCAACTGCAAGAACAAAACTGAAGCATGTTCACAAACATCCCAGCTCACTCCCAAAGCTGCCTGCTCATGTCCCAGGTTTTCCAGAGTTTCCAGAATATAATTTCTTTGTATGCCTTGTGTGCCAATGAGTGGAAGAGACTTGAAGGGCACACACAAATGTAGGTGAACACACTCAGCCACTGCACAGCTTCCAGATCCTCACTGCTCTGTTCTCATTAGCACAAGAACCCTGAGTCTGTGCAAACATTACAAGCATTCAGATTCTTTGATCACAGAAAAATCCTTTAAAAACTCAGGTTCTGGTTTAAGGAAATTCAAATGGCCTCCAACTCATTGACTTTTGTGCACTTCAGCTGCTGACATTTCTATCCTACACTACCCAATTCTGGAAATGTGACAAATGATACAAAGGCTTTCACCAATTCCTATCTTTGTTTAAAAGCCAAATATGACATTTTTTTGGTGTAATTTATATATCAGTAAGAGTTCATCAATTTTCAAAACCTGCTGTGTGTTGTAACTGCAGCCTCCTACTGTTCAATCCTAAATTCTATCCTATCCTGTATAATAACTTGTTTAAAAACACTGCTCTTCAGTTTAGCATTCACTGCTCAGCATGCATCAAAAATAATTAAGGTAAGTAGGGATCAAAGCATATTTAGAAAAATCATGAAAAGAAGCTGGTACAGCATGATTTCCAAATCAGCTGATCCACTACTCCAATACTCTCAGGCTCTAAAATCCAAATTTTCTGGGACACACTGGAATGTGACAGGAAGGAGTACTATACCAGCTGAGATAAACAGGAGATGAGGTAGGATAGGATGGAGTACCAAAGACCTCATTTGAGATTTCTCTTTCTAACCAAGGAAACTTTCCTGTTCAGTAATTCCTCAGAAAGCTTCAAGGAAAAAAACCTCCAAAACACGGGCAGGGGAGTGTTACTGTTTTCTTCCAAACACACAATAAAGGCCCTGTACTGCCCAGCTCTTGCCATCGAGGGCACAAAGGCTGGTGGCACTCTACAGAATTTTACAGGGCGTGGGTTTCTGTCCTCTCCTCACAGGCATTCAACAAAAACCACTGCTATGCAAACTACCCCACAACGAGGCTCACTGAATCCTGAACCTCCGTGCTAACAGACTTGTCAAAACACATCAAAATTCCTTAAATTAACCGGAGAAACCCCCACTTCCTCCACTTAAGGATTTCTTGGAACATACACACAAATTGCAAAAACACATTACAACACCTGAAGCTGAGGATCCTTGAGTGCAATACTCATTTGTCTCGCTACAACAATATTAAAACAATTAACAATACTAAAATTTTTCACATTAAGACTATGTGAAACTATCTAAATCTGTTCATCACCCACTCTGGTACAGAAAAAAAAAAGGAAAAAAATCTCAAGTGGCTTTTCTCTGACACAACAAGGAAAAAAACAAATGGTGAAAGAGTTAAGAGTTTCAAAAAATTATCTTAAAGCTCCCAGTGGAAATGTTAGCAAAATTTTTACTGATATAAACATTTTATTGATATAACTTAAGCTCATTAAAAGGTACAAAGTGTGTGCCACCCGTGCAAAGATGTGGCCAATGTACTACAGGAACACTCATAAACACTTATTCCTCTTCAAAGTAACTCTTGAGTTAATGAAACGTTATTTCTCCCCCAACAATTATTTTGGTCCTCATTATAGCAAAAGGAGAAAATTGGGAGCACGCAGGGGATTATACAGAAATAAGTGCACGAAGTGGCTCCTACCCTAAAGGTCTCTGGCCTGCCTGTTTATCTGTGTTTTTCTGGTTTGCGTCCAAAAGCCGTCACAGCCAAGTAAACAAATGAGCTGTGACTATCTAGGTCTCCTCAGAACGCAAAGCTCAACTTACAGGCTACAGCACCAAACGTATTTAGAAATGTTTAATAAAAGTTAACTGGTGGGAGACCAAATCGGCTGTCAAAGCAAAGTGCGGGCACCACGACCACCTTTGAGCACACCAATGCGAAGCCCTCAATAACTCACCAATGCCGGATTCGCTTGTTTTAAAGCGGGACCTCCCTCAGAGGAACACAGGGCACTCAGCAGCCCACTTCTGCTGCTACATGGAATTAACTGGCCGATCATCACAGCCAAAACGCTTTAACCAGCACTTCTCACCTTGGCCAAACAACCCCTGGGAGCTCGTCCTAAATTCTTTCGGCCTTAACTTTCCCCCGTCTCTGCGGGCGGGCACAGGAGAAGCAGAACGTCACTTCTGGCAGGAGTTTGGGAGCGATGCTCAAACCCAGCTCTGCCCCAGAGAGCCCCTTTTCCGCCAAAGGGACTCCAAAGAGACCACTGGGGGAGGACGCGCCTTTCGCCGCCACCTCGGCGGGAGAAGCCCGGCCCGGCCCGGCCCCGCGCCCCCCGCGCCGCTCCG
>VZRX01021240.1:22203-79828 GCA_013398075.1 Notiomystis cincta
CGCCGAGCCCCCGCCCCCGCCTCCGCATGGCTGCGGGGCGCCGCGCACCCCGCCTGCCGCCACCGGGCCGGTGTGCCCGCTGCCGCCGCGAGGCCCCAGCAGGTCGTGTGTGTGGGCTGTGGGGAGTGTGTGTGCGAGCGGGGGCAGCGTTCTCGCTCTCCAGGGCTGCGGCCCTGGGATTCGCGGGTTTGCCCGTAGAGGATTTTGAGGAGGAAAGCGAGGTGCTCCCCGGGCCGTACCTCCTCTGTTAGGCTCCGGTGAGATCCCACCTAGCGTGCGGTGTCCAGCTCTGGAGCCACCATCGACCTGTTGGAGCGGGACCAGAGGAGGCCACCGAAGCGATTGGAGAGGTGCAGCACCTCTCCTGCCATGGAAGGTTGAGGGAATTGGGTTTGTTCAGCCNCGCGGAGAGGCGGTGGAGTCACCGTCGCTGGCGGTGTAAGCAGAGCCTGCTGTGGCGGTCAGGGCCATGTCTGGTTGACGCCGTGGTGCTGTGGGGCCCCGGGCAGGACTCGACGCCCTCCGCGGCTCCGCTTTCCCGCCCCGCCNCTCTGTTAGGCTCCGGTGAGATCCCACCTAGCGTGCGGTGTCCAGCTCTGGAGCCACCATCGACCTGTTGGAGCGGGACCAGAGGAGGCCACCGAAGCGATTGGAGAGGTGCAGCACCTCTCCTGCCATGGAAGGTTGAGGGAATTGGGTTTGTTCAGCCTGGAGAAGAGGTGGCTTCGGGATGACCTAATTGTGGCTTTCCAGTATCTGAAGGAAGCCTACAAGAGATTCGTGTAGGGAAAAGGGACTTCTTACAAGGGCATGAAGTGCCAGGGCGACGGGGATTGGATTAAACCTGAGAGTAGGTTTAGCTAATCTAAAGGAAGCTGTTTACCTAATTAAGATACCAGGAAAAAAATTGTTTGCTGTGAGGGTGGTGAGGCACTGGAATAGGTTGCCCAGAGAAGCTGTGGATGCCCCAGCCTTTAAGGTGTTTAAGGCTGGCCTGGATGGAGGTTGGAGCAGACTGGTGCAGTGGAAGGTGTCCCTGCCCACAACAGGGCTGTTGAAACTCGATGATCTTTCAAGGCCCAGTTTAACCCAGGCCATTCTGTGATCAAACAGAGACACGATGAGCATGGGTGCCGTAAATGTCTCCCTGCAAAGCTGTGTGTAAACCGGTTGGTGCCTCGATTCTCGTTAACAGGGTTGCAAACATTTCGTGCTAGTTTGGGATATTTACATGGAAATTTATTAAAACGGCCAGGCAGTGTATTATTTGTAGCTTGTGGCATGCTTTGGAGTGTACCCTAACTTTCCCCCCTCGTTTGGAACGCTGGGGGTGGGTTCAGGGCAAGGAGGAGCTCTGTGTGAGCATACACACAGAAACAGGGGTGTGTGTGTGTGTGTGGATGGACAGGCAGGGGTAAGGTGCAGTGCTGATGTGCCTTAGCCCTCACTGGTTTCCTCTTCCAGGTCCCATCTTTTCAAGGAGTGGCTGTTCGCAGCCTCAGCACATCCTCCCCTCACGATCACCCAGAGCACGGAAGATTAGTTTATAAAGGAAATTTGGCAAAGGCAGTGTTAGGTATGTGACTTGAAGTGGTTTATATTGCCTTTTTTTGCTGTGGTTGTTTTAACAGTGTTTAGTGACTTCCAAGTGGAACATTAAAAGCGAGCGTCCTCCCTTCCAGGTTTGCCAAAATCTGGATCATCTGTACAGCAAGACAAACAAACAAACAAGGCGGTAGTGGTGGTGCTTGGTTTCTACCCCTCAGCCTTCTTTGGCTTCTCTCATCCCTTATCCAACCCAGTAAGCAACAAATAGGAGCCATAACTGCTGTTTTCATTCCGTGTGCTTGAAAGTGTTCCTGAAATTCTTCCCAGGCAATCAGGTATCCTGATGAAATGCTCCATCTGTAATGAGACTTCACTAATCTTTCTTTGGCCAGTTAAGTTCCAAAGACCTAGTGAAAAGTAAAGCCCTTGGATGTTTTCTGATACACATCTTTGAAATGTGTCCTAACATACTTATTTGTCACAGCACCTTGTTCTTACAGTGGCTGAAGGACTGTGGGTGGTCAGCAGCACTGGCCACTGTCTTTGTAGCCACATGGAAGATGGGTGCAGAGTACTTGTTAATATTTAATTATGTTGATGCATGGTGAGGGACCAAGCTGACTTCTTTGTAATGCACACTGAATGTCAACATTAGTTGTTGATGAAAAGAGAAATTCCCTGTCTGCCATGTCTTCAGTGAGCACCATTACTCGTGTCCATGAATGGAGTCAAATCCCATTAGAAATCAGTTTTCCTGCCTGTGCAGTAAAAACTTCCTTCCTATGTGTGCAGAGCAGCTGATAGCTGAGTGCCTCACAGAAATGGAGCCAGCTGCCAGCTTTGATAAACCCAGCATGAAGATACAAACAAATCAGAACAGTGGCAGCGAGACAGGGCTGAGCTTTCAACGGTTCCTCTGTGAGCTTAAACAAAAGGGTTTTCAGTAACTTCATCAGTTCGAGCAATGGCATTGTTTTGTGGTAGAAGAATATGTGTAATTGTAGAGAAAATTTTGCTCATGAGTGTTGACCTTCATTTTCTTTGTGTTCTGTTTTACGTAGGTGTGAAGTTTTTCTCTTACTCCACCAGCATATTCAACCTGTTCATGATGCCCTACATCATGCTCAAGAGTGGAATTGGAGTGGAAAGTCTGCTGGTCCAGGCTGCCTTTTATGGGTTGATTGGGTTGTTCACGTTTGTCACTCCGGTTACGCTGCATATCCTTACCAAAGGTTACGTGGTCCGGCTCTATTATAAAGAGGAAATGGACACCTACACAGCCATTACCTACAATGCCATCTTGGTAGAAAAAGCAACTGTTTTCCATCAGAAAGATGTAAAGATTCCAGACATCACCAAGATGTTTACGACATTTTACGCTAAAACAAAATCAATGCTTGTTAATCCCACGCTTTTCCCAAATCCTCAGGATTATAACCATCTCATGGGCTATGACAAATCCTCCTTTTTAAAATTTGAGGATTTAGAGGAGGTAAAGGAAGCTGATGAAAGGAAATAATTTGAAGATAATGTCAGTGTCATTGTCCATAATGCAGTACTATATATGTGAAAGAATGTAAAAATCTATTACACTCTTAAATACCAGGTAGCTGAAGTTTTCTGTATGCATTTTGCAATGTATAAAAGACTTTTAAAGAAATACTACAAACAATGTGAGGATTTCTTTAGAGTTAATGACATAAACTACAGTAAAAAAGGAGATGCTTAGCCCTGTCTTTTGCTTGTTTATTCTTGGTTTGAATTTTATTGTTAGCTCTCCAGAGAACTGTAAAATGCATGAGCTGTGGTAGTCTCACCATCTCCGTGTCAAAAGAAGTCATTTGTAATAGACAAGTCATCCACACTCAGTACCTGTCAAGTATGTAGTTAGGCTCTTAAGCCTTAAATACCAGTTGTAATCCAAAAATACTGGGCTTTTTGTCACTGCTGCTGGTGGTATAAAGGGAGTGAATGTGGCCTTCTCTTCCCTTTGTGAGACCTCAGGAAAGCGCACACATATTCGTGTGAATTCCTGCTACAACCTCCTCCCAAAGGAGAGGAGAACATGGGAAAAATGGCTGTGCTGCAGTATGCTCTAGCTGCTCAAAGCTACTCTCAGGTTTCTCAAACTGAAGTCCCACTCTGAGCAACCCTGTCCCCAAAGGTGGAGAGAAAGAAGCCTCTCTTCTTGAGCATGGGAAAGCACTGTGGCATGAGGTTTGCTCTGTGAGCATCCCACTGACAGCAGGTGCTGTATTTGAATCAAATGTCTAGCAGCTAGTGCTTAAAATGCATCCTGTCAGCATTCCTGTAAGGTGGGGAAACAATTGTGCCTTTAAAAAACACACATTTGGTTTTCAGCACTGCAAAGAAAGCCACCTTTCACTCAACTAGAAAGGGGATCAGGTCTTTTTGTGGTACTAGGCTGGTTCTCCCTCGAGTGTGTAGAGGTTGGATTTAAATTTTTAGCTCAAGGCACACAAACTGATACTTGTTTTCAAAGAATGAAGGGCCTAAATATTTTGAGACATAAAAATTACTGAATCAACACCCCCACCAAATTAAAATTAATCCTTTTGTCTTAGCAGTGCCCTTTGTAATAAGAAAATCTGGTTCTTGCTACTAGTCATCCTGATCTTGCAAATAAAGAGGAATTTATTATAGCTAATTTTCAAGCTTAAGTTGTAGCTGAAAAACTGTTTAAAAGTCTAAATGTCTTCCAATGCTATTATTTCAATTTCCTTTTGTAGTATGACACCACAGATGATGTTAAACCAGGGTTTTGAATGTTGCTTTTCTGACTATCCTCAATGTACTTGCTTAGGAATTAAAAAAAAAAAAGCCTAATTGAGTCTTATTAAGCCAGTATCATTCCATGGGTAGCAATAATATATAAATATTTTTTTCATAAAATTATATTGAACATGTGAGGTTCAAATTTTATTGAACAAGCAGTTCTGATCTACTACTTGTCCTCATTGAAATTATGTTTTACACCTACTTAAAAGTAATCTTTCCATGTCTGATGCATTCACTCACTTCTTTTGGTGATTGCATTCAAAGATGAAATAGACTTGATCTTCCATTATGCCAAGTACAGGGAGAACAGAAAATAGAGTTTGCAGGAGAAGGTAGAGGAAAGACCCCAAAATTATATTTATGTACTCCATAGGCAATATCAAAATCCTCACCTTTTTCTTCTGGTTGCAAAAAGTTTTCATTTCTAAATTTGAGATTTGGCCAATTCAGAATTAAGTAGCAAGAGTATCTTGCTGGTATCTCCATGCCAGTGGCTAAGTTTTTATCTGTGGAAGATAAATATTATTTCTTCTGCTCATTTTCTGGTAGTGGAAAGCAAGCTAGTAGGTGGCTTTCTGACATACAGATGGTTAAAAATAATATTAAAGAGTCCAGAATTCTGCCAGGAGATAGGTGATGATTCTGGCTGGGATGTAGTCTCAGAAAAAATACTTAAAACTTCCAGTGTGCAACTTGAGAATAATAGGATAGTACTTTTATATTAGACCAGACTTACTGAAGATACTCAATATTCTACGTGCTGCTTCTTTGTTTGCTGCTACACTTAGAAGTGTGGGACCATTTAGGTTGGAAAAGACCTCCAAGATCATTGACTCCAACCATTAACCCAGCACTGCCAAGTCCACCACTAAACCATGTCCTTAGGTGCCACATTTATGTATCTTAAATGCCTCCTGGCATGGAGGCTCAGCCACTTCCCCAGGGAGCCTTTGCCAGTGCTTGACAGCCCTTTCAGTGAAGAAATCTTTCCTAATATCCAGGCTGAACATCCCCTGGTGCAACTTGAGGCTGTTTCCTCTTGTCCTAGTGCTTGTTACTTGGGGGAAGAGACAGATCCCCCCTTGCTACAACCTGCTTTCAGGTCCTAGAGAGTGATAAGATCACCCCTGAGCCTCCTTTTCTCCAGGCTAAACAACCCCAGTTCCCTGAGCTGTTCCTCATGAGACTTGTGCTCCAGACCCTTCACCACTCATCTGTGAGCTTCACTGCCCTTTTCTGGACACACTTAACACCTCAGCGTCCTTTGTGTAGTGAGGAGCCCAAAAATGAACACAGGATTTGAGTGTACTTGCACATATGTGACTGGTTTAGATCCCTGGAATTGTTGAAAGCAGTTGTTCACATTAGAATCCAAATAAAGGAAGGGAGCTGTAATCCAATAAGACTTCAAGATGTGTTTCTCCTTAGCTCTGGGTTCTGAGCAGTCTGTCTTTATTGAGATATTTTGTGTGCATTTCCAGGTGGGAAGCTCTGAAATGCTTGGTGTCCTTCTAAGGTAGAAAATGTGCATAAATCAGAGCAGGCCCTCTTGCTACTAACAAATCCTGCAAGAAAATCAACTGTGGTGTGAGTGTTTCAATAAACAAGTTACTGCCAGGGTAATCCCAAAGTCTGTTCTCTCCATGTCTGTTTAACAACCCTGTTAATTATGAGAACTGCTATTTTCTTCTAGTGCATTTTTCTTCAGTTTTATACACTTAGTGAAAACCTGTACTAAGTGCAGAAGTATTAGTGCCTGCTAACATTTTTGTCCCTGGGAGCTGTTGATATTTCTTTGGGTGTAGGTAACTTGTACATGATATGGAAGAAACAATTTATGAGATCTAGAGCACGTGCTTGTACCTGTGGAGGTTCTGAAGGAAATACTGATGGAGGAGCCCAGTTTTCTGAAATAAGTGATTTACAAATTGTCTTATTTGTAAGGCAATGCCTATGATGAAGGCTGACAGCTCCTGCAGCCTTTTCAGGACCAAGCAATCATTTGTCCATAGGAGCTGGACACATCTAACCCTGGTCCCAGTTTCACTGGATCTGGTGTGAAGAGCAGGAATGTATCAGTGTGCATCAGCAATTGTGTGTCCAGCAGTGATTGCCCCCTTTACTGGGCAGTGGTGAGGCCACACCTCATGTACTGTGTTCACTTCTGGGCCCCTTAATTCAGGGAGGACATTGAGGTGCTGGGGGGTGTCCGGAGAAGGGCAATGAAGATGGTGAAGGGTCTAGAGGGAAAGTCCTGTGAGGAGCAGCTGAGGGAGCTGGGATTGTTTAGCCTGGAGGAAAGGAGGCTCAGGGGGGACCTTGTCTGAGAGGAGGTTGTAGCCAGATGGGGGGCACTGATCTCCCAAGCAACCAGCCACAGAATGAGAGGAAATGGCCTCAAGCTGTGCCAGGAGAGGTTCAGGTTGGGCATCAGGTGGAATTTCTTCATAGAAAGTGTGAATAGACATTGGAACAGGCTGCCCAGGGAAGTGTCATTGTCCCTGGAGGTGTTCAGGGAAAGACCAGATGTAGCACTCAGTGCCCTGGTCTAGTTGACACAGTGGTGTTTGGTCATAGATTGGACTCAGTGATTTCAGATGTCTTTTCCAAACTAGTTAATTCTGTGATTCTGTATGAAATTACTGAAGTCTCCTTCTTAGATACATTCTTCCTATGCCCTTCCAGCTTCAAAAGCTTCCACAAAAGGTCATAGATGACTGGTTTTTTTCTTCTTTTCTTTTCCCTTTGAAGAACAGTGAGGATATATGCAAAGTTTTCTTTTCAGTCCTTGACTACGTGCTATTTTCTTGCTAGTGACCCTCTCCCTTTCTCAAGTTTTTGGCTTTGTCCACATTATTATTCATTAGTCCCTATCTGTTCTTAATTATAAAGCACAAAGCTCCTTGTCGTTCTTTAAAGTTCTTTTTTAAATTAAATTATCCCACAACCCTCATCCTTTTCTTGCAAATGTAAAAATTTTTGCTGAGAAAATTATCCCCTTTTGATACTTCAAAGAGAAATATTTAAAGCTCTGAGGTACTTCACACTCTTAACCACACTGTAGAATTAAAAGGTAACTAATTTGACTGGAGCTTGCTTTATTACAAACCAAAGTTATCACGTTGGCAAAGATGAAGAAAATCTGTAAATTTTTGCATGGTACCGTGAGGATCTAATTTAGGTGATGGAAACTTCATGAAAATCTCTTTGTGTTGTTAAAATTAAGAGCAGACGTGAATTATTACAACTGCTCAGTATAACTTAATAGGCTGGAAACTTGGTAAACTGCTGTAATTTGGTTGCTCTGGAGTTCTGTGGCTGTACCACAAATTTCTTCATGCCTCATACCATGGATTTCTTCATTCCCCCATGTACAGTGTAGCCTGCTGCAGCCTGCCTGAGAAATGGGACAAGTGTGCTTAGCTATGAGTTGGATCCACCATAATAAGATTATCCCAGAACTATACAGACCTCAGCAAGCAGCTATTTTAAGCAGGGAATAACAGAGAACAAGAGCAAACAACCTCAAAACATGTCCAGCTGTCTCCCTTTCCAGAATTCCAGCGTGGACAGTGTTGCTGTGGTGTGCTTACTCTGAGCCTCAGGTAGGACACATCCCTTTCTTATCCCTTCATCCCTTGCTTTCTCTTCTTTTTGACAATTTTAATAATTTACTGAATACTTTAGAATACAACTGTAAGTTTTAGTTCTAAACTTGGCTTGCAAAGAATAAACCATAAGGCTACTGGCAAGGAGCAGGGAGTTATTTCCAACATAATTGTTTCCACAGGAAAACCATACCACCTGGTATGTATTTGCTACATTTTAATAGTCTCCAGTGGTTTAGTGAGATATATTCAAATCAAACCACTAAGACAAAGTTCATACAGCATTTAACAAAATATATCCAGAATCATGCACAGCACTTTTTCTATATTTCAACAGCTCTGGTTTCTTACTCAAATGCTACCAACTCACTGCTGGATATGTGCCAGTGCACTGCTCTTGGATTGCACTCCCATGCCACTCTCAGGCACTTCATCAGTTGCATGTAGAGGAAATTAATCCTTTACCTCTTTCTTGTATCCCTGGGCATGACTTTCTACTTCCAATATAAACATTGTCAAAGA
Source organism: Notiomystis cincta (assembly GCA_013398075.1). Taxonomy (NCBI): domain Eukaryota; kingdom Metazoa; phylum Chordata; class Aves; order Passeriformes; family Notiomystidae; genus Notiomystis; species Notiomystis cincta. Next base: position 30,681 of record VZRX01021240.1, read on the forward strand.
TAAGGTGAGGGGATTTGAGAAGAGTCTACAGTTTTCTATTCTTCATGCTGACAGTTGAGTGTGATTTTATTTTGTGAGTGCAATCTTATGCCTTATAGAGAGCTCCTTTATTTTGGAGTGCCTTCAGCATCAACCCTAAACCCAGAATCAGAAGGAATAAATGTCTGCTTCCAGCTGCAAAACCATCTACTTCAAAAACTCACAAATGGTCCTGCAAGGAAAGTTATTATTGCCTCTTTCTTTATTGAATAAATGTGGTTAACGTCTTAAAAGAGTTTTCCATTAAAGTGCAATTTTGTTACATGCCAAAAACTAGAACATAATCTTCAATTCTGTCTAACACTTTGAAATGGAGTACTTTCCTCTGCTGTACTGGTGCACTGTTATTTATTTTTCTGTGATGGGGTGTTATGATCATGTATATTATAAATCTTTCCTGAGGGAGATTTTAGTGACTTATAAGTGCTTGTCTGGTCAACGTACTCATCTGCAGCCAACAATCCAAATACAAAGTGATTATTTTGAAAAGCAATCACAAGTAAGTTAAGAACTTTTTGGATGCATTGAGAAAGAAGATAAAAATATCATTAATTATTTTAGGGATTTTAACCACAGATCAGTGAGGAAACTTGGAATAAACTTCTATTCTCAGCATCTCAGATGTAAAGAAATTAAAAGTCATAGGTGTGAAGTTCTAAATTTTTTAGACTTGAATTTATGTACTTTTAATTGGATATGACAGTTGGTTCCTACTGAATATATTTGCAAAGGATTTCTAAATAAATTAAGTAAATTGTGACAAAACCTCAGTGAAGTAACATTATTGTGTAACTCTTTCCACTTCTCTTTACTTTTCACCTTCCTTCTGGATCAGGATATATAAGAAAAAAGATTATAGTAAAGAAAGAAAAATTAGTAAAAGTTTAGTAAAATTAAAGTAGATAGAACTTTATAAACCTCTGCAGTGATCTTCATACTGACTTGAAAGAAACAGAGCAGTAGTGCACTGGTTTGGGACTTTAGTGATCATCATGAGAGGTCACTTCTATGAATAGCATCGATACTGGCATCAAAAGCCACAAAAATGTAGAATTGCATTTGCTGAAAATATTTAAAACTAATTTAGGTTATTTTGATTTGGTGACAGTTTGAACAAACACAGTGGTCAAGGTTGTAAGCTTTATAATCATGGTCATAAAGGATATTTTAGCTGTGATATCACTAGTACTTATTGTTCCTGTTTTCCCATTTAGCCAGCTAGATCCTTTTAAATTGAGCTTTCTTACCCAGACTTTTTAAAGCATTGGAATAGTCTTGTGCAATAATGAAGGAGCAGGAGGTTTCTGTATGTGTCTGTCTGTCTGAACCACCAGGGGGGACTCATTCCTCATCTATAACTTCACTGCAGCAAGGATCTGAAAAAAACATCTATGCTTGAACCAGGTCTAGAGAGTCAGTTCGGTCAGACAGAGAGCTTGTCTTCGTTTACACTGAGAGAGATTTATGTAAAATCTCGTCAATCTGCAGTGCTCTTTCCACTCTGCCCACGAGTGCATCAGCCACCCAATGCATTGGGAGCAACCCCAGAGCAAGTCTGGCCACAGAGGGATGCGTGTTCAGCTGGGGAATCTGTGTATCGGTGGGGTACGGTCAGTGCCACCTCCTGCCTGCTTCAGACTGACCTGGGACTTGTGCTAAACCTGTTGGACTGACAGAAGACTCAGCAGAGAGCCTGGCTTGGTTTCTCACTGATCAAACTCCTTCAAACCACTGCTCATGGCTTTGTGGTTGAAAGGAGTATTTTTTTGGCTGTACGTGCAAAAGGTAGCTCTTCCTTAGCAGCTGCTTCATTGCTCCTCTGTGACTGTCTCACTACTCCAGTTCTTTTTTCCAGCTATTACAGCCTTCCTGATTTATTTCAATCGCACTGCATTTGAAATTCACTATTTTTAAGTGATTGGATAAAAATCACTATTTTGAAAATCACTATTTTTAAGCAAAATTTGTCCATCTTGAAACAGAACGGTGTTATTGCTATGATCACTTGTATGGAGCTTTTATGTTTTACAGCATCTTGTTAAAGAGCAGCAAAAATCTGTGTGTGATGTACTCTGTACTCTGGAGATCTGTCAGAAAAGTTATATAATTTGGAAGTCCCACTTAAAAGCCAAATGGTAGAAATTTCTTAAAATTTTGAACTCTGTCAGGCCAGTGTGACTCTTCGGGTGGTCTATAGAAGGATTTGTAAATGCTGAAGAGAATTCTCTAGCCACATTAAGTTTTCAGTTTTTTATCTTATTTTGTGAATTATTACATGTAGTAGCTCATTAGTTGGTACTTTAAGGCACTTTAAATTGAATTTTCACCTTCCTTGATTAATCTAGGAAATACCCCTATCTCTGGGTACAATCAGTCATGGTTTTGTGCATATCATTATTCTTAAATTATCTTTTGTGTTAAATGTTCAGACTTCTGAAAAGCAATTTCTTAATCTTTTGCTACTTTATAGTATGTAAAACATCACCCTGATATGCACAGAATTGGTGAGAATAAAAACTTTTAGGCATTGTGATGGGGAACGGAGATATTCAGCACATTTGATTAAGTTGTATTTGTTGTAATTTTTATTGAGTTTCCTGCTTAGCAGGAAACAAACTCAAATATCTGCCTATTTTATGTACTGCTTCTTTTTCTTAAAAGATAAATACAGTTTCTGATCTAAGAGAATTCAGCAGACATATAATGAACCAAGAAAATAACTTGTGAGAAAACTATTTAATTTCTGTAAGTCATTCTTCCATTAAATTCAGTAGATTTCCATACTTTATTATAGTGAGAAAAAATTTAGTTGTGTTTCCTCTCAGTTAGGTGGGGGTTGTGCTCTCCTGAATGTGGTTTTAGGCTTAATTTGATAAATTCCTGTACTTGGGACTAGCAGTACTGCTGGGTTTGTGCAGTGAGAGCTGATCCTGTTTAGTTCACAGAACTGATGTAGCAGATACAAGCAAATATGTTATTTTTGTGTAATTCACTAACAGACAGATATAATGATGTGTATCTAATACCAAAAGTGCTTTAAGAGGTTTTTGTTTTGGCATTTCAAGCTTGAGTATCAAAATCTGTGACCTGGAGTGTTCTCAGCATGGCAGGATAAAATCAGGCTGTAAGCTACCCTCAGTTGTGACAGACAGATTCTGTGTTCTCACAGAAACATGCCAGTCAAAACTGGACAGATTTTGTCAGTAATTGACTCCTGTTTGGTGTCCCCCTGGCCCCAGGCCTGTGCTCTGGGCAAACCACACAGTGCTGCTTCTCCAGCAAGAGTCTGTGGGGAAGAGTCTGGGAGAAGGTGGCAGGGAGACTCTGGGAGGCAGATATGGGAATTATCAGCTGTGATGTTATTGATTTTTGAGTTTGTTCCCACTAAGAAGTAAACTGTGATAGATACAGCTTTGAAGGTGATATCTGGCATCATGCAGGACATCAGGGGTTCTACTCAATAACATCAGATTCATTCAGCTCCACTGGAAATACATCATCTAATTACATTCCTCCAGATTTCTGCTGTATTCTTAAAGCACAGTAAGCTTTGTAAGAAATCTATTATGAAAACTTGTGAAAGTCACTGACTACCATAAAAATAAAAGACTGGACTGGTTTTTCATCAGTTTTGGATTTTTCTCTTTAATATATGCAGGAAACTCTGTATTTCAAAATTACGCCTTTAAAAATCTTACACCTGATGAGTCAACTAAACTTGCTCTTTGTGTGCCTCTGGTAGTCATAATGTCATTTTACTTCCCCCTTTCACACAGTTTTCTCTCATTTTTCACTCCTGGTTTGAGCTGCATCGTCTGGGGAAAATGTAACAACAAAAGCAGGAATTCTTTCTCTTAACAAAATTTAGTGTGGTGATAACTGACAGTGCTGCAGTGGGATTAACTAAGACTTCAGAGAATTTGATAAATAACAGAACTTTCCCTGAAGACACGTGACTGACAATGACTGTGCTGAATTTTCTTCCTCTTTCTCCCAGACGAAGTTTTATGCCATCGAATACTGAGCAAAGAAAAAGTAACTATGTTTGGACTCCTTTTTCTCATTTTATTCACCCCTGGAGTCAGTGAATTCATTTGTATGTCATCAGATCTCGAAATGTCATATACTTTTTGTGGTAAGTAAGAAATAGGTAATCCTTTTGTGAAATTTGCAGGCTAATTACTGTGGTCTGAGGGGCTGTGAATTTTCTTTCAAATATGTTTCTTTGAGGAATACAGAAAAATAAGTCTATTCATGTTATTAATCACCCTGTTATAAGAATTTTACTTCATAGATGTAAATCTTACCACAGTGCTGGTTCCAGCACTGGAGAGAGAGAATTTTATTCTCAAGTGAAGTAGGCATGTTTTGGTTCAGGAAATATTAGAAGATGATGGAATTAAACTTGTTTCTCAAGTACTCTGTTGTATAAATTATGCCTATTGAGATAACCAGTATGTTACATTGAAAAGCTGGAAGTATGTGGGAAAAAAAGAGGGAATATGCTATTCTGTCAGGCTGGGATACCAGCCAGGCTCTGAGACAGCACAGTGTGTCCCTTCTTGCCATGTCTGTGTCATGGGCTGATATTCTGTGTATTTTAAAAATGCCAGGTGGGTCACTCACAGAGGAAATCTACTCAAAGGTTCATTTACATTATCCTAGAAAATATGCTGTTACATTAAAAATAGTTTTAGCTGTTGTCAGCATGATTATCATAAGTAGGGATATTTTCAGCAGAAGATCATGCTGGTTTAGTGCTAATAAAAACTTTATATACCTTCAAAAGAGAAATATAGGTACTTTTGTCTCTGTTTTTTGTGTGCAAAATATCATCAACCAAAAATTGACTTCTCTTGTTACTTAAAGAAATATGATATTGGTTTTGCCCTCAAAATGTAAAAATAATAATATAATTCAAAATACATATTTAATATTTACTACATATATTGAATCATTTTATAGCATATACCTTATATTAAATACATTTTTAAAGATCTTTTGTTCTTTTGTGTGTATAATTGTATATTCTGATTATTTTTATGGAGAAGCCTATTCACACTATCAATGTGAAATGCTTTTTTTCTGTAGATTCTACAGCTCAGGCTTTCATGCTGAATGTGACACCTTGCAGCATGAACACTTCTGTCTGGAAGGCTGCTCTTACCTGGATTCCAAGTGAGTCTCTCTTAACTAGACAATTATACCCTGGAAATGCTGAAAATAGAACACAACTGAAAAACTGACCCTTCATCCTAAATGCCAAATGATTTAGGAAATTGGTTTCTGGGATTAAAAATGGAATGGATGAACTATAGCAATGGACAGAAATGATGATTTGTGAAAATGTGTTTGAGTTTTACCCATAGCAGTACCAGAGCCCTGCACATGGACTGTCACTGTACGTGCAAACTGTGACAGTTTAGGTGTATGTGCATTTTGCTCTTCTGGCCTGGAGAAGATCCAAGTCTTTTAAATGAGAGGGAGTATCATTAGGCCATCCATCAGGCCATCCAACTGTGACAGGACTTCTACAAAGAGTATTCCTGTTCCAGAAGCTGGAAATAGTACTGGATTTTGTGTGCAAACCCAACTGTCATCTTTAAACCCAGCTTTAAGCTGGCAAGCTCAGCTAATGAAATGTTTAGGAAATGGCTGTATCATAAACTTCACCTTCTGGACTAGGTTTGCTTCCCTGGAGAGACATCTTTATGATGGCTGCCAGCATTCATGATAGTTTGCAACACCTGCTTAAAACTAAGGTCTTCATTTGAGCACATTTAGCTGTAGAGCCGAGCAAACTCTGTTTTGTTTACTGAAGAAATTGAAACAAGAAGACTTTGAAACTGTTCTTCCAACTATTTTTAAGACTAATTTTTTTTGCTGCACTTGAAAACAATAGCTCTTTGATTTTTTTTCTGGAAGCAGCAGTTTTCACGGTCTATATTTTTTTTTAGTTTTGGGAGAGTCTGACAAAAATGCTGTATTTTGGCAAAATCTAGTTTTTATCTAAATAATATGTCTTCATATACGTTTTTTCTCCCACCAGTTACCATTTTCTTACTTGCAACATTTTAATTAGGAAGTGACATCCGCTTTTTGAAGATTGTCTTCCGTGTGTGGTACGATGGTGCCAGAGCCCTCTTCTGGGAAGAGCTCCTCTGCAGCGGAGCCGATGACGAATACTCAGTGTGCGGAATGCTGAAAGGAGGTTGGTGTGAAAATACGTGGGGCAATCAACCCATGCAAACAGATTCTTCTCTCCACAATCTAGACCTTGCTTGTCAGGCAGTCGACCTCAGAGCAGGCAGTTCTCCAGTGCCAGAACTCCATTAAAGTAGAAAATGTCCAAATTCTATGTTTTAACATCCTTATACTGCAGTTTCCATCTCCGTAAATGAGGATTGCTAATATCCTTCATCTCATTATGACACTTAGGGTTAACATCTCTAAAATGACATGGAGAGATTACATTTGACTGTACTGAGAAGGAAATGTGAGAGGTGCTGTAGGTACTACTGATATCCAGAACAAAGTCTCTTTAGATAAGTGTCTGGATTAGTTTTTAAAGAGATTCTCTACACCCAGGTATGATGCATTTTGTCTTTAATAGAGAAGAGTCAATCCCTTGGGAGGATCTAACAAGCATTAACATGACACAGGCTCAGATTCGGAGAATTCAGGCAGGATGTCAGACTAAGGGCCAAAAAGACCTGTAAGGAAGTCAAAATACAGTCTGTGTTTTCCTCTTTTTAAAAATCAGTATCAGCTCTCTTTGGTTACCATTCAAGTGAACCACTATTACAAGTTACATTGCTGGAGTTATCACAGTAGGATGTGTCTGGAGGAGATGTTGCAGGAGCACTGTGGTTAATTTCTATTTTCTAATGTGGTTTCAACAAATAGTCAGAGCTCTGAGAGAAGAACCAGGTGAGGGCTTTATCAGTGAAAGAGTAAATGGCCTTGGCAACTGCTGCTGAGAGATATGCCATATTGCTTTGAAGTTATTTAGGCAGTCTGACTGATGGCTTTATGGTTAACTAACTCTTTGCATTATAATTATCTCTGTTTTTCAGAAACACTTGTATCAGCATTTGACATTAAAGGTTCAACAGTAAAGTTTCCAAAGGTAATGTTTTGTATAAAGAAATAATAATAGTAAAACCACATACTTACAGGTATATTTTTTTGGAAGAGAAATGTTCACCCAAACTGTAGAAAGCAGAAGAGGAAATGTCAGAAAACTTTCTTATAAAAGAAGTGGTGAGACTAAAATGGTAGCATTTCTGAAATGCTAGATGTTCTAAGGTTATTCTTCCTGTATTTTATAAAAGACCAAAGTAATCAGTTAACATCACCTTAATTATCCCATTTTGTTTGGTATATTATTCTCTTTCCTTTTACCTGTTTGAGTAAATATGAATGGATTTACTTCTGCCCATTTAATTCTTCATTTTACATTCTCTTCACCTGCTTCTCTCTTTCTCCATGAAACCATTTTCAAAGATTTGAAGAGGGATAACAATATTCAAATAGTAAAAGCACTGTTAAACCAGGTGCAGCACCAGTTCTCAGGTTAACTCATTCTCATCCAACAACTGTCTCATCAGCTGCCTGAGCCTTTCCAAGACCCTTATTATCCCTATTAATCCCTAAAAATGTCACTAAGGAGCTCCTACTGGTCCAAAATCTCCAGCATCCCCTTCAACTCATGGGCCTTCAACAGTGCTGGACTCCATCCAGCCCGACACCTCTTGTAGCCCCAGAGCTGGTAGTGGACAGGAGCATCCTCTGCCATGAGCAGTCCTCCTATAGATGAGATCTTATGGCAGACCTGACAGCTCCTGATGGGACTCTGCTAGACCAGGAAATGCTGTTCCTAGGTACTCCATGAGAAGGAAGTTGAGCACTGTTTTTTTTAATGCACTTGTATATCTGACTATACCCATGAGAACAGACCCTGATGGGAATCTGCCTCTTTCAGTTCTAACAGAAATCACCAGTACCATTCCAGGAAGCTACCTAGAAAAGAGCAGGCAGCATTGTGCACTAATTGTCTCTTTTTTTTTTTTGTTCTTGCTTGTTTTAGGGCAATTACAATATTGTTATACAAGGACTCTCTGATGATTCTGAGAATAATATGGTCATATGCTTGAATGTCACCATGATAGTAAAACAAGATGCTTTCTGAGCACAACAAACTTTTCAAATAATTCCAGAACATGGAGGTCACTTCTATGAGCAACTGAAATCCAAGCTGTGAAGTAATAAGCATACTAAATTTCCTGTGGTAGAATACATCGTGTGCTGCCTGGAAAGCTATATGATGTATAGTCTAACTCATTTGTAGCACAGCTAGAATCAATTGCTCAGCCAATGTGCACAAAATCTCTGGGAATCAGGCATCCTGATTAATCCACAGAACAGCCCTGACTGGATGTCAGGTTGGTACTGTGTTTGGTGCTGTGCCTTGAGTTGAGTCCTTCAGCCTGAGCTAAAGTAATCAAGAAGTTTTGATGTTTTGAGGCAGAAGAATCATAAATTCATCAGTACTCAATTTAAAATAACAAGCAATTGAATTTGGGGACCCTGCTGTGAGGTGGTGGGGTTAGGTTTGTTTTGGGGTTGTTATGTTTTGTTTTGTTTTGTTTTGTTTTGTTTTTTCCTTGTAACAATAAAACTTGTTTATACAATCAGTTTAAGATTTTTTAAAAAATTCTTCTGTTATTTTCTGATGTTTCTTCAGATGTTTCATATTGCTCTGCTCTGTTTACACCAAGCTGAAACAGAGGAGTAATACTTTGTTATGTGGCAGCAGCTGATGTGGATAAAATCCAAAGTGGAACACACTTCCATTTACACTGATATGGTACAGCTGAATTTAGCCACCCTGAGTTGCAACTGCAACCCCTTAGAATGTTTTCAGCCCTTGCTCAGAGTCTGAGGGACAGAGGCTACACAATCCATGCCCTTCAGAAGCAGGAGGATGGTTGTCACCCAACAGGTTGATCTGTTCCTCAGATTTTCCTCTAAAGCATGTCTAAAGTTTTCCTGTAGCTTTTGTCCCTTGGGCAGCTGACACTGAGGACCCATCTGCCCTCTCTGCTGCTTCTCTGCACCCAAGACCTTCAGTAAGACTTTGGTGCAGTAGGATATTTCATCCTTAGGAAAAGTGCTGTCCTGTTTTCATCCTCAGCCCCCAGACTGCAGGGCTGGTGAACACCTAATCAGTTCAGAAACCTTTCCTCAGCTAACAGGACACTGTTGAACTTCACTTTGTACTGGCTGCTAGTTCATGCTGTGTCTGGCAGATTGCTTCCAAATGCCTGGAAAAAATTAACAGCCAGAACAAACCAACCCTCTTTCCGACTGCTAAATACCAAGCATGAAAATTGGGAGAAGAGAAGCTTTTAATCTCACTTTTCACATAAAGAAAGATGTTTTTCAAACTTGGTATCAGAAAACTCAAGGAAAAACCCCACAACCATGTTTGTAGATACTACATTTAAAACTTGGGTTTAATATAGGTAGTTTGGCTAAATAAAGCAAAATCATTGAGAGTCAGTAAAAACAGAAGCAGAACTGCATAATGACTGGAGAAAAGAAGTCATGATTACATCCAAGTGATGGTGGCAAAGCATCTGTGCTTGCATTCCATCCACAGACCATTCCAGGAGTAGTCCAAGATGAAGAATCGCAGCATTTTCTGCTCATGTTCAAGCTGATTTACTACAGTTGTGATCAATTTCTTCCTAGTCTGAAATATCAATCAAAAAGAAGCCTGAGAGCATGATAAGCAATACCTACCTTTCTTCTGCTGTTTTGCTTATTTCAAATAGTGTCCATTTCAAATTATTGGCCTAAGGAACAGTCTTACCTTATGATGTCCCTGTGTGTATACATTTCATGGCATCCAGCAACCACAAGTCTCAAAACCATCTTCAGTGACAAGGTGTCCTGAGATTTTTGTTGGCCTGAATTATTTGGGGTGTTAGAAGAAATGTTTTGTTTATTAAGCAGCAAGTAACACAAGTGGGAGAGATTAATAGCTCCTGAAGATCAAAGACATTCATGTGCTCTATTTTACATAAGCACGTTTTAATGCTTTATGGATATTACAGAAAATTTACAGTACATGTAAAGGTATAAATAGAATTTCTGTCTCTGAATAGAGACATTTACAGATAAACATATGCACACAGTATCTTGCCTTGCAGACTTTTATAATAGGGATCTTCAGCTGAAGGATTATAATTGTACATGCCAGCAGATAGGACTGCAAGGCAGAGCATGGGAGCCACACTTCATAGAGCAAAGACTTTTCAAAGGCCTCAAGCTTTCTCCTTCTATGACTGGAATTTTCCACTTATTCCAGTGCTGGTGACTGTCACAGCACTTTCTCCCCTGGACAAGAGGAGACAGATTTTGTAGTGTCAGATCATGCAAAAAACTTACCCTGAAATGGCTGTGATACTGTAGGGTGAAGGACTGAGCTGAAGGCAGAGCTTTGCTCTTCAAGTCTGGTTCCTGCTCTGAAAAGGCTTTCCTTCTTCTTTCTGCTGTTGTCCAGAGCTGACAACAGTTATCACTTCCTTTCCAAACTTCCCTGAGCCCATATTCAGGGCTCCACAGCAAAGAGGAGTCTACTTAGGATGAAGTGAGCTACTTGGGCTCTGTAATGACTAATCTGAATGTTTCCCTTTTCTTCACTTTATTGGTTCAGTAAACTTTGATCTGTTTTTTGGTTCTTCATTTTCTGCCTCTGTCTAGAGTTGGAATGGTGTGAATGCTGTGAAATCAAACATCAACTAAGAATTTCTTTCTTAAAATACTCTGTGAGACCTACATGCCCTGAGATCCTTGTATTTTGCCAGGAGTTCCAGTGAACTGTGCAAACCCTCCTCCCGTGCAAACAAAAGTAAATCAAAGAAGGTTTTGTGTTTGGCATATTTATGTGAAATTAATATCTAAAGCCTTCACAAATACCTCTTTTTCTCTCCCTCATTACTGTTGTTTTTAAGAGGCTGTCAGGATTTTCTGCAGATGGGAAAATAGCTTTTCTTCACCCCCTCACCCTCTGTCGCCAAATATGTAATTATAAGAAGAAGCAGTTCCTGTACAATGTGGTTTCCCATAAGAGTGCACACTTTTTGAGTCTTGTTATTGGAGTTTTATTTGATAAAAGCAATAAAGCATACATAATTTCAAGTGAGGGAAGTCCTGCTGACCACAATAACATGTGCATTTACTGGCTAAAATCGTGAGAGATGCACAAAGATAATTCCAGGTAATTCAGGTGTAGCATCTCCTGGACCCAGGGGAGCAATCCCTTGATCACCACTTAGCTTGAATGGCACAAAGCACAAATACTCATATGGAACAAATGAACTACAGGATGCCTGCAGCGAGGAGGAGTTGGATCTAATGATGCAGGAGAAGTGTCCTGATCTGTCTTACAGGCATCAAAAGAGAGCCATAGCAGCATTAATCCCTTCTGCACAACATTTTTCTTGGTGGAAAATGCTAGCAGTTGCCTTGGAAGGGTCTGTGTAGCACATCATGCTGGATGACTTCAGCTGCTTCGTTCTGCCTTGCCAGCACCAGTGAGTTCAGGGGCAGCAGATGGGGCAGTGACATTTCTAATGGGAAGAGAGAGGAGGGAGGGAGGGAAGGGAGGGAGGGAGTTCCTGCCTGCAGAGCTTAGGGGAGAGAGGACAGGAGAAAGGAAATTTGGAAAGTCTTCTTGCTGGCAATAGAAATTACTGGACTTTGGAAATCCTGGATAACAGTCACTGTGCACAAGTTCTTGTCTTGTGGATCCCAGGCATCCTTGTAGATCCCTTGGCTGCAGTAGATGGGTATGTCCATAACTTCTTTTCTTCAAGATAAGTTTTACTACTGGCAAGAAGAGAACTTAAATATATGTATATAAAATACATGCATTTAATATATATGCATATATTTTTGCATACATGTATTTGGCCAGGTATAACAGCTTCCCAAAAATTCTGTATGGGGAAAAAAACCCCACAAGGTTTTATTTCCTTGAGCTTCAGCTTAAACAGCTGTCTTAGCTACAAGTATTGTGTTTTAAATTCAAAGTCCTTGCTAAAATAATTTCTTGCTGACATAACTAAAAGCAAAACTTTTAATAGTGAGCCTGGCTGTTTGTTCACAGGAGGGAACAGTCACTCATTCTAAGTACTAAGATTCCTGTCTGCCCATTTCCCCAGGCTGCACAAAACCTTTGAGGACTGCAGAGTAGATGATATTTCTTTCTTAACTTGTAACTTCTGCCAACTACACACATCCACTGAGTGTTTTGTTCTCTGAGAGGTTTGTCATCTCTGCTGAAGAAGTACCACCATACTGATTATAAAGTTGGTTTAGTTCTTAAATACATTCTGTTCAGCCACATTCCATTTAGACCATTCACTATATTACCCATAATTTTTGTACTTTTGGCATAGAAGTCCAGTTTAACAACTTCACTAATACAAATTAAAAAAACCCAAAACCAAATGCCATACAGTAAATAAAGATAAACAGAGAAAACAAAATGTTAGCATTAGTCCTCTGAAAGCAATAGAATTGAAATATCTGTCCTTCACTTACAAATGCCTAAAGGAAGAAATAATAAAAACATAGTGCATGTGAGAGTGAACTGTTGTTCACTTTGACCCTGAATTAAGTTGACCCTGTTTACTTTATTTTACATCTGAGTCTCAGTTGAACAGACTGGTAGTTATTTTTTCTAATCATATATCCACCCTGTCAGTGGATATTGCAGGTAGTGGAATTTTCCTTGTATCTTTAAAGCATTAGAGATACATTTAGAGACACAGAAATAATGTACAGAGAACAATGGACATCATTAATGAAAGTTTCACACATAACTCTTAGAAAACAGACTGTCAGCAGGAGTATTCCTTTCTGATTCCCCAAGCTACCTTCCAGTGACTGGTACAGTTCCTCTAACCTGTAAAAGTTTTGGTGATTTTAATATTCTAATTAAGGGGGGATGGGAATCCTTAAAAAAAAAAGAAATCTAAAGTAATATCTTATCTAGAAGAACCTAAAATATTAAAATAGAGAAACAGTATTGTCAGATGAGAAATAGGGAAAAATGGTCGTGGGAAATAAATAATTTTGATAACTGCAGAATGTTGTGTATTTATTTTGACTAAATAACTTTAAAAAAAAGGAGGCTTTGATTCGTTTAAATTTGAGACACTTCAGCAAATAAGAAATATTTTTCTGCTTTTGTTTTTTGACAAATAGGTATTATTCAAACAAAGCTCGTTGTGCCACAAAATCACTGTGATTTTTCTGATGAGCCAGGACTCAAGCTGTGATGGTTGTACTCATGTTAGGATCTACTTAACAACCTGAGTTGTCCTTTTGGGTGCAGAATCACAGCCCAGTTCTAAATGAATTTATATGCCTTTTTCTGGAATTGATGAGCAAAGCACAACATTACAACTTTGCAAAATGTACAACAGGGAGCAAGTTGTCAGAGTGAGCAGATCAAACCATGTATTTTAACTTTGTGTATCATAATTTTCTTTTAGTACTTCTGGTTTTATAAGAAGTAAATGCTCTAACAAATAGAACAAATAGACAGACTGATATACCTCCTCCTTATGCACTTCCAGGAGTATATGGATAGAGTAACCAAAATTTAAAATAAACTAAAATAGTTCATTTGGAAGGGACCTCAATGATCATCTCATCCAACTGTCTGACCATTTCAGTGTGGATCAAAAGTTAAAGCATATTTTAATGGCATCCTGGACCTAATGTGCCAACTTCTGATAAACTCTGCTAGAGGTGTTGAGTGTCTCCAAACCTCCTTGAAGCTGAGAGCTGGACATATTCAGCAATGTATAATTTTATATATCCCAATCTTAGCACAGTGATAATGCAAACTGTTTTATTGAAGTGTAGATGAGAAGTCTGTGATCAAATAAAGAAGTGGTATTTCCTTCCAGACCAGCATTGGTTCTACAGCAAATATTTTATATCAAAGTTACTTTGTTGAAGATGCCAAGCCTGGATGTCTGTGAGCAGAATGGAGACCAGCACAGGAGGAAGTGTCTTCTTCTGGCCATGCTGGAGGGACAGCTGCAGAGTTCCCAGTCACTGTCACTGCTGGGATGGGAGTGGAAAAAGGCTGATCACTCTTTTACTGCTGCTCCTTTGACAGTGCCATCAGTTGCTGTGGTAGCCCACTTCTTCACCCCAAAATCACTATGTTCTGGGAGAAAATATGAAGTAAAATTATAAATACAATTTCAGTTTTGAAAACATAGAAGTAAATAAGGAAGAAAGTATATGTGGTGTAAACAGGTACCTAAAATATACATTTAGAGGCAAGGTATGTTAAGTATTGATCAACAAACACAGCAATATCCATAAGTCAAGCATTAATACTAGGTTTATTTGAAAAAGGTGACTTTTTCCAAACATTCTGTCAATACAAGGATGACTAAGACACCATCATTCTGTGACAAGTGCTAAAATTCACCATAAGCTGGAGGCATTCAGCAATTACAATTATAACAATCTGGTTTTTTAGCACTTGGATTGCAGTGGTGCCTCCTGTGAGTAGCTTGTAATCAGGACTGTTGCTTCCCTGCTGCATACCATATAAATATTTATGAAATTAGTAAAATAATATTTTAAGGGTTCTTTGAAATGTGAATCATAGCCAGATCCAGAGCACCTACTAAGCATCTAACACCAAGAGGGTGACCTGGAATCCCTTAATTCTGCAGTGAAGATTGTTTGACATCTCCTAAGAGCAACCCATAAATCCTACACAATGGGGGACTGGTTCTGTACCATGTAAGATAAATTTCTGCAGAGCATGGCGGACTGAAATAATTCTTATTTTCCAATGCAATTTCCACTGTAATTTGTATTTTAAAGAATTAACAGTCTGAAAAGCACATAGCATGACACAGTAGAGCATATAACATAACCTAAGGATTTTGCTGGACTCCTAAGATAGAAACAGAGCCTGATTCCTTACTCTCATAGGTCTCGACCATATGCCTTGTTTGGACATTTAAATTGATGTGCTGTGTGTTTGCCATAAAATTCAGCCATTATTTGCCATGGTCTAGCATGTTTCCAAGGGATGTCACAATGATCACAGTTCTGGAAAATATAAGATGGTAGGCAAACTAAACTATCTCATTTTTTACCACAGCAAAGAATGTGGCTGTGTTATCAAAAAGGTCCTAACACAAGAAATACATTGGTGCAATCTTTAGACCAAATCACTGAGTGTTTCTGTGATATTCTCTATTTTTAAGTTCTATCTGAATGCTGAGAAACTAAGAAGAAAACAATATATTTTGAAGTGCATTGCTCTAATGTGCATTGTAGTCAGATGGAAATCTTTCTGTCTGCTGTCTCTTGCTGGGACTGGATGATTTTCCTTGATGCACATAAAAGCAAAATACACAATGTTGCCTGCATGCTTTACATTAGTTTTGCTCAATTAATTTCTGTTGGAGGGGTAAAAAAAGGGATAATCTTTGACTTTAAACAGGTAAGACAAATACTTAAATGTTCAGGAAAAAAAAATTGGAACATACTCTGTTTAGGCTTTAAATTCTTAGTAACACTTCCAAAGTTGTATCAAGTCCAGAATAAAAGGAGGAGGTTGGCTGCAAGTTAGTGCCTCTCTCTGTAAAATCAACAACTGCTCTCAGAATTACAGTGCTGGAGAGCTTATCCCTGCTGACGACTGACAGGCTATTTTCTTGCTGAATAAAAAATGAGCAATCAAACAAGAAAGGAAGCCCTGTGCATAGAATCAAATTCTACACGTCCTTAAGCATGACACAAACTTGCTTAAGCCAATGAAGCCATTTTTTAGGAGGATTTTTGCAGCCTGGCCCTGATAAGGTGAGTGCCTACACATGATGTGTCCTTGTCACCACGGTCCCAAACGACTCAAACGACTTGAAATGTGGCAGAAAGCTTTTCACCTGTAGACTGTCAGTTTGAATCTGTCAAGAAACCAAAAGTTCCTGCTGCAAGGAATTTTATGCAAAAACTCCAAGCAATGCTAGAAGAATATTAAGGCTGCATGTATAGTTATATACTCATTTCAGGCAGCACTGTCATTCATTTTTAACATCCCCCTTTCGGCTGCAGCCTGATGATTCCATCTTTAATAACTCAATCACATAGCACCCTTCAAGCAGTGTGGTTCAGGCATTTTCCCCAAATCTGCAGAAATCTTTGCTTTGATGAACAGAAATCTTTATTCAGCTTCTGAGCACCCTGTAAGCTTATCCCAGTCAAAATGAAGGAACACAAAAATAAGCACATATTTGAGTGACACTGTACATCACAGTCACTGTCATGATCAAAGTTTACTTGTACTAAAAACCAATTGAGTTAAAACACCAAAGCAAAAAGGAGAAATACTTGTTTTAACTATGTGAAAATGGGTCCCTTATATAATCAGGAATATTAGTGATTGCTGGTTATGGATTAAATAGCTTTTGCCTCCTGGGGTGTTTGCTTTCATCAAATGAAATGCAAGAGATCTAAATGCTCATTTAGCCTTTCCACAGGAAAATCTAACTCCTTTCAGCTTTAAACGGAATAAGAATCTCTCCTAAAGGCAGGTTCTGTTACCTAGACTTCATCAAGAAACTACCCTTTTGAAGGTCTTCTGTTTCCTGCAGATCTCTCCACGTATTAGCAAACTTCCCCACCTCCCCTTACTGTGACACCTGCTGCACAAAATTCTCCCACAAATCAGAGAGCTTTTGGCTAGGAGAGTGACTCAGGTTCACCCCTCTCCATGGACATGTAAATGTTAAATTTTGAAGATGGTTCTGATGAAGGATTGATCACTGGCTGAATCAGCCCCTTTCTGTGCTCTGTATGAAAATAAAAAATAACTAAATAAAGACGCTGTCTCTCATGGTGGTCACTCGTGTTGCTACTGTTGCAGCCAGCAGAGTTTTTCTCTGTATGGTTGTATAGGGAATCTTCTGCAATGTCTCGGGTATTCTTTGAGGAAAATATGTGTTGAGAGTCCTGAAAAATCCTGCAAAGCTTGGAATAGACAGAGCTGGAAAGTCTTTGTGATATTGTAATTCGTGTGGGCTAATGATCCCAATCAGCACCATCAGGTCAAGGCTTTTGGGAGCTGTTGGGCTAGAGGCAAACTCAGATTTAGTCACACAGCACTAAAATTAAGAGAACTGTTTTCTGCTTTAAATGAGGTGTTAATTATCCTAGTAATTGAAACCAGACTAATTAACTCGGAGGGTGATTGACATCACTCAAGTACTGCTGTAAAAAATGCTGAGCCACTGGGGAAGCAATGTAGCAGAGTGCAGTCAAGCTTCCCTGGTCCACTGAGGGGTCCTCGATTTGTGTGGTAATTTTGGCTAAAACTGCCCCCTGCTCGAGCATCCAGGAAGAGGACGAGGCTGCAGTGATGTGTCCTGGTCAGAGACCTCCTGTGCTGGTGTCCCCCTGACACACCTGGGGTGCTCCTGTGTCCCCTTGACACACCTGGGGTGCTCCTGTGTCCCCTTGGTACACCTGGGCTGGGCTCCACCTCCGCCCTTCTCCCCCAGTCCCTGTGTACACTGAAGGAGATAGAAGAGAAACAGAGAGGGATCAGGACCCAGAAATCACCTCTGTAATTCAGCATCAGCCTGAAAGTAAGGCTGGGAAATATTAACCAGAGAAGTGAACAGCTTCTGTTGCCTTGGAGCTATTGCTTTTCTCTCTAGCAGGGCTGCTTTGAGTATTAAAGGAACTAATAGGGATCCAAATTACAAACTGTGATTAATGTTATGTACCAGCCTAGTGTGCTTATGCTGTGAGAAAGCAAGGGATAATAGAAAACAATCCAAAGCCTGTCTCACAGAAGTGAACAAGTTCATTAAGTTGTATGGCAGCTGCTGCAACAAAGGTATTTTATAGTTCAAAGTAACTCCTCTATTGGCATTTGACAGAAAGCTACTGCTCTCTGCACATTTTCTTTGATTTTTTAAATTTTTTGTGTTTTTTTTTAATTATTTTTTTTTGCTGGTGGTGTTGTTTATGTCCAGAATACTACTGGGACTATATCCTGCAATGACATATTCATAAATATTAATTTTAAATGCAGCTTTGCCTTTGTTCTCTTTTACAGGCATAGTATTATTTTAAAACACTTTTTCTTGATTCTGTTGTTATCTTCAGTTACCACCCCCATATCAGCCCCATACTCTTCTGCATTCTTTCAGTTTTTCTTTTCAAGACAAGTTCCAGCTATTCTACATAAATATCTTTTAAAAAATTTATTTGACTACTAAACTAAATTTATTCTTCATACAGCTTTTCTATATGATACATATGGCCACAAATTGACAGGTTTTCTCTTTTTTTATCATCAGATGCTAAAAATGTTTATTCA
Source organism: Notiomystis cincta (assembly GCA_013398075.1). Lineage (NCBI taxonomy): Eukaryota > Metazoa > Chordata > Aves > Passeriformes > Notiomystidae > Notiomystis > Notiomystis cincta. Next base: position 49,162 of record VZRX01021240.1, read on the forward strand.
TAACAAAATACAGATATAAAGATAATAGCTGATTAAACAAATAATGAATGTGTGTGCATGAGTATATCCATCTGTATATAAAAGCTTTAGCAGCAGACACAGCAAAGGGTTTGGAGCCTCTTTTAGCGCTGGCTGATGCAGTCCAAGCTCCTGCTCAGCCTGGTGCAGGTCTTCCCTTCACTCTCCCCATTTGGGCCAGGGCTGCAAATACCATGACAGCATGCATATGTTGAGTTTATTGGGGTGGAAGCCACTTCTGGGCTAAAGACCCTCATGAGGTCTTTCCATGACTTCTCTGTACAGATACAGATCTCATCCATGAAGATATGTGGCCATTTGAAACTTTTCTGAACATCATAAAGAGCAGACACAAAACCTTCCCACAAACTGACAAAAAGTAAAACCAAATGACCAGCCAAACACTACTGACCTGTGGAAAACACATGCAAGTTATTTCTCCTTGCAAGCTGCACCTTATGTTAAGAGGTGTTAGGCAGCCACAGCTTACAACATTCAGAGTGCTGAAAAGTCCAGTGATACTATGAGACAGTTCATTTAAACCTACATGCTAGATGTTCTCAGAATTGGCTCCTGTTTCTGGTTTTATCAGTCATGGTCTGTTGAAAACTGAACAAAGAACACTTTTCTTATTGTTTTACAACTATTGGACAAATTGCACGTGGTGAAAGTTGATACAAAAACCTTACTTTTATCCAGAGCCAGAAGGTCTTTGCAATGGTTATGGTGAGACCATGTGACACAATACAGTTTGGACAGGTTTTTATAAGTATTGAAAATTAATCTAAACTTATATTTATGCAGAAATTACTCCAACAGCAGTTCCATGGCATTAAGACCTTTCATTTCCTGGCTGTGAAATGTGACACTCACCTGCTTGCTAATAGGATGTGTAATTGCTAATGAGCAGGTATGGGACCTCAAGGATATTCCTATCACAGCTGTAGAGTGTCTGTTATGCTCCAAGCAAGGAGAAGGAAAGATTCCCATATTTTCACTGAAATTCCAAGAATAGCTAGATTTTCATTCAAAGAATAAGAGAAAAGAAGATCCATGAAACTCAAACAGCAATTTTCTAAAGGTGATGACTTTCTGCTGCTGCTGTCAGTCATGACTGTGAGAGGTCCTTCAGACTTGCAGATAAAGGCACCCTGCACTGCTGGGGCAATGGGGCTACCAAGGGTGAGCCTGCTGCAGGAGGTGGCAGAGAACAGAAGTGTGAGGCTCTTGCTGGAGCTGAAGTGTCCATTAATGCAGAATTATGCTGCTGAGTCTCCAACCATGTTGTCCTGCAAGGGGTGTCACTGGAAATGTGGCTACATGGTAGAGAGACGTGCAGAGCCTGGAGGTCCCAATTTCGTTGCCCAGGTGGCTGAACTGGGGACACACCAATCTCAAGCACATTTGGCAGACCAGGGAGAGCCTCCTGATCACACTGGACCAGGCACAGAAATTAAATTCTGTCCCCAAAATAGTTAGATAAAAGGGTGTATGGTTGAGTCTCCTCATAACAGCAGACTATGAGGTAACCAAACAGGACTGGATGTTTATTTAAACATAGAGACTTCAGTAGCTTGTAGACCTCCCAGACTTTTGTGTGTGTATCTTCTCTAAAGGAATCCCTGCACAGCTTTCTTTTGACTGAGTTTTTACTTCTCCACGGGTCAGTGTTAATACTGAATGCAATATTTAGTCTAACTTATGTGCCAAGAAATAAAGAGTTCTATGTTTGTGGGTTGTATGTGTCTTAGACTGTTCAGCAAATAGGAAATCCATAGTCTGCAAAATGTAAAGCTGCTTTTACACTGTGTTCAAAATATACCATAGTGGTCTTAGTGACAAAAATTTAAATATTTAAGGATGGAGGTGTTGATACCAGCAAATAAAAAAAGATATGATTTATTAGACTTACCAGGTTAACACTTCATTTACAGAACAGTGTCCTATCTATTTAATAGCAGACAGTGATGACACTCCTGATTTTATATCTTAATGAAATGTTTTGCCTTTTTCTGACTACTCCATGAAATGTGAATTTAAGTCTAACCTGAAAAATGAAGTTCTATACAATAATATTCTGTCATCACTTATGGATAAAAAGATTTGTTTATGTTTATAAACAGATGAGAGAAGGGTTTTCACTTGAATAGGATATTTGATAACTAAGGAAAGCTTAAGGAAAAAAGGAGAATGTAGTGAAATCTACAGCCTGAGGGTGATCTCAAATCCAGATTTCCCTGCCCAGCCTTTACCTGCTGGAATAGTTTTGCAGCTCACTCAAGAGACATTAAGTTACTTCTGTAGGAAATATCATTGGTACTCTAAGGACTTTATTTGTCATGGAGTAGTACAGAGAGTGGTCACTCATAGATTTTGTAATGAAATAAAGGACTGCATTCAAGCAGATCTTAGGGAAGGAATTGTTCTTTGGGCTACTCAGCAAGTGTACTCTGTCAGATCCATGGCATGTGCCTCTGAAGGCTGGAAATTCCCTGTGATTGGGGTTGAAATAGTGAAGAATTTGGATAATGTTTACCCTATACACACCAAATCCAGGGTTGGTTTAATCCCGTGGCAGAATTAAAGGAATTCCTTGTTATGCAGCTGTGTGTGTTGACCCTGGCTGGACACCAGGTGCCCACCAAAGCCACTCTATCATTACCCTCCTCAGCTAGAAAAAATATAATGAAAAGCTCATGTGCTGCAATAAGGACAGGAAGAGATCACACAGCAATTACAGCCATGGGCAAAACAGACAACTGGGGCTAAATTAATTTAATTTACTGGCAATCAAATTGGAGTTGGGTATTGAGAAGTAAAAATTTAATCTTAAAACACCTAACACTGTTAGAAACCCGTAGATAGCTTAACAGAGACCAATGCAAGCTTCACACCAGTGCTGGTGTCAGACTGGCCTGCAGCATGGACCCTCTGGTCCCTTAGGGCCAGCACAGGACACTGTGTGCTCTCAGACTGAAAACCTTAATCACCAAATACAAAATGGCTATTATTTGTCCAAAATAATAGCAGGTGACCACTGCTATCAAACATGATACTGGCTGCATTGTGGGAATTGCAACAGAAATAGAACAAACCTCTGAACATCACTGGCATGGTGTTTTTATGAGATATGCACCATCTGCAAATGGCATATTGCATCTTATATTACATCCCATGTCATTGTACTATTGTGCTGTATTTTATTAGTTTTGCTAGTAATATATTTTTACATCTATGTTTATCATATATCTCCCTGTGTTGAAAAAACAAATCACCAGTTTTTACCTGATTTGGGCTCAAGTGAGTGCCCAGATCTTCCCCTGAGTGAGGCAAGAGGACTAACAGTTCCCACCCTCACCTAGGCATTGGTTTTTCTCAGTTTGGTCTGTGGCAAGGGGCAAGGGTGACCCTCCACTCAGCTCTGGTTTTGGCCCAACATACAGCTGATGCCACACCCCAACATGTCCTGGAACAGGCACAGCCAGAGCAACATGCAAGTTAGAGAGTTTGTGAGCTGGAGAATTTGTGAATTAATAAAGTGATGAATTAGGCAATTCATGTTTTCTGAATAAAGGGCATTGAGCCACACTTAATTTAAAAAAAAAATTAATTTGTTCCTGATGCAAAGTTTAATTTGTTGAGTATCCTCATATTTAATTTGTTGAGTCATCCTGTAAACTGAGACATCCAAACAGTACATGACATTTTGGTGTGTGGTGGAAGTAAAAAACTGGAAGAGGAAGAGAAACTATCTTTTTCTTTCCTTCAGCTTATGAGTCTCTCTGATTACTAAGGATTATTCAGTTTAGTTGTGAGATTAATACACCATAAGTTACCTGTAAATCACTGTAAACAAGTCTAGTAAACAATTCTATTTATTTTTAAAGGAAGGCAGCTCTGTTCTGGCCTTAGAGGATAAGAAGAAACTATGCCAAGGCACCTAAGCTAGATAAGAGTTACAGTTTCTCCCTTTTCTTTGTCTGTCACTATTTCTGTAGGTGTTAGGAGATCTGCTCTGAGACATGTCTTGATCCAGAAAGACTGGGGTGAAGTAAGGCTGTTTGCATTTGTGCTTTGTGAGAGTTTATTTTAAACAAATTATTCAAGTTCAGATATTTAAGCGTTTGCTCTTTTTCTTATTTTTGCTTGTGAAAATTATTTCTATCTATAAAAGAGATCTTTGTTTTTTCCAAGGACTTCTGCTGCTGTAAGATTTGCCAGTCTGTTCCTCCTTTGCTTCCCTGCCTGTTGTCCTTATCTGGGGAATTTTCCCCTGCAAAGGAGACTACAAAGCTTACAGCATGCCATGCATATCTTACATGCTGTCCCGGGAGTCAGCTGCAGAGTCACCATTTCTGCCTGTTGTCCAGTCAATGAAAATAGATCCTCAGTCCCACGATTACGGATCACAACGAGCCCTGGCTGCCTTGCCTGACTTTGCTTGCTTTACACGAGCAAAAGGGAAGATGGGAAGGGCTGGGTTTTCAGAGGAAGAGCCTGCACCACTTGCTAGTTACTGGGCCAATTTACTAATTCTAAAGCCGCTCTGCGAATTTCAGCGGGAAACTTCCTTTCCTTTCTTGAAGAGAAGCTGTACAGTTATTTGGTGTTGGATAAGACAGCAGACTGGCTGAAGGAGTTCTGGCAAAGCGGTCCCAGCGATCCTAGCCGGAGTCCCTGGCGAGCGGAGCCTCCGCCGCGGAGCCGAGCGCTGCCCGCCCGCGGCGGCGGCTGCTGGGGACTCCTCGGGCAGGTGACAAACGCTCCCCTTCGCCCGGTGCGGCCGAGAAAACCAGCAATTGCCCAAACACTACGTCTTGCCCTGACAGCCTCCTGTTTGCAGCGTGTGAGGCCAAGTGCCGCCCGCGGAGAAGGAGAGAGGCTCGCTCCGGTGTGTCGGGACGTGCGGGCATCCGCGCTCCCACCCCGCCGTGACAGGGCTTGGGGGACGGCTGCCCCAGCCAAGGGTTAAAGCACAGTGTGGGGGCAACCCAGGGGACCCAAACTGCAAGGGGATTAGCAGCCTTGTTACACAAGACTGCAGGTTCAGCTCAGGTTCAGCCCATACCTCTTTTGTGTCTGACACCTTTTTCTTGCTCCTAATAACATCACCGTTGAGGAGAAGTGGTTGTGGAATTCACCTGCATTTTCCTCTTAGGTTGTATTGCCTGTTCCTTTAGAAATTCGGTAATCGTTTGGCAGAGAGCCTGGCAGAGATCATTTGGCAGAGAGCAAAACCAGGCAATATACTGAAAGTTGGCCATTACGTTTGGGTTCTTTGCACGTGAGTAAACAGAATACGAAAGAAGCAGCAATACACAGTCCAGTGAGAAAATGGCAATTTAAAGAGCCAACAAGTAGATAAAGAAATAAAAGCAATTCTGCAGAAAGGTGGCAAAGGAATATCCTTGCTGTGTGCAGGTTTTAAAGGTCTGTCTGTTTGAGGCTTGACAGCCCTGCAGAAGCTGAGGAACATCTCTTTTGCTGACTCTGCCATGAGATGGTTATCTCTGACAGAGCAAGCTGCTGAGGTCAGAAATCCTGGAGGATTTCTCAGGGAGACTTGTCAGGTTTCATTAATCGATCTCCTTGCTTTTCTATGGCATGAATCCACCATGCAGGTCCATGGGAAGTGGCTAATGAAGGTCTTTAAGTTTCAATTAGCAGCCTGACAGGGGAAAAGTGATGTGTGGCTACCACAGCTCTCAGCTGCTTGCAAAGAAGAAATGGGAAGTACTCCTTGTGGACCCAGCAAGGAATAACAGAAGGGGTGGGGGAGATCTGTTCTGATGTCTGCTTTGTGTTGCTGCAAGCCATCCCTGCACAACCTTCCCTGTGGGCTGGGGTGACCTGAGGCTGTTCAGAGCTGTGGCTGTGGTTTGTCACAGGTTTAAGTGAAAATATTTTTGGGTTTTGGGTTTTGTCCTGTTGCTAGTGTCACACATAGTTTGCATAATGATCATCAGTGAACAAGTGGGAAGCACAAAAGTGCAGTTCATTATCCTCAGGAAAGAGATATCACTTTGAGCCGTCTTCCCAGGGCTCAGGAGGAGCAGATCTCCTTTGGTGTGTCCAGAGCTCCTGTAAGAACACCTGGGCTATTGTGCACACAGAAATCCTAGACAAGTTATTGAGTATCACTGCCCATTTCATGTCTGTGGACCCCAGAAGTGTCTGGCTCTGAGCAGCCCTGAGGCAGCGTGTCCCCTTCCTCCCAGGTGTGATGGACTCGCTGTGCACGCGCCCACGGTGCCTCTGGGGCTGGCACACCTGGGCACAGGCAGACTTCAGCACACACAGGCTGATGTGGTGGCCTCAGCAGGGAGAGAAAGCATTTGGGTCTGAGCTTCAGTGTCTCCTTCACAAAGCACTCACCAAGGCCGATTTGCTGACCCAAGTCTGCACAGGAGTCTCCAAACATGAATCAACCACATCTTAACTAATACAGGCTTGGTTTTTCAGCAAGCAACTGTTCGAGGAGAACATTTAATGGCCACTAGAATTCTTCTGATGACTATCACATAGAGCAACCAAGCTGAATGAATAATTCACAGAGCTTGAGATTTGCTGTGAATTTAGCTGCTTTTTCAGCTCATAACTTCTTACAAGTAACATGCAGCTTTCTCTACATTATCTGTTACTCAATCTGCATCAAGTAGGGCCTTAACTTAGGACCAAACTAGGGCACAACAAAGAATTTCTGTGGCAGAATCTGACCCTGCATTAATTTATGTCGTTTTCTTTCCCCAAGAGATGGAATTATAAATAGTCTGGGAGAAGCACTGACTACTGAGTGTATGACTTCAAGTAGTCCATGTGTGTTGTGTTCTGGTACATGGTGTAGCTGACAGATGCTTTGAACTCTGGTAGTCAGAGAGACACTCAAATCTTCACTTGTGGTTTTGTGTTTTCTCAAGAGGCAGGGAGCATGCTAGGGCAAGATGGCAGATGGTGAAATTTATGATGGTTTAGGAAATGTTAAATATGCTTTTTTGGGCTAAGGACATCCTCTGCCAATTAATTATTCTTAAGTAAAATTTTAATATGAGGTGTTAACTGGCCACAGTTTCTTGTCAAGTCCATATAGTTTCAGCTGTGAAGTATTTCACAATGCTGTGGTCCGACAAATTACTTTTCTTCTGTGCTGGGATGCTGCTGATACCTTTTGGGAGTTTTGCTTCCCCACTTTGTGGGAAAAAATAAAAACCTTAAGTTGCTAAGGAGCACAAGTTTCATTGATTTTCTAAAAGCATTAAGGGGAGGTGTATGCCACAGGCTCAGGCAGAATTCACAGGTTATCATGCCATAGAAGATATTTCTCTGGGGCTTTAATATTGTTTCCTACCAAAACATGTAAAGCACTTCAAAGGATTTTTTTTTTTTACTAGCTTGGGTGTGGTTTTGTTTTTTCTTTTTTTTTCCCCAAATAGGCAGACTTGAATGGTGCTGCAGGGATATGACAGCCAGGAGCTATAAAAAATACAAAAGTATTGATGCAGAACTGTGTAGAGTTGTAATGTCCAAAGCATATCTGCTTGTGGACTTTAGCAGGGCAGACAGTATTTGCTTTGCTTCTCTATTGATTTTCCTTCCTGGCCTTGAGGGGCCCCAGAGAAAGTGGACAGGGTTGTTTCTACCCTCTTAATACAGACATACCCAAAATTATTTGTCTAAAATTTCCATGGCACTGCAGAGAAATGACCCCAAAGCACCCTGCTTGCACTCTCAACATATTCTGCCTAGGCAAGGAGAGAGAAAGACATCACTGGTGAATTCAGTTTCAAGTCTTGCCTTGGTGCCCTGGGGTCAGATATGGGATACATGCTCTGCCTGTGGTAAGACAGCATCTAGTAGAAAGCTGAGATAGTTTTTTTCTTCAGCCTTCCCAGGCAGGAATGTGGGGTTGGATCTTGCACTGGATCCCTTCTTCTCCATCCAGGCAGCTTCCCAGTGGTATTTGTCACGCCTCAGGGTAAGAGAGTGGCTTGTTTATCTGCTGCAATGAGCTCTGCTGAGTCTTCAGAGGAGTGGAATTACATTCTGGATGGTGACTTGGGCAGCAGCCACGTTACTAAACATTGGCTAAAATTTCCCCTCGTTGTTGCCCTCACTTTATCCCACATCAGTGGGAACAATGTTAGGAGCAGTAGCACAGAAAAATCTGCAGAAGATGTTGGCATTTTATCCACTCTGTCATCTCGCTATCTTCAGCTGGATGACATGGTGCTGCAAATATTGTGAATATTAGCCTATACTCGTGTTGCTCTCCCTGTTGGTTCTTCTGGCAAAGCTCTGGTTAATTTTTCTTGTAGGGGTGGGTAGGATAACAAACCTCTCTGCTCCCATCCAGCAGCAGACAACTCCATTTATTCAAAATTTATCTCAAAAAAGAGATCAAACACAGTGTCTGTGTTCCTAAGAATTTTCAGTACTCGTTTTGGAGAGCCAGTGAGGAAGATTGTCACGTTTGTGGTTTAATAGAAGCTGCAGCTTTTGCTGGCACAGCTCTGAGCAGGGTAGCTCAGCCTGGGTGCACGTGGGGTGAGGAACAGCTGCAGAGACAGAGAGGGGCTGCCAACCTGTGGACAAGGATGTGCTGGATTTTAAGTCTTGCTTTCATTACACAGGTTTGAAATCTTTTGTTTAGCCAATTTTAGGGACAGGGAGCTGGGTGCATGTTCTGTAAGTAGTAACAACCTGCTCTGTGCCACTCCCATGGTCTTCAGGCGGTTACAAAGTCTGATCTGCACTCATGACATGTAATTTGTGTCAATGGGGGAATTGTTTATACAGAGGAAAACAGTTTAATTAGGAGAATAGAATTCCTTCAGGATAAAAATGGTTATATATTGTCCCTTCTCAACACTGCAAAAAAGAAGACATAAATTAAATATTTAATGTGAAACAAGAAATTTTATTTAAATAAACAAAAATAGGTGTATTTCTGTTGGTACATTGAAGTCAGTTCCTTTCCTAACTGCAAACCCACATTTCTCTAACTCACACATGCACAAAATCCACCCCCTTGCCTCCAGTGAGTCCTCACAAGACCTGGGAGTTGCAAGAAAGGCTCTGGAAGTGGTGAAGCTGGGTGAGGACAGTTCCTTTCAGTCACTAGCCTACTGTATAACAACTGCTGTGGGCTCTAACTAAACTTTGTCCCTTGCACCATGGCCCTGGATTTTTAAAGCAGGTGCTAAATAAAAGGCAGCAGGGTGGAATATGGAACATGATCCCATATGCCATCCATTCCCTAGGAGATGGCAAGAGGGACTCAGGGGGAACTAAAGTGTAAAAACAGCTTCTTTGCAGTGGTCACAGCTAATGTGTCTGTAAAGTAAAAGGAGGGTGAAAAGAGGGAAGGAGATATGCAAAGCTGATACTGATGGAAACCCTATTACTTAGGCAATGTTATTCAAGAACAATTTATCTGTGAGAAAATATGACACTTGTAATGTAGCCAAGTCCTTTGCAAGCTGTAGAGGCAGCTGCACAGGCTTGCCTGAGGCACTGAGTATGCCATCTGAGCAAGTTACAAGGAAATCTCTATTTAAATAAAAAGGAAAGAAAAAAAAAAAGGCAGTTCATGAATATTAGGCACTCTGTGTCCTGCCAGCATGTTCTCTTTTCCTATCAAGGGTCTGATTCTTCAGAAGTACTTTATTGTCCTCTTTCAGATTGCTGACCAATTCAGTGGAGAGAAAGTGTAAGGAAGCCAAAATCATACTCATCCATGAAGTATCTTTGAAATGGAGCTTTCTGGATTGTCCTATATTTGAAAGACTCTTTCATGGGTACATGGTGTGTGATTCAGCCACAAGCAGAATGAGATTCCTCTTGTCAAACTGCAGATATCTGCAATGTCTGCACCTGAACTTTCTCTCAGACCACCCTACAATATTCAATGGAGAGAAATAAACAATTACATGAGACTGCTACTTCTAAAGTGTTTTGAATATCCATGTAATCAAAGTTGATTTGTGCCTGAGGTGTGCCACCTCCCTTCTCTTGACAGTAGAGATGTCTTTAAACATCTACTATAAAGTTAGGGGAAATGAATCCCAGCATGAAAGCATCACTTTAAAAAGGTTAGTTCAGGTAGTTTGGATAGCCAGAAGGCATCCAATTTCTGCCTTCTCAGCTTTTCTTTTTACATTGTCTGTGACAGATTCTCAGCTTTCTGCTTAAATTCCTCCTTTTCCCCAAAGCACCATCATCTTTTCTCAAATTTTTCTCTCATCCTGCCTGCAGGTGCAGACAGTAGAATACTCCTTGAACAGTACCCAGCAGTACAGCAGCCTCCTAAACTGCAGGTGTCCAACAAACAACAAGGTGCATTCTGTTGTTAAATCTCAGCATATTAGGTGTTGATAAGTGGGGTGACAGTGCAGCTGGTTGGGATTTTTGGATGAATGTTTGTTATTAGAAAATGACAGAGAAGTAAAAAGGGCCAGTGGGAGTATAGTGGTTCCAAACAAATTTTCCCAGTGGGACTTTGGGGTTTGTGACTCTGAGAGAGAGAGAGTGAGCTTGGTCAGCTACTAGGAACAGTCCTGGGAGACCTCTAGTTAGATCTGGAGGCTGAATTTAGCTCTCCCATACAAGAAGAATCCCCTCTATTGAGAGTGGAAAAGGGAAGCGTCTTCTGTGGAAACCTTTGGGAGGCGTCAGCATAATTTGTATCTGAAATGAGTACAACTGTTTCCTGTGAAAATATGAAAGAGAAAACTGTTCCTGTCCAAGAGACCTAAGGAGAGAGACTAACAAATTTAAACACACTTCATGCTTGTTAATGCAAGAGAGATAAGTAGTAGGGTTTTAACTTTGACTTATATAAACCAATTGCTTGTAAAAAATCCAGATATTTAATAAAAATTATTATCGGGTCCAGATAGGTTCAGTTATAGGTGACTTTCCTTGCTGCCAAACCCCCATATTTCTCAATTATTTCTCAGAAAATCTTAATGAATTCAAGAGAAATGACTCTGTAAAAGTAAAGGAGACATTCTGAAATGATTTCAAAGCTTTTTTATTTTCCAGGGTGGGAATGTGTTCTATATCTAATACACACAGAGCCTTGCAGTGAGTTCCTGCCTAGCTGGAGATGCACAAAAATGCTGGCAATGCTTTCTGTTGCTAGAGAGAGAGGACAGGGACAACAGTTTGTACTTCATAAAATCATAGAATGGTTTGGGTTGGAAGGGATCTTAAAGATCATCTTGCTCCAACACCCCTGCCATTGGCAGGACACTTTACACTAGACCAGTTTGCTCAGAGTTCCACCCAGCCTGGCCTTGAACACTTTCAGGGATGGGGCATCCATAACTTCTCTGGACAGCCTGCTTCAGTGCCTCACCACCTCATAGTAAAGAGCTTCTTCCTGTTATCTAATCTAAACCCACTCTCTTCTAGGTTGGATCCATTCTCCCTTTTCCTGTCACTGCATGCCCTTGTCCAAAGCCCCTCTCCGGCTTTCTTGTAGGCCCCTATTAGGTACTGGAAGCTTTCTGTAAGGTCTCCCTGGAGTCTTCTCCTCTCCAGGCTGAACAACCTCAAGTCTCTCAGTCTGTCTTCATAGGAGAGGTCCCTCAGCCCTTAATCATTTCTGTGGCCTCCTCTGGCCTTCCTCCAGCAGGCCTACATCCTTCTTACGTTGAGGACCCCAGAGCTGGATGCAGCACTCCAGGAGAGATCCCATGAGGGCAGAGCAGAGAGGCAGAATCACCTCCCTTGACCTGCTGGCCACTCTGCTTTTGGTTGGCTTTCTGGCTGCCAGCACACACTGCTGGGTCATGTGGAGCTTCTCATCAACCAACACCCCCAAATCCTTCTTCTCAGAGCTGCCCTCAATCCATTCTCCACCCATCTTGTAGCTGGGCTTGGGATCCTCCCTACCCAGGTGCAGGAACTTGTACTTAAAGACCTTGTACTTCAGCTTTGTATCACCCCAAGCAATCCAGGCAGTAGGAATTGTCTTTGGAATAAATGAGGTGGGATACTGTAACAGTGCTAGATTTAAAGTTGTTTGAGAGTTTTTTATAAACATACTAGTGACCTTATTTTGACTGGTAGGTAGCCAATAGCCACTTCAGTTAGCATTCAGTGCTATAATTAGCTATAAAGAGTTTTGACAGGATCGATAATTCACCCATTGATCTTTTACATTCATTATTTTGCATCTAAAGGGTGCCTAAACATTAACCAGAAAATTATTTAGCCAGATGGTGTCTTGTGAAATCACTGTCTGCCTCCTAAAAGGTGAGGGCAGGAAATGCAACACAGATTTCAGGTGAGTTACTGGTGACCCCTCATCTGTGCTGGCAGGACCCAGTGGCAGGGAGGTGCCTGCCACCCTTGCCACCATTGATTTCAGCCAGTGCTGTGCTCTCTTTAGGCATCTGCTGTTCTGTATAAATCTCCAGGGCTGGCCCACACAGCTCTGTGCTTGAAGGCTTTTGGCAGGATCACACATGTCTTTCTGAGGGCTTTGTTTGTGGGACAGTGTGGGAGAGCTGGGGGAGCAGGGTAACAGCGTCTGCCGCCTCAAGGGCAGGAATAGTCCAGAGGAAGACAAAAGGCAGGCTGCAAATTAGGACATGAACTTTCGTCTCTGGGACCAGCAGCCAGCTCCCTGTGTGTCCAAATGACACAGCTAATCATGGGGAATTTGTACCCTTCCCATCCTCACTCCTTGGCTAGCACCCCCCACACACACAGAGTCTGCTGCAGTTCTGCAAGCATTCACACTGTTTGTCCTGGCCCAGTGTCTCACAGAGTCAGTGCCATTGAGTATAAAAATGTCTCAATGTGCACAGGAGAGACCTGCAAAGAAGAGAGACAGACAGAAAAGCAGCCATGGCTGCAGCAGGGGCAGTGACCTCCTGGCAATGTGCAGGCTGATCCCATCCTGGAGGCAGCAGCTGGCACTGGCAACCCCAAAGCCAGCCTGTCTGAGGGCACCTGCCCCAAGGTATGATCTACCTTGCTATGTGCTTAATGAAGGAAAGCAGCTTCCATGCTGGTACCTCTGTGCCAGTTCACACCCTACAGTTATCATCATCTAGGGAAAATGGTTGTGTTCTCTGCACAAACATTCAGCCACCAGGAAAACTTTTGTTTCCCCAGGCCCTCTCCTTCTCCGAGCTCAAAGAGGGAGGAAGCTAGTTATTAAGAAAAAAATGAATATGAAGCTAGGAAATATGTTATGGAAAAGGACAAATAGCTGAACAGCAGCTAAACTCCAACTGTAGCATGTCTGTCGTTGTCCCAAAGACCTTTGGAAACATGCCTGGTTCATGCAAGCTGGATTTGTATTTCAGGGAATGCATGTGCACTACTACTGTGCTATAAATAAACATCTGCTGTACCAGCTCCTCTGGCTTAGTACATCCAGCTTCTCTGAACCCTCCCACCTATGCTTTTTGCCTTTGGATATTCACTGCCTGACCCAAGCAAAGAGCCTGCCCAAAACTAAGCTTACCTGTCCTGTCTCTCAGAGATAGCAGGACTGAGGTCTTGAAATATTTTTGCTGTTTAAATAATGCTGTAATCTTGTGCCAATTAAGATAGAAAGAGCTTTCTGTGGGTTTTAAGACTGACTTATATCACTTTGAGTTGAGCTGTAATTAATTTGAAATGGGATTGCACACATGAAAGTTGTTGGCTTAAGTATCTCAGTTTCAGTAAAGCTGATGTGACTTCTGCATGTAGACATGGCCCACAGCTCTGAGGAATGAGGGAGGGAAGAGACTGCAGAAACAAGAGCTGACAATGCAGTGTCATGGCTCCTCTCTCCTCCTCCTCCTCCTCCTTCTAGCTTCACACTGCAGATTAGCTGAGTAAACATCTGATGTGTGGCATCCTGCACCTATGCCTAGCAAAGCTGCTCTGATTATACTTCCCCAGCTTTTCATAGCACTCAAATGTCCATTCTGGGGTTAATGGTGAAAACTTCTTTTTAGGGCAGACCACAGCCAACCTTGAAAAAAACCTCCTGATTTTTCATTTTTTTTCAAGAATGAAGTTGGTTTTATTACTGCAACAATTCTATTGCTATTTTTAAAACTGAAACTTAAATGAAATTTAAAGGGAGTAGCACAACTAATCTTAATGGAGATTTGTTGTAATTTTTAATATTATAATTGCAATTTTTTCTATTTTCTAATTTGGGTTCTCTTTTGTGCTCCCTCACCTTGAATATTGCTGTAATGTTAAGGTATATTCTTTGTATTTGACAGTAGAAATATTCACTTAGGCAGGTGAAGTGTCAGAAAAAAAAAAGTTGAAGCTACAGTACAAACTGAGTACCCTACAGTAGGGAGACTGGATTTCATAATCAGAGGAACTTGCATCAGAAACTTAATTCTTGAGCCATACAAAGCATGCTGCTCCAGGTATCTTCTCTGTGAAGCTGCAGCTTTGGGAAGACATTGTACTGAAACTTGGCTGAAGGGGAGGATAGATTCAGAGATAAATGTGCTCTGCTGCCATTTGTACAGTCTGATTAGATAGCATGGCAAAAAGAAGGCTTGCATTAAATTTAAGCTACATGTATTTTGATCTGACATGCTTATATTTTTACCTTCCTTGGTGACATTAGGCAGCAATTATTTCTGTAATTTTGCAGAGATGGGGAAGTTCAGATTCATTAAACTTCTTCAAACTGTGAGAGATTTCAATTTTGAATCTGAATCATATGTTTTGGACCCATTTCTGCTCTGTGTAATTAATACCGTGATGAATTCCCAGGGAACACGATGCCAGAATAGGAGGTTCTTGCATTACCATTTCCACAATCCCAGTCACAAAGGTCACCAAGAGACAACTGTTCTGAGTGCCTTTCCCTGGCAGTCAGGTTTTTGGTAGTGTTACTTGTTGAGATGTCCCAAATCAGCTCCCCTGCAGCTGTAGACATTTCCTGAGCAAAGGATCCAGGAGCTCTGACTACTTCCTTGTCTTTACATCTTCTATCTTTATTTAAAGAAAATAACATGAGATATTTAGCTGAGGCATACAGTTCTTCTATCCCACTAGAAGAAATAGTCTGAGTGGTTTTTTGGGGGGGACAAGAATATTTGTCCCCTTTCCAAAACAATCTACCAGCTCTGCTCTTGCAAAGGACAAGGAACAGAACGATGTGTTAGCCTTCTCCTTTCCTTTTTGTCCTTTTAAGAGCAGAAATTCTGGATTATTTCACCTAAAATTCTGAGTCTTGAGCCATTTCAAGAAGCCATTAGTTCAAAGGCCCAGGGATATTTAATCTCCATGTTATGGTTTTGATCATTAATAAGATGATTTACAATTTGATGACAACGCTTGTTCTCTTCAAAGGTGGTTTTGGGGATGTTAATGCTTGGAGTGGCAGAAAATGAGAATCATTGATGTTAACTTGTGATTACACTGAATTTTGGAAAACAACATGGCTTATTTCCTGGCTGTTGTTTTTATTGTGGAGGTGCAGCACAGCAAAAAAATGTGGAGGTTAACATCTTGTGCTACTCTCTGTGCATTAAGTCTTCCAGTTTTGAGAAGAAAATCAAATCTAGCTGTTCTCCAGACAAACAACATTTCACAGCTTTTACTTTTATAATTGGCAGTTGTAGGGTGGAATATAAATTAATATAAAATAAAAATTAAAATTTAATTTAGTCACATGCTTGTATTTTATGCAAAGGCAGACAGGGATCCAAGCATTATAGATCTGTTAAATATCCAAGGGAAGTTACATTGTGTCAGTTTTTGAGGCAAAGTTTAGATATTTCGCCTGTAAAATCCTCAAGATAAGAAGTTTTCAGGATTTTCTTTCAATTTTTGTTTAAATAGTTTATCTCAAATTGTTTCCTCTAAGTATTTCCAACACAAGAGCTGCAACATAGGTTTGCTGCCTGACAACAGAACTGATTGAAGTACAAATGGAGCTGTCACTGTTCAAGCTGAGTGAAACATAAAAAGGAAACAAATGACACAAATGATGAAAACTAGCTCAGCTTTTAAAGCAGTTCTGTTATGGTTAATGTAAGAGGCTGTTAGTGCAGGCAGTTTACAGTACCTTGCATTCTCCATCTTTACATATTTGTTTCTTATCTTTAAAAACCTCGAGCCTGCATTTTTGTAGCTCCCTGAGCACAATGGCACTTAAACTTACTTTGGTTTCTGCTGCTGGGAGCTGTGATGGTGACAGCAGCAACAGCTCCAGTGTTTTCATTTATGATATACCAGAGGAGATTCAGCCCTTCAGGCAGTGCTTGCAGCTTGATGTGCTGTGGCAATCATCTCACATACAGGAACCACAAATTGATGAAGCTTGGCACTTTAACTTTGGGAATACCACACCAATCTAAATGACAGAAGAAGAAGGGGTGTGAGAAGTAGTTGTTATAGTCCTGGGGGCCAGTGAGGAACACAGAAAAAGTCTGGGTAACTACAGAGCTGCTATTCTGACCTTAGTGTAAATGAGGAGCTGTGTAATATGGCAGCAGATACAGATTTTTGGGAATTATGATTGAAAGCTCTAACTTCTGAGCTATGGACCAGAGTACACATTACTGGCAATGGCATGGCTCAGTTTTTATGGAATGCCAGCTTTATTCAGCAATATAACTTTGATCTGAAAAGAAAGGAATGCCATTTTTAAAATTTGTTTTCAGTGAACAACGAGGACATGACAGAGAAACACTTTTTGCTGAACCAACAAGCCTTGATGTCAGCTGGGGAAAGGAACTCGGAGACTTCAGCATGGAGAAGACTTGGAATTTCATTACAGCAACAGCAGACTCGAGAAAAAGCTTCAGGAGGACCTGTGCCATGTTTTTCCTTCTGAAGGGTAGGGAGAAAGGACACAGGGAGCCCCACAGAGTTCCCTGGGGCAGGGCAGAAAGAAAGAAGTGATTTTTCTAGTCACAATATGCTTGAGATAGTAGTGCAGCCTTGATAAATGAGTCCAGGCAGTTTTTCCACCAAGTCCCTGGAAAACAGCTGAAGCCCTTCCTCTTGGTAAAAGGCCTCTTTGAGACAGGGCTGCAAAGGGGCTGCAGCCCCAGTCCTGCAGCAACCCCACACTTCTTCCTTCATAAATCTCTCCTGGGTCGCTCTGGGTATGCCACTCTGACTCCAGCATATGCAAGGACTTAAAAGACATTTTGAAGGCAGTCTTTAAACAAAGGGAGGAAAGCAGATTCTAAAGGTTTGAAATTCAGTGTGAGAGGCATGGGAAAATTTACCCAGCTATCTACCTTTGATAACCTTGGCTAAATAGGGTACTACCTGACCCCTATTGCCTGCACTGACACCTTTGGTACAGGACCACAGGAGAAGCTGTTTGAGCTGGAGGAAAGGGCTGCAGGACCAGCAGCAGGGAGACAACTGTGGGTTGCACTGGAAGGATCCCTGCCAGACTGGGAACAGATCATGGCTGTAGCTCTGGCTCTGGTCCTGTTTTATGTGTTCATTAATGGCCTTGTCACAGAGAGTACTTGTTTGCTAATGGAATTTGCTGATGACATGGTTTTAGGACAGAGAGGATTCCTACAAGAAAAAAAAGGGATGACTGTGATAAATAAATAATAGAAATAGGATTAGGTTTAACACTATGAAGTGCTAGTTCATGTGTTTAGGGGAGAATAACAGCAGCTTCTTGCTGTTCAACAGGAGTTCATCTGTTGAAAATTACAGATTAAAAAATAGTCAGAAGGATCTATAGCAGTAATGGTGAAAAAAAGTCACTTAGGACACCAAAATACATCAAATATTTCACTTCCAGCAGAGATTTACACAGGGATTAGCTCCACAGGGGTACATTCCACTATGTACACCCCTCTGCAAGGCACTGGTGAGACCTCTCCTGCAGACTCGTTGTTGTCATGGTCACACATAATCAAGTATCATAAACTCACATTATAATACTTGCAGAAAACAGAATTACCATGACATCAATGATGCTTTAGAACATATTAAAAATATGTTACTTTGCCCAGCAAAATCAATTGCTTTCTAGTAATGTCTCAAGGGTACAAAGGCCAGGGAGGGAAAGAAATACTTAAACTAAAGAAGTCATTGAAGTAAGGGCATATGTAAAACACAAAAGAAGTTTCTAACAGAGAATGAGGATTTGGATCTTCCAGTCAGAGTAGTAGGGCCCAAATTCCTACCCCTTCCTCCTCAACACCAGTGTTTGATAATGATGGGCAGAGAGCTGCAATTTTAGATGTTGTCTAAGGTGCACAGAATAAAGACTTAGCCATGAAATACCAAACATTATTTCATTACAGTTCTATTGCACCAGCTGCCCTGACAGCTCCTGACTGATTTTGTCAGTGAAATATCACCTGGGTGGGAAATCTTAGACAGGTCTAAG
This sequence comes from Notiomystis cincta, assembly GCA_013398075.1. NCBI lineage: Eukaryota > Metazoa > Chordata > Aves > Passeriformes > Notiomystidae > Notiomystis > Notiomystis cincta. The sequence continues at coordinate 67,532 of VZRX01021240.1, forward strand.
AAAGGTGCCCTTCCCAATACTGCAATCTATTGGGTTTTCATGGTGAAAATGGGGACATGAGTAATATTAATATGCCAATAACTTGATTGCAGTGCCCAATTACATCCACAAATGATGCACATGGACACATTTCCAACGAGCTGATGAAGCTGCACTCACTAATGAGCTGGTAGCACCTGTTAGCTGTTAGCAGCCAAATGCCCAGGGCCTGGAGCATACTGGGTGTGATTCTGCCCAGTAAAGGGCCCTGTGGAAATACACAGCACACCCTGCCCCACAGGAGTGTTAGCAGCAGCATCTCACTGAAACCAAGGCAGGAGCTGTGAGCCACCTCCAAACTTGCAACAGGACACAGCTTTTCTTCATCCAGCCAACTTATGTCCTCTTCACCAAGAAAAGAAGCAGAAAGGATCTCTTTGTCATGTCCAAGGCCTGACCCCACTAGACATCCTGTCTATCCTTAAATAACACTTGTTGTACCCTGATTAAGGAAGTTTATCTTCTCCAGATCCTGTTGCATGTGGTGCTGGTGTAACCCAAAGCACGAAAATGTATTATCCTTTATTTTTGTGTGTGCACCTGAGTGTGAGTTTGTGTGTGTGTGTGCATACTGGCCTTTTTAACAATCTTGTTTGATTTACAAAGTATTTACTTGTAATCAGCTATATGAATATATACCAGTAGCTGAATTCAGCCAAATAAGCAGCCTTAAAAAAAACCAACATAAATGTAAAAATGCCGTACATTCAAATGTCTCTTAGCTCAATGGATTCATGGAATGCCCCATTTCTGGCCAACGAACATATGAATCTACCTAGTAAAGACAACTTCAATTCCAATGAGGAGCTATTAGGGAGCAGCAGAAACAAATACTTGTTCCAGTATTGCTCAGTTTTCCTGAGGTCAGATGTAGTGTTACCCGTGTGACTGAAAGGGTACATTCTTGCTATGTGGGTGTGTTGGAAGGAAAAGGGAAGTTATTATGTTGTAGAAATTGCACTGTTTTGGGTTGTTTTGAGGTTTGACTGTCATGACTTCAAGTAGTTCTTACAAGTACTCTCCTCAATATATTCTTCTTACTTTTTTATTTTGATAGAAAAAGTTTAAGCAACTTCACCTTCATTAAGAATGTCACCTGGAAGAAGTAATCGAAGTACCTTTAATTTTGAATGTTATAGTGAGCAAACTGGTACAGAGCTGATTTTACAGGTTAGGATGAATAATTATTATTCAGATTAATATAGATAATATGTACAAAATAAGGCCAGGTTGGAAGGGGCTCTGAATAACCTGGTCTTGTGGAAGAGCTCCCTGCCCATGGCAGAGGGATTGGAACTAGATGATATTTAAGGTCCCTTCCAAACCAAACCATTCTCATATTCTAAGATAGATGGCATCAAGATCAAGAATTTTGGGAAACATTAATTTATGTAGCCCATTGGCAAAGATTTATTGGATGATTCTTGAAGTTCTAAAATCTCTGTGCTAGTGTTGCAGCTTATAAAACTGTTATATGTAGGGAGATGTCTTATGGAAATACTGCAAGACAGTTTACAAGATATTGGGTACTTGTTTTTTAACAGAGAATTTGTTCTGGAAGTGGAAAACAAAATACAACTATAAGCTTTTGAAATGACAGGATTTCTTTTAGGCTTTTTACACTGCTTTATGTTTTCTTTTCTCTCCCTTGTTTCTTCTTTTATATTTTATTAACTTGAACAGAGTGAAAGAGAAGATATAAAGCAATTTCATTTCAGTTATTATACTTTTTTGCAGGACCAAAGGGTAGAATTTTATACTGAGAAATGTCATATTTACTAAAATTATTCACTCTGAAGTATTTATTTTCCTCAGTTGTTAACAGTGATTACTGTTAGGGGTGACAGTGTAAATACAGTTTCCTCCATCTACCACCGTGTAATAACACTGAATCTGTTTCTGGCCAGGAAGTCAGTTAACAAAAAAAAAAAAAAATCACTATTTCCAAACAGTGAATTTAACCCTGGGAGTTTTCCCAAGCAAACAGAAGGCGAATCCATTCCCAGGGAACCCTCAGCTGATGCTGAGGGGTTGGAAAGGGCTGTGCGCCGGTGCCGCGCCCGCTGCTGAGCGGCCGGAGAACGAGAGCCTTCTCCTCATTTATGCCCCATACATCACTTGCTTATTTAGCCTGAAGGGCCCTTCATTCCCATCTGTGAGGCTGCATATGTCTAAGGTCAGCTAAGGGAATTCTGTTCCTTATTAATGAAAGCTGTTTTAAAATAAACTCACCACGTGCTAAAAAAAAACAAAACCTGAGAGTTAAGAAAGGCTATGAAATCTCAAAATGGATATTCATCCTAGTTTTCATCCTAAATTAAAAAAAAATTAGTAAAGAGATAATTTCCCTCCTGGGACTTTGTGGCTCCCATCATAAAGCCCAAATTAAGATTGCACTTTGCTGTATAGGTGAAAAGCTGTATCTTCAAATGACGCAGATTATGGAGCAACTCAGCACTCTCCAGATTTAATTCTGACAGGCAGGAGCAGGTGGATGCCATGCAGTGTAACCTTGGAAAGATGACCCCACATGACTATTAATTTACATTTGATAGTTGTAAGATAAAGTAAGGGTTAATTAAGGAACTTCCAGGAGGGGCACAGGATGTTCAGGTGAAAGGTGGAGCAAAGATTATGTGCCGACCCAGAAACAGGCCAGCTGGTTTGTGTTATTATTTTATTTTTCCCTAAGACCTTCAAGTGATTGTAAAACTCTACAGGGAAATGTGCTCTGTGATGACCTGAGTATTATTTCAAATGCCTGAGAGGCTGAGGCACTGGTTTACCATATCCTGCTGTGAGAGCATTGGAGGATAGGATGGTGCCTTGCAGACAGTGCAAAGCAGGCATGCTTTGCAATATTGTGTTATGAAGCTTTGAAAAATAGGCTTTTCACCACAGGCAAGCTTGAAAAAATGGACAGGACCCAAAAAAGCCTTTATTAAAACTTTTCTTCCATTCCTTTCCTACCATTTTTTTTCTGCTAGGCATAATCTCATTCTATTTCCCAGTACCGGGGTACAGTAGAATGAACGTTCCTGCTTTTGCTGGTTTAACTTGTCTCTTGTACATTATATCTGCTCACTAATTTCACTGTTAGCAGTAGTAACATGTGCAGATGAGCTTCTGCATCATCAGACAGAGCTCCTGTTTTGGGAAAGGAAGAGTTTGCTTTGATTCCATTTTTTTTCCTCCCCTCGGGAATTATTAAGTTAGTAGGAATGCAAAAAATCAGTAAACCCTGATGCAAAAGAGACATTTCTGTTTGCAATGTTTTGTGGCTGCGTGGTTTTATTTTGCTCTGTTAAGAATCCAAAATAACTGCACCTTCCCAGGAAGTGGAAAAGACTGTTCTCATCAGCCAGGGAGTTGGATGGCTCTTTTACCAAGAACAAGCCTTGGATCTTCTAGGCTGTGGTTTCCTCCTTTCTGATAAATACCTCCTTCCCTTTCTCATTTGTTCTCAGGCATTGCAGCCCTCCACACCGCAGCATCTGGGCTGCACATGCTGATTCATGTCGCTGGAAATAAGAGAGATTCCTGCTGTTATGTCACATTTTATACTTGTTTTGGTCACCTCTCAGGTGACATCTCTGCTCCTCTGTTCCACCTCTGGTGGAAGTTCATAATCTGTCCAATAAGGGAGACCCTTTGGTTGGTTCTGTAGTGATTTTCTAGCTGTGGTACTGAACAGGCACAATGCAGCTTCACACCTGCAGATTGATGGAAGCAGCTAAGTCAGCATCAAAGGGAAGCTTATTATTACTCTTTCTCTCATTTAAATCTACATTTTTTGACATAAGCTGTATTAAGAAAGGCACACCTCTTACCCCAGCCTCTGGACCAAAAGGAACACATTGTTGTGTTACTTTTCTTCCTTCCTTTCCCTTTCTCCTCCCATGGGATCACTGGTTGCCACTGTATTTATTCCCAGTCTGGCCACAGGTTCACCTGGCTTGGTCACTCAAATGTGCCTTTAATGATATTAACAAAAGATAGTGATGCTTCTGAGGTAGGGAATATATTTTATCTTTTCCTGTCCCCTTTGCTCTCCCCTTGTCAGACTGTTGATTTCAGGTTGCCAAAGTTCTGTACTAAAACTAAGTTCAAGTATTTATGTGGATGTTTTCAGTATCTCCATGTCAAATTCAGATAGTGAGGCAGGTTGATGGGTACCATCATGGTGTATCCAGGCACCCAGATGAGACACTCCAAGGAATTTGAGGGAGCTGGAACATTAGCACATCTTCAGTTCCAATGTTTTCTAGATTTTCTTCCTCTCTGGGACTCAGTGGGCAATAGCACACACCTGTCTTATGCTGAATACCAAAGGAAAATCATTTCTCTGGCATTAGACTGACCAACTTTTCCCTGTGGCAATGTCCTCCACAGCAAACAGTGCTTAGTACTGAAACACCATGGATCTCCAACAACTCATGTATGAAACACTTGATGTATGTTGGACTTTTTCAGTCATTTGGTACCTCTACATTTGCTGTTATAAAGGAACTAACTGTGAAATTTCACAGCCATGAAAATTTGTCATTTGACTGACTTCCCTACCAGCTTTATACAGGACCAAAATTTTCTGACATTCTTTTGTCATCCTTAACTCATCAATGAAAAACACCTTAGTTACCAAGTGATGCAGCTCAGTAAAGTTCCTTAATAATAGGTCTTTCTTCCTATGTATGAACAGTTCCCATAGTACCAGGCTTAAATATTCAGGCTTGTTTGTTAACTTGGGGCCTGGGTCTAGTGGATGCCTTTGCATCAGCTACTGGTACAAGGGTTACGTTCTTATGTTGCATTTGGTTGTTTTGGCATTATTCAAAGATTTAAAGATAGGTCCCTAATTTTTATTTTTAAAATAAATAATAAATTTAAAAAATCAGTGTGCCAAGACTAGGCTTGAAACTATGGCTACTTGTTATGTTAAGAGTAAGGCAAATTTTTCTGTTGTATTAAGAAAAAGACCAGCATTCCAGCTGGTCCTCAGATATCAGAGGGGCTGGGGGTGGCTGGGTTAGATTCTGAACATTAAGCAACAGAAGTGCAGAGCCAAATGGGTCTATAAGTCCAGTGACATTCTCTGAGAACTACCATGACTATGGATTCACAAATAGTGCCTTACACTGCAGGTCTGGCCATGCCAAATGAACTCTTCCAGCTGGATTACAAGTCTGGTCATATTCAGTACTTCTCATGGGCAGGTGTAAAATATTGAGCAACAAAAATGCAGGTTCTTACCGGATTGTCAGTGATAAAGACACTGTCTGCAGAAACATGTGTGAATATACAAAATATGAATAATACAGCCAGCAAAAAATGCATTAAATTGAGAGATGACTCCATAGTGCTAAAGGCATGATCACAACCACAAGGTTGCTTTCTGAATTTCCCAAGGAAGCATTAGGTATAGGTGACTGCTTGAATCTTACCCAATGAGTGAGTGTCCTTATGAGGGAGGAGATAGGTGGATACCAAGGTGAAATCTCCTCCAACCTCCCTTTTCCCTTAAAACTACATTTATATTGTTGTTTTTTTCTTTAAGGGAGGGGAAAATGTAAAATTACAGTTGGTGTGATTTCATGTTTAGGTGACGTTTGAATGACTTTAGTCATACATATAAAGCATGTACAAGTTATATTTAATTAGCATATGCCAGAGTATGAAAAGTAATTTGTATCTTCAAGTCAAAGGAGCAAAGCTCAGCTTTCAATCACTGTTTGGGTTCTTTCTTGGGCTCAGTTCCTGTTAGCTGCATTGTTTTAAACAGAGCATGACCCCAACACGTCTGTGCCACTCCATCCTGTGTTCCTTGCCTCTCTCAGGGCAGTACATCAAGTTCCTCAGTGTTCCTGCTCCTAAGGTGTGCAGTTTGTTTCTGGTGAACCACAACCAGTGCTTGCAGCCCTTCCCAATGAACTTTGCTTTTTGGTATTTTCTCCACACTCCTATATGCTGGAGAAACCAGGTCCTGTGAGAGTCTTCCAAACAGCTCAGGAATTGAAATATGAATGCTAGCATGGAGTTCCCTCAGCTGATGTGGTTATCTGTGCTGTCCTGGGCCTGAAAAGGTCCTTTCTACTACTGTATTTAGTGAACAGGAAAAGGAACAATACCTTTAGCTGTGATTAACTGTCATATGTAGACACCTGTGACAGGAGTTTATTTCATGCAGGAATATGCAGTGACTGGTTTTGAAACATCAGTCCAAAATATCAATGTTTCATATAACACAACCAAAGCCTGAGAGCCCTGTCAGGCCAGAAGGAATCACCCCTGCAGAAGTGAAGGAAACGTGAGGGGCCTTGGCTGGCCTGAGGAACCTCTGGACATCCAGGCATGCAAAGGTCAGAGGGTGGCTGTGCCCAGGAAAAAACCTGTTTTCCTATTTTTTGAAGGAAAAAACCCGCAGTTGTGCAGTGCCAGACCAGCTGTGGTCACTCCCTGGGGCAGACAGAGCTGGTCTGTGGTGGGCAGCGAGTGCTGTGCCGATGTCAGATGCTCCAGTGCCACCCTCACCCCGCCCAGGGAGAGCCTGGAGAGGTCTCTGTGCCCTCTGCCAGGCTTGGGGGGTGTTCCTGCTGTGGGTGTGCTGAACAGGACTCTCCTCCTCGTCTGCATACCATGCCTTACCCTTTGGCATGAAATCCAAGCAAGTGAAATGTAAGCGTTTCCTAGACCCTGCAGAGGGAAGGGTAGCACTGGGACTGCAATTCCATCTGTCCTTGCATCAGTATTGTACAAAAGAGCATTTGCATGGTGTATTTTTAGCCAGTATTGAAAAGTCCCAGAAATTTTGATACCATATGGAGTCAGTGATTGCCTTCAACTCTAGAGAAATAACTCGGATATTCTGGTCTTTGAAATTATTTTAGTTTTCTTATTTCTAAGGAATTTCTTTTGTTTGTTTTTTGAATGCACCTAGTGTCTTTAATCCTTAGTTCCTTAATCCTTTATTAATAGGATTATTAAACCTGACAAACAGCTCAACCAGAGAAGTAAATCCAATGGTAAAGCAGAATTTGATCTAAGTCTCTGAGAATGTAAGCCCACAGAGTAATTGGCCTGCAGATAATTCAAAATACAACTGTCTGGGTATATGTTCATCTTGCAGTGTACAAACTGCAATAAATCCCACAGAAAAGACAGAGGCAATATTAAAATTTTCCCAGCAATATGTTTATAAGTGAATTCTATCTGTATAAAGAAAGTGATGTATTTGCAGGACAAGAAAAGATTTTAACTTTAGAAAGACTTTTTCAAATTTACAGGTGTTAAATTTGATTCTGTATATTGGAAGCAATTTAAAGTAGCAGTTAGATAATCTATGTTCTTCACTATCTAAGAGTTGGACTTATAATTCCTAAAATTCCAATAGTAGTTAGTTTCTTTTAAAACACACCAAAAATTTTATTCGTGTAGCAAAATCTTTTAAATATCTCAAAATTCCTGCAAAGATGTGGAAAAAATATAATAATATCAGAAGAGGTTTTTCTTAGTCTTCAAAAACCCAGACAAGGCATAGAAAGTTCCTCCTTTTTGATCTCAAATTAACAAAGAACTTAAGCATATATGGAAAGTATTAAGCTGAGTATAAAATGAGAACATGGATAATAATTTAAATATATTTGTATAAATACAAAATTATAAATAAATGAATAAAACATTATGCACTGGAAAAAATCTAAAAGCGAAAATGTTATTTCAATAAGGATAAAAACAATAGGGATTTGAACATCCAAATTAAAAAAATAACTTTAAAAGACTAAAAATCGGCTCATAAGTTATTGTCTTGATCTTGGGGGAAAAAAAGTATATATAAGGTTTATATTTATCAAGCTGTTGCATCATAGAATCAAAGCACTTAATGCTAGGTTTTTGCTTGAAAAATATCTCTGGTGTGTAGAAGAATAAGGGCTTAAATCCAGTTCCAAGTGAATTAGGAAAGCCTTGGAATGCTATTTGTTTGAGGAATACCTGTAGTATAAGCCAGAAGTGGACAATCAGTGCAATGGCAAAAGGTGACTCAAGGGAATAGCAGTGTTAATCTCTGATGAGAAAAGAAAAAGGAAAAGGAGATTTTGATGCTCAGCAGAGGAAGGAGAGCTTTTAAAAACCTTCCTGAAGAGCAAACTCACACTTTCATTTTCTCTGTGACTTCTCCAGATGCATGAGAGCCTGATACCTTGAGAGGGTGAATGTCCTGCTCCCTCTGGTGCTGCCAAGCCCAGGGAATTTGGTGGCCTTATGCATCCCTCAATATCATGTCACAGATGCAGGTAATTAAGGCAGTGCAGATTTACGTGGTGGGAGGAAGTAATGGAGGCAGCACTTCATGCTACTGCATCAGGGCTGGAGTCCTGCAAAACAGCTTTGGAGAAGCCAGAGCAAGCTGGTGCCAGAGGTTATTGATCTGGGGATAGGATATCTCAAGGGCAGGGCTTGTTGTGGGAACTGCAATGGGATAGAAAATGAACTGTCCAGCCCTGACAAAATGGCCTTAGCTAGAGAGGTCAGCATATTTTACCAGGCTTTCTGCTACTTGATATGACTCTCTGTGGTGCTACTCCTGTACTCCTTCAGTTGTGTGTAAGACTAATTTCCCTTCCCAAAATAATGGTGGCCTTATTGAGATGCCCTCTCTAGCTGAGCAGCCCATCTGCCACCCCAGGGCTGACACCTCAGCCTGTCCACTCCCTCCAATTTACACATCCACAGACTCACGTGGACCACTGGGAGTCACACGAGATTTATGTGGGAACCTACACAGAAGTGGTCACTGAGGAGGAGATCTCGATTACTTGGGTCTCATTTTTGGGATTAAACTCAGTCTGGCCAGTTGATGACAGAATCAGTGTAAAACAGCCTTTGCAATCTCTCAGTATTTGTAATGTACATGTGTTTGAAAGCCTGTTATTAGCAATAACCAGGAGAAGCCACACTGCAGTGAGTGGTCCTTTGTGAATGAAAGAGAAGCAATGCAGGACTGACTGCTAGCAGGCTGCCAGAGCCCCTTTTTGAGGATCTGTGGAGATGCTGGAATAGAGCATTCCCTGTTCCCTGTGTGTTCCAAGAGCCCTGACATGCCCTGAAGACTGGCTTTGCTGGGGGGAGATGGGTGCTGTGTGCATGGACTCTGCTCACAAGGGGTCTCAGAGCCAGGTGTTGCAGTGAAGGAAAAGTTGATGAAAGTGTTGAAGAGACTCAGACAACAAAGTCTTCTTTGTTGCAGTTTGTCCTGCTTCTCTGAGGGAAAATTTTCACACTTAGAAAATAAGCTGTTTATGTGCCTGGTGTCTTAATGCAAAACCATTTCTCTACAGTCCTGACCTTTCAGGTGGCTAACAGGAGTTAAAAATGGACCCGATAAACATGTGAAAGGCTTGGATATTAGTGAAATGTCTTTGCAAAGAAGACAGGCAATTGCTTTTATATTAACTTGTAAGACCAACAGCAGATCATTTCCAGCATTGCTACTGAGCTACAGGTAGAGAAAATTTCGTGCTGAAGAACTGGGCATATGATTCAGTGAGGTCTTAGACTTCCACAATCATGGACTTGGAAAAACCCCCAATTTTGGCCAGTTTGTCCAGTTTTCTTGGAATAGAAAAGATGTAATGGTAATGGAACAGAAAAGAATGGCTGGTAACAACTCTGCAGCTGGAGGAGATGGTGGAAGAGAGCATTCATGTGGAGTGCAGGAAATTCATCCCCCTGGGCTTTACAGGAGGGATAAAGTGTCAGTAACATGAGCTTCCAAGCTCACAGTTTTTCCCACTACCAGTATTATGATACTACAGCTCCCAGAGCATGTGGAGGTTTGGGTGAGGGATTTCAAAAGCAAGGCTGGATGATGCCCCCAGAGCATAGGAGGCACAAAGCTCCTGCTGCAAGTGCTGGATGAGTGTGTCAAGGTCTTCTGGCTATCCCTCTGCAGACAGCTGCTTTGTTTGCTTACAGATATTCAAAAGAAGGTATTTTTATACAAATAGGACTGTATTTCTTGATGGGCTGTGAGGGCCAGTGTATTGTTTCTGTTATTGACCAGGAGTTGCAGCTCTGGGTCAGAACTGGGCTGTGCTGGGCTCAGCACCTGTTGGGAGGGGAGTTTCCACCGGCCTGGACAATGGGAAAATGAGTAGCTTCAGGTGGAGGAGGACAAGGAAGCAGCAGACAACTTCACACACTGTGTGTGGTCTGACCATATCAGTGATTTTCCTTACACCATATTTTTACACTCCCTATCCAGTGAATAAAAATTGGAGGATTTGGATGACATTTAAGCCAGCAGTTAAACCATCCACTCACATAAAACAAGCCCATATTTCCTCAGGAGTTGTCAGTGTAGTGCCCTGATTAATTTAATTTATCAACCTTAAAGTGTAAATAAAGGTAATACAGCAAGCATAACGAAACCTGACAGAAACAGGAAATAGGGCAAAATAGATCATATTAATCTCAACTCAAGTGATCCTTTTGCACCATGACTCATATGGACAGCAATGGTTCATTAATTGTGTGGAGAGAGATGGCCAAGAGACACATTCTTGTCCTGGCAGTCCCTTTGTTTGGATAAGGAGTTTTGGGAATAGATATGATTACTGGGTAAAATCACAGTTAGCTAGAAATGTCAGTGCTATAGGAATTGAGGCCTTCTTCCACTAAAATCAATGCAGGAAACATACCTATTTGCATGGCAGTAATGAGCAATTTAGCAAGATTATGTGTGAATTAATGTGCTTTTGCTTCTCCTCAACAGCTGCCCATGCTACCCTTCTCTGTGTCTGGAGACTTAGCCAGGCCACAGCCTGTGCTCCAAGGCTGGTCTCTTCCAAGAGGTCAGCCAAAGGCAACTGTCAGAAGTGAGACTGGTGTGGGAAGGTGAAGTCTGTGAGACTGGAAACCATAATCAAACCACTGGGAGCACAGAAGCATCCTGGAAATCAAAACATCTTGGTCACTGCTGCTGCAGATCGAAACAAGCACTCAGGTATGCACAGGAACGAGTGTTAACCACAGCTGTCACTGGGGATTTGATGCTGCCAAGGCTCTGTTGATCAGATTTTGTCCTTCTGTGCTATCTGTGTGTTGGCTTCACTTGTCTGAAGCTGCAAATATTGTGAAATGGGGACTAGACTGGTTTATAATGTGCTTCCTCCTCCTTTTTCTCTGCCTTTTCCTCAGTGCCTTTTCCTGACTTGGCTAGCTGTGTGAAGGTAATTACTTTATAAAATAACTCTTTTATGAAGTATGTTATAAAGTAAATAAATACTTTATAAACTATATACATATAAAAATATGTACTTTATAAATATGTATTCCAGGGCAGTCCCGTAGCAACTTTCCATTACTTATAAAGGGCCTACAGGAAATATGTGGAGGTACTTTTTTCCATGCTGTTTGTGTTTTCCTGGCTATCATTAACTTAGTTGTCCAGGCTCCTTCTGTCCTTGGCAAGATGCAAACCTGTCAAAATGTAAGTGATTTGAATTAATCTAAGAATACAGTATATATGGATTTTAAAGTATTTCCTTTGACACATATACACAAATCTATACACTTTGGAGTTGATAATGTGATAATCTCACAGAATAGGCTGAAACACTGCTACTGTATTGGAGAAGGAGATGTCATCTTCCTAGAGCTCATTCTTTGATTAAAAACAACAAGAAAAACATCACACCTCAAACAAACCTCACACTTTGTCTTCTTTGTCACTGTGCTTTTTCTGGAACCACTGTTAGGAATATGTTTTGATTTTACTGGTAAGGATAAGTGATATAATAAATCCTGATTTATAACATAGCACAGTTTTCTTTATCCTAAATTTAAATACAATCAATAACAAATGTTAGTACCTGGTTAAGTCTGAATTTACAGGAATGGGTGTTAACTAACATGTGCTGACATATGACCAGCCCTCTCAGTTTGACTGCATCCACCTCAGCAAAAGAATTTTGCTCTTGGAAATAACAGGCTTTGAAATAAACTAAATAGGAAGCACAGGTCTGAGAAGGTGGGCAAAAATGATGTGCTCAGGAGCCAGCTCTAGAAGCTCTGTGCTCTGGGAGGATCTCAAAATGGTCCAAATGAGGGCTTTTAAACATATAAGCAGCAAAATTTACTTTTGGAAGAGGCACTTCTTAGAAAACATGTATGGATCTTTTCCTTACTACTCTTTCCCCTTATCTTTTTTATGCAAAAATAAACCCCCAAAACACAAAAAACCCAACCAACCAACCAAAAAAT
>VZRX01021240.1:79929-105002 GCA_013398075.1 Notiomystis cincta
CAACCAAAAAAAAAAAAAAAACCCACAAAACAACCCAACCAAAAAAGCCAAACTACTCAACACCCACAGGTTTTTTAAATGTCATTTTTAAAGTATCAGACACGAAGTTTTAAGCTGTACTCCCTGCAGGCTCTTAAGAAATAGCTTTCAAGGTCAGGAAATTAGAAAACAACTCCACTTCTCATAATGAAGCTTTTATGCCTGCCTTTCAGATTTAGAAATTGCCCTCCCTGTGTCTGGGATTTGTGGGTTAAAGCTTGATGGCTGCTGCTCCAGAGGACAAACAATCTCTTACAAAAAACCCCCAAACCTTACAGAGTGTGGTACTGCCTGTCAGTCACCTGTAATTTCCTTTGTTGGCAACCTCAAAAGATGAGAGCAGAGCGGCCTGAGCCCAGCCACTGTTCCCAGGCAAAGACCCTGAGCAAGCTGGGAGATGGGAGGAGGTTTGTTGTGACTAATGCAAACTGATAGTCCTTGCAAGGGGATGGCAGTGCCCGGGGGCCCTTCGCCTCCTGTTGTTTCACGGGAGCCTCTGGAAAGCAGCCTGGGTCAGGAGCAGCTCTTAATATTCCCTCTCTGGAAGAGCAAATGTGTGCTGGCATTAATGAGCGTGGAAAAATTCTGTGATAGAGATCCTGCATATTTCAAAGGCATAAATTAGGGTTCAGATTAATGTTTTCTATTTATTTTTCTATTTCCTTTTTGAATTTAAGGTGGTTAAATAACAAATGTGCAGGAAGAAGAGATTTGTATTATGACATACAAGGAGCTTTAAGTGACACTGCTTGCTAGAAGGGGCTGGAACAGGGGAAACTTCCCTCTTGTTGCATGTGTTGTATTTTTTAAGGTGGTTATTTATTTATTTATCGCCAGCTGCTGTATTTCCCTAGCTTTTCCTCTAGCCCTTGATATCCCTCCTGACACGTTTTTCCTCTCTCTTTATACTGTTTCTCAGAAAGAAGCTATAATGCCATAAACAGACCATTACCAATTGTATTACCTTCTCCTGAATGAGCAACCTCTTCCTCAGATGCTGCCCACAATTTTCAGGCTCTTTGTCCTGCTTTGTTTTGAATGCCTGAGATTGCCAGCTGGGAAGAGAAGATAGAGCTTTCCCTTTGCTTTCTCCCCTGCCCACTCCTTCTTGTCTGGCTGTCAAATGTCAGATGTGATTATGCTGTCCCAAGGAGGGGGATCCTTGCTCTGGCACCATGAGAACCCACATCACTGGCGGGGCTGTGGAGGTGGCGGGAAGCGGGATCAGCCGGCCTTGAGCACGAGCAATAAAGTAGCCAGGTTTTACACACCCAGAGCCCTGGGCAGGCTCCCAGTTTAATCTGGAAATGACAGTGGTAAGAGGATGATAATAACAATAATGTGTCACTGTGGGTGAGGCCATTCCTGCTGCGAGTGGTCAGGAAGCTGGCGGCGCTTCTTGAAGGCGGCAGTGACCTCAGGTTCCCTTCTGCATCAGGATGCTTTGATGGCAGGGCAAAGCTGACCCTTCATGAGCCTGACAGCATAACTCAGAGAAAAAAAGGATGTGTGAGCTTAAGGAAGAGGAGGAGGAAGCAGCAGATAATGTTTTATCCTCCTTTTAATAAGGCTTTGCAGGAATAATTATGAATAAGGAGAGTTAAGAAAAACATCGTACATGGCTTGGGGTTATTTCATCAGAGTAGGAAAACTGTAGGGTACTGAAAGGTCTCTGTTGTGTTTCTATAACAGATTGGTAATAAACATGCAGGTACCTAGAGAAAACTTTCATGTATAGGAAACCCACTACTAATTAAAGTCCCAGGACGACAGACATCAGGTCCTTGTGCAAAAGGGGGAATTGTGGTTCAAACGCTTTCCCATTTTGCAGACAGCAGGGGAATGGGGAAAGATAAGTGGGTACAACAGGTTATTGTCAGGTCACATTTAGTGGTTAGATGGAAAAGGTGATGTCCAGGCTGTAGCTGGGGGGTTTGACACTGCCTGGGACTCAGCAGCAATAGGGAGCAGCAGCCTGTGAAAAGGAGCACTAGAGAAGAGGGAGATATGAAACCCCTTGTTCTTGTGCCACTGCTCTGCCAGGGAGCTTGGGTTGCTGCTGCTTTTGAATTTCCTACTACTTCTGCTCAAGAATACACCTGAGAATGCAGGTGTCTGGGAGTTCAGGCCATGCTGAAATGGCTCTTAAATGAAGGAGTTTGACTTTAGTCATCTAAATGCACTTATTTTAATGCAGATAAGAAGCCAACATAAATTAAATCTGCAGCCAAAATGGTGGCTGTTAGGAAAATGTTATATAAACCCAACATCAGCTCTCCAATAAATCAAACCAACATCTCTTCACATCCACACTTCCTTCAAAAATAGCCTAGTTTAAAAAAAAGATTTCTCACAAGTGTTGGTAAAATTGGTGAAAGAGGTAGGTACTCAGTGCTTTTGGAAACAAATCTGCATTGATATAGCAAAATGTAAGTTCAGTGTGTAATGATGATTTAGGTCCTTTGTCATGTTCTGACTGCCTTTGCTGTTCAGAAGTCTCTGGTTTTTTGCATGAAATGAGCAACCCCAGACCCCACAGGCCTTCACCCTTACAAGAGAAAATGAGTTGATGATTGGGAAAGCCTGAAGTGACAGAATAATGGAATAATAATATGTGATTAGAGGATGGCTAGTCTAGGAGACAAATGTACAGATGGAATAGCCTAAGTTAGAATGATCTGTGTATGTAAAAACTTACTTCCTCAGACATCTTAAAAAAATCATTCATCAATTACAATTACTGAACAGCTAATGCTTGGCTTTTTAAAAAAATAACTTACTATGTTAGTGACCACATTGAAAGCAGAAATTTATAAATAATTGAAAAAAAAAGATTGTAGATTAAAGGGTTTGGCCTAGAGAAAAGTACATAGCTGATTAGTTCAGTGTTTAAAACACAAGAATAGCAGTACCTGTTTTAAATAAGTGTTTTTAAAATCTTTCTTTGGTAAATGGCTGCAGAGACAAGCAGTGTTATTCAGAAATGTGTATCTGAAATTGTCAGTGGAAAAGTTGGTGTCTTAGGAGAAAAAAAAAAGGAGAGAGAGCCCAAAACTTAGAGTTTCAGATAGAGAGAAGATCTGGCAACACTGCCACAGTACTGCAGTTATGGCAGACTCACCATCTCTGTGATGAATCACTGTCTTTCTATATTTTCTTTCTAGAAAAGTTTCACTCTGTGTTTTTGAATCACATATACTGTTTTTTTCAGTGCCTTTTTAAAAGATACGTAATTTGGTATTTGTTAAAAAGCATTTAGCAGGTATGTATCAAAACTGTTTAGGCAAGATTGTATACATTACAAAGGCCAAAAATACAAGTAATTCAAGTTGATCAAATTATAGAATTATTGTTACCATACTGTAAATGTCATTGTGACAGAGCAACAAATTTCAAAATACTGAGCCATAGACATCTGTTAGCTTCTCAACTGCCACCATTATTTTGCTGCAGTGAATATGATTCTCATTTTTCTGTACCATTTTTAGGTTGTTTTTGTGCCATATGGGCATCTCTTGATATTTGGAAAAAACTTAAAATAGAGTTACTTTGATGCACAAAACTTGATATTGAATGTATTCTTTGTCCTCCCTTTATTTCTAATTTGCATGGAGTGTGATCCTTGCATGCAGAAGGAGGACAGAAAATAGGCACTTTGTTTATTCTGTGTAAGGCACTGGCTTCTGTTGTACCTTGTACCCTTATGAAATTGTTTAGGATCTCCCTCCAATTGTTTGCAAACAGCAATTCCAAAAAATAGTTAAGAATCTCTGCCACTCTGGCAGTGGGGTGAGCAGGATTTATCCAAGCTGTACTGCCCTGAGGAGTGTTCCTCCTGCTCTTGGCATCTCCAGTGCCCAGCAGCACATCAGCACTGGTTTAAATATTACTTTTCTCATGCTGGGAAGTGATGAGTACAAAAAGCTCCTCTTTCCTGGCTAATAGAAAATATTCTGACAAGATGCACCAAGACAGATCCTGGGCTGGAATTAGCAGGCACATATACATCAGCTGAGCTCTTCCTTCTTGTCCTCATCAATTAGCTCTTCTTGAGGAAATATCCTGCCATAAAGACAAATGGCTGTTTGATTCTCTGCTGGGAGAGTGGGGTGAAGGAGAGAAGAGACCCCCGAGGTGTTCTCTGCACCTACTCGGTTCGGTGTCAGCCTGTGGGAATGAGTGGCATCAGATTTTGGGGACCCACTGGTCACCCAGCTCTTTTGAGGGAGTCAAGGCAGCAGTGTGGAGGACAGGGATGCTGGGCCCTCGTCCTGCCAGGGCTGGAGGGCCTGAAACCTGCTCTGGCCTCCCACTCCCCTCTGCTCTCTGCCTGTCCCATGTCACACAGGTCGGGCTCATGGCTGGGTGGTTGTGATCAGTGGGCCATGAGCCAAACCTTCCAATAACTGTTAAATTACAATGTTCACTTTGTAAAATACTGGTAACATTCAGAAGTGACTGAAAGGTCAATTTTTCTTCTCTTCTAAAGACTCTTTGTTTAAATCTAGGTTTTTTCACAAATCTATAGTCTTAAATTCTCAGAAACACACTTTCTCCTATATTCTAAATCCAACTAGAGAACACTGGCTTATTTTTTTCACCCAAAAATGTGCTTATGAGAATGCTAATTTAATGCACTGAGTTCATCAATGATTTCCAGTTCTCTGATTCATATGATGGAATAAAATTCCACTGGAGCAAGTGAACTGCAAAGCCTTCTTCCTACAACATGTATCTCCAGGCATTAGAAACGTCCTCATACTGAAACAAAAATATGTGTAAGCCCCTACTGCAAACAGGGGAGAAGCCAAGCATGTTTTTGCTCAGCTGACAAGCTTGGGAAGTCAAGAGACAACTTAATTGAACAATTGATTCATCGACTGGATGAAGCCTTAAGTTACATGAATGACAAAACTATCAATTATTTTTTTAAAAACACATGGTATTTCTTGCGGCAGAGGCAGCATGTAGTAATTAGGGGTTGGGTTTTCTTGCTTTCACAGCTCAGGAGAAGAACTAGACTCCAATTCTAACTGACACAGCATAAATGAAGTGTACTTTCTCATAATGTAACTTTAGAAATCCTTCGCATCTTACATGTCACTTTATATTTTTCATGGGTTGTAAAGAACAGTTGGCAAAGAATAGCTGTCTTACTCCAGATTAAAAAAAAAAAAAGGAAAAATTCTTAGTCCTCCTCTCCATCTCCCCTTTTGTCCTTAGAGTTGTTTTTCTTCTTTGCTTGGTTTTCTCTGTGGTTGACAGGCAGGATATTGGTGAACAGCCAGGTAAGTTCCCAGCAGAGGTGTCAGGCAGCAGCTGAAGCTCAGCAAGGGGTTATTCCCAGAGAGATTCCTCCTGGGTTCCTGTGTGCTGCCATGGGAAACGAGACTCCCAGACTGCAAAAAACCCAGGAAATGAAGGAAAGTAGTGAGAGAGAGATTGGAAGAGTGATGTCTGCTCTCAGTTCTGTCTGGCCTGAGCTGCTGCCAGTTCTGCAGAGCTCTATCCCTCAGGTGAGCTCACTTGTCCCTGGTGCTGCTTCTGACAGCTCGAGCAGAGCTCACCAGGGCTGAACCTTCAGCAAAGTGAAGTCCACAGGGTTCTCCTGATCTCCATAAACTTATCTGCTCAGTGCTACCTCTAATTTTTTCTAAGGGTGAATAGAAACCTTAGGCCTTTATTCTACCTGTCTTCTGATTTATTCTGTACAAGGGCCTGCACACAGGTCTATAGTATTAAGGTTTATATCCCCTTGAAATTTCCCAGTGTTGACTTCAGGCTCCATAGAGTAAACACTACTGAAAATAAACCTTTCAGACCCCTTGGCAACAGTCTTTGAGCTCTCTGTGGACAGCAAGTTAAAAAACCCACATATGCTCAGTGAGATCTTGGTCCTGTTAATGTTATGAGCCCTCTGGTAAAGGAAATTCCAACATTTTTCTTTTTCAATCTTACCATAAATACAGGGAGAGCTGTCTCACATCTCTCTGTGAACTCTGTATACTGCTGATAATATCTAAACAGAAGCATTTGCTACTTCATGCACATAGATGAGACAGATTAGAAAAGAATTTTTTGTGAATAGGAAAAATCCTGAAGTTTTGAGCAACATTCCTATCTGCTTCCTGGCCTTATGCTCTTCTCAGTTTCAAAATTTTACCAGTTGTAGTGGGTTGACCATGGCTGGACAGTACAGCCACTCTTTCACTCCCCTCCTCAGCTGGGCAGGAGAGAGAAAATTAAAATGTCAGGATAAGGACAGGGAGAGGTCATTCACCAACCACTGAAGTGGGCAAAACACTCAGCATGGGAAAAATAATTTATTACCAATGAAATCAGAGTGAGAAACTGAGAAATAAAACACCTTGACCCCTTCTTCACAGGCTTAACTTTTCTTACAAAACCTCTACAGTCTCTCCCCCAGTGTTGCAGGGGGATGGGGAATGGAGGTTACAGACACAATTCATCCCACATTGTCTCTGCTGCTCCTTAAGGAGGACTCCCCAAACTCTTCCTCTGCTGCAATGTGAGGTCCCTCCCAGAGGAGACAGTCCTCCACCAATTTCTGCAGCACAAGTCCTTCCCATGGGGTACAAGTCCCACCAGCAAAACTATTTCAGAGTGGACTGCTCTCCACAGGGCCACAGGTCCTGCCAGGAGCCTGCCAGAGTGGGCTTCCCACAGGGTCACAGCCTCCTCTCAGGCACCCACCTGCTTCAGTGTGGAATCCTTTATGAGCTGCACTGGGTCTCTGCTCCACTGGGGTCCTCCATGGGCTGCAGAGGCACAGCTGCTTCACCATGGGCTGCACCACGGCCTGCAGAGGAATCTCGGCTCCGGCGCCTGCAGCACCTCCTGCCCCTTGGTGTCTGCAGAGTTGCTGCTCCTCTCACGCATTCTCACTCCTCTCTTCCCTTGCTGCAACTGCTTCTGTGCACCAGCTTTTTCCACACCTGCAGTCTGTACCCCACTGGTGCTAAGACAGCTGCTGGTGGGCTCAGACTTGGCTGGCAGCAGATCTGTCCTGGAGCCAGCGGCCCTTGGCTCTGTCGGACTTCGGGAAAGCTTCTGGCAGACTTTCACAGAAGCCATCCCTGTGACTCCCCCTCCATCAAAACCTTGCCATGGAAACCCCATATGCCAGTTACCATGGATTTGGGAAATTGACAGGCAGACCAAGGAGAGCAACACAACTTCAGCAGTTTATTTTTAAGGAATATGTGAGAACTAGGGTGCAGAGATTATGTACACACCCAGTTTAAACAGTGAAGGCTACTAACTGGTGGAACATCACTAGGATCTCAGTATACTCTTATATTTACAAGAAAATGGAGAGAGTAACAGTGAAAATTTTCACAAGAGGTACAAAACTAGACATACTTAGATACAAAACAAGAGATACTCACAAGAGATTTTGGGAAGCTGCTGTGATCTTGTAGAGTGTCAGCTCAGGACACATCAGTGGTGATGCAAAAGATATGCAGATTACCAAGGGTCATGGAAGCCCTACTGATTGACAGGCTTGTTTTCAATACTATTATTGTTAAGCTGCACAACTCTGTTTCATAATGCTGGTGATGCAAATAATGCACAGGACATTTGTGCATTCTGGAGCTCATAAGCTCTGAAGAGCTCAAAAGTAAAGTCCTTTGAAATGTCATTAGAAATCTGATTTTGAAAGCATATTGACTCTGAAATCTCCAGGTTAAATACCAATTTATTTCAGTGCTTGGGGAAACTGTATTACAGAAAAAAATGTCTCTTTTTGGGATAAAGAGGTAGGGGCTTTTAGTGTCTGAAGTGTGTCATAATCTTTCTCAAGACAGACTGCAGCCCTCTTTAAAAAAAAATGAAAAGGAAAAGGGGGAATTTAAACACTTGAGCCCAGTTGTAAAACCATTTTGGGTTTTGCTGGTCTTACTGACATCTGTGGGAGTTCTACTTCAGCTTCAAATCTATAAACCAGTGGGATTAAGGAATAAATACAGTATTTGGCATTTTAATTATTGGTAAGAAGTTATGAGACATAAGCATAATGCATAAAGAAGTGAAAGCTAAATTCAGGGTATCCTCCCTGTTGTTTATGTCAGAGTTGGCCTGACAGCAAAATATGAACTGGAACACTGTTTCCACATTTTTAAAGAAACATATTAAGTGTTCCTTAAGCTGATTAAATTGGTTTCCTTTTAGATGTACATCCTGTGAGCTAAAAGTCTGTATATACATTATATATTATACATAATATATATACATTATACATTGCCAGCCCTAGACATACATGAATCAGAACATTAAAATGTTGCTATTTTGAAATAGACTACAGTCCTGGGTTTCTTTTTTCTCTCTGGATTTTGAGCTTGAAAATACCATACTTTCTGTCTTTTCTTTGTAACCCCAGGAGACCAACACTTTCCTTTTTTTTTTTTCATTTTTTTTCTTTTAATAAAAAGCAATTGAGAGACTTCAGGAGTTAAATCTCACTGTCTGGTCCTAGCAGAAATGAATGAAATGGCTGTGAATATGAAATACCCCAGGACTTGCAATAGGAAAATGAGAGCTGACAGCTGGATGGTTGACATACAGGTAGTGTACAAAGGAGGCAGGAGTCCAAAGCCTGAGAGGCTGATGTGGGGTTTGACAGCTGGGCTTCTCCAGCCATCTCCAGGCAAGGCTCAGGCAGCTCCCAGAGACAAGGTGCTGGTGGCTCCACTGGTGGCCATGACCCCAATATGCTCCTTAGCCATTCTCCTACAAACTTCTCCTAAAAGTTCATATTTAACTCCACAAAACTGTGCCTACAAGGGTAATTAAAGATGAGGACTTGTACCCTCAAGTACCAATCTCTTCACTCTCGTTACCAGTGACAGAGCTTGAGGAAAGGGCTTGAAGCTGAGCTGGGGCAAGATTGATATCAGGAGAAGGTTCTTCCCCAGGGGGTGTTTGGGCACTGGAACAGGCTCTCCAGGGAAGTGGGCACAGCACCAAGTCTGAATGAGTTCAAGAAGTGTTTGGACAATGCTCTCAGGCATATGGTGTGGCTCTTGAGGTGTCCTCTGTGGGGGCAGGAGTTGGACTCAAGGATCCTGATGGGTCCCTTCCAACTCAGCATATTTTGTGATTCTGTAATTCTAAATGCTGTGTTTTTTTCAACCTCTAAAGCCATGGTTGATATTTCACTGTAGATGGTCATTTTTAGGGAGATTAGGTGCACTTAAGTACAAACTAATGGTACAGATGCATCCAGAGAATGTTTCACTGCATCCATAAAAATGACCTTTGAATTCTTAGAATGAAATACCTATGAATGGAGAATCCTCTCTCTTCTCCTTTGTGTCTGTGGAAGGACAACAGACACCTCACTTGGACTCAGCTGCTTGGGGTGTGGTGTTGCAGGCAGCTGACCAGACCTTGAGAAGTTAGGTACTGCTTTTCCCCCCAATTACTCATACTTTCCCCCAAGCCTAAAATAAAGCTGATCCCACTCTTCTCTAGTTTTTGGGATTCAAAGATAAGCACATTGTGCTATCTCTGGGAGATTGTGCCTTTTGGAATTATTTTGAGAGAAATCTTCTGTTCCTGTTGAATATTTCCTGTTAGCTTCCAGAAAGCCAGTAATGTAGACTTCTGTAGGAAGCTGGCAGTGTGCACTGGGAAATCAATCTGACATTGATTTACTTTCCCAAACAACATTCATTCTCCATTCCTTTTTGTTTGGTGGGTATTTCCTTTGGGTTATTTCAAGAGAGCTCAGAAAATCCCATTATATGATCCTGCCAGCCCCCCACGAGCCAATGTCCCCGAGCACTGAAGTGTCCTGCAGCTCTGATCACAGCACTCCAAAGCAGGAGCATGTTTATGTGCTGCCCGACTCAGATTGTTAATTTGGCTCAGAAACACAACTTTCAAAGCCTGTCAATACCAGGATTTTGCTTCCTTGTGGATGTTTGGTGATTAACTGCTTGTATCCCCAAGTGTGTGGTTGAACAAGGACCGCACATTTAATTCCAGGACAGTTATAAAGAGATTCAGCTGGTTTTGGCTGAAGTAGGGTTAATTTTCTTCACAGCAGCTGGTATGGGGCTGCATTTTAGATTTGTGCTGGAAAGAGTGTTGATAACATAGGGATGTTTTTGTTGTTGCTGAGCAGGGCTTACACAGAGCCAAGGCCTTTTCTGCTCTTCATCCCATGCCACCAGCAAGGAGACTGGGGTGCACAAGGAGCTGGGAGAGGGCACAGGACAGCTGACCCCAACAGACAAAAGGGATACTCCATACCACATGGCACCATGCTCAGCACAGAGAGATGGGGGAAGAAGGAAGGGAAGAGAGATACTGGGAGTGATGGCATTTCTCTTCCCAAGTCACCATTATATGTGAAGGAGCTCTGCTTCCCTGGAGGTGGTTGAACACCTGCCTGCCTGTGGGGAGACATAAATTAATTCCTTGTTTTTCTTTGCTTATATGTGAGGCTTTTGCTTTACCTATTAAACTGTCTTTACCTCAACCCACAAGATTTTTTCTGCTTTTACTCTTCTGATCCTCTCCCTGATCCTGCTGGTGAGGGTGTGAAAAAGTGGCACTGTGAGGCTGAGTTGCTGGCTGGGGTTAAACAACAATGCCACATTTTAAGAACATTTAAACACATTTAAACAACGTGTCACATTTTGTGGGAAGAGCATGCCTGTGATTCAGGGGTACAGAAAAACTTCCCACTGGGCATGCAGCAGTGCCCAGTGATGAGATGGATTTATTCAGGCTTCTGCCTCTGTTTGTCTATCCCTTACACTTACCACTAAAATACACCCACTTCCAGAAAGTAATGCATCAACAGATTGAAAGCTCACAGCATCCTACGTAACAATCTTTGTCAGAAAGTATCAAATACCACATTAAGTCGAAACTGCTGCAAGAATAACACTACTGTTACGTACAGAAAAATTTTGGCTAACGTGTGTATTCTCCATTTTTGGGAGCAGCGTCATGAGGTCTATATTGATGATAACTGCCAGACTTCAGCTCAGAGTGATAGAGATTTTTTATCTTCAGCATCTGTTCCCCTTTCTTCCTAAGCAGTACTTTCATTCAAAGTAAGACATGTAGATCTGAAATATTTTATTAAGTAGCTTGCTTTTTGCATTATATAGGAGCAATATAGAAAGAAAGCGTTCAGAAGTTGAACACCTTAGAGAAGGTCAAATTCTCAAATCACAAACCCAGAATAAATCTTGATCAATGGCTTGCAAGATTTCTTTACCAGAGGCTCTGTCACGAGGTACAGAAGAGGTAGTTCAAGTGACCTTTCAACAGGAAACTCCTGCTCACTGGACCTGCTGAAAAGCATCATCATAAGACAGGGCTTTGTAACCCATCTTTAGCACAGGCCTGTTTAAGAGCATGTATTTAAAACATCTTTCATCTCAGACTGGTCAGGAGTTTTCTGAAACTTACTCTGCTTGAATGCTCATTCCAGTGAATTTAAAGCAGTCTCATCTGAAATGGGCAAACATTAATGAGTTTGGACATTACAAATACTTTTTTTCTCCATGCAGACTTTCTGCACAGCCTGCCAAATGAAGTAGGGAATTTCATCCCTGAGGAGGTTTGGACCAGGCTGAGCAGACACCCTGGAAGCAGCATAGGTGCTGCTGGTGCAGTGTGGTTGTAGCTGTGAGAAATGGGCATCAACCTCCTGAGGTAACTCCAAGGGATCCTTTGCAAACTGGTTTTCTGTGAGGCACCCTGATGGCATCACTTTGATGAGCTTAGAGGTGGTAGCTTTCAGCTGAACCTGTCCTGGGTTCCCAGCACTAATCCCCATGTTTGTGAGTGGGAGCTGAGGGTAAAGGCACCTGTGCTGGCTGGAAGTCTAATTATGTTCCAACCTAGAGTGATTTGCAGGAGAGTTCAAACTATAAAACTCATAATTCTTTGTGACAATACCATCTGCCATGGGTGAACAATACAATCAGGGAGAGTTCACTTAGGACCTAGTTATTTCTATGGATAGAATTAACATTTTCTATTTTATTCATATAGAAGTCCTTTTATTTACTTCAGGCCAATACATATGGCTTCTAAAATAATGAAATGTGTAGAGAGATTGTAGTTTTTGAGATGATACTGGAGAACTTTCTAAATTATGTTCAGATTGATTAGCTAACGCTCATTTAGGAGGAGATCAAATAGTTGGTAACTCAAATGTAAATATATGCTTGATGAAATGGTCAAAATTATAAGGGTTGTTACATTTCTCTGGTCTTAAGATGTCAGTTGCTGTCCACACAATCAAGAGGAATGATTTTGAAGGGACTGAAAATGTATGTAGCTGTTGCAAAGTGGTTCTTTGCAATTTTTGTTTTCATGGCAAACAATTTGCTAAATATGGTATTTAAAATGGGCTGATATCCTTTCCCTCTTCTGCTAGCAGCATGGGCTATGTGCTTCCTTCCTGCTGAACACACATGTGACATGGTTTTTTGCATATCTCATTTTAAATTGTGTCAGAATGATATAACTCAGAGACACCAGAAAAGAGCCTGTACTTTAACACTTGTGTAGATATTGGCAGGACTACTGAAACCTATCCAGGTATATTTAAAAATCCAGAATGTAGAGTATATAATTTGGTCTTAGAATGACAAACTTGGCCCTTTTTTTTTTTTACATTATAAACTCAGTTCAAGCACTTACAGTGTTGTTATAGACTCTGAAGCTTTCATTGTTAATTTGCAGATCTCTTAGGATTCCCTTTTCAGAGCTAAATGCAGACTTGCTATGAGAAGAGACCATGTCCAATTGCATCATCCAGATCAGCTGATGATCCAATTTCTCATCTCAGTAATAGGGATGCCACTTCTCTGAAGTCCTTAATAGCCTTGAGATGAAAAATTGGCTTAACAGAGCTGCCTGTGGTTTGTTCATTTTCCTCCACAGTGCTACACTGTGCCTGACCCTCAGGATGCCTTGAAGTTAACAAAGAGTATAGATGAAGTCATGATAATTGAAATAGTGATTTAAATTCACTAATTATTCCCAGTACTAGACAGCTATTTTGCTGAATATATGCAAACCAGAATGCAACCAGACAGTTCCAATTAATTTTTTCCTTCCTACTATAGCTGTCTTGATGCTGATGTAACTCTGCACAATGATGACTCTGAGCAATCAGAACCAACAAGCAGTGAACTTACAGCTCTGGTATGGATACTGTGCCATCCTGTTGGGCTAGAAGATACTCTTCCTGTTCCTTCTATGTCTGCAGAAGAATTGAATTCAAATCAATCAAGTCCTCAAATGGGGCCAGAGCCTGTTTCTGAGCTGGGTGTTTGCTGTACAGCACCCTCATGGGGAACCTGGAAGCTGCAGGCAGGGGATGTGTCCCACCCCACTGGGAGCTCCTACAGGGTGTTTTGTATATGCTAAGTGTATTTCTTTTTTCAGACAGATAAATGCAATGGCAAAAATACTCCCCTGACTCCATTATTTCTAAGAAGGGAAGCTGTGCTTCCAGGTCCCTCAATGGGACCCCTGAGTGCAGTGATTTCAGGACACCAAAGAGCTTGGACACTAATTTCAATCTGTAATCTTTCCGGTAGGAGAGCTCCTTGGGTTTGGGAACAATGGTGCCCGCTTGCTTAGCTCTCCAGCTTCACACCCTCCCCTCTCACTGTCTCACAGCTCCATCTGTTTCCCTGATTTCCTGCCCCTGTGCTCTTCTGGGCTGGGCCTGAGCCCTGCCCCAGCCATCCCCACTGGGGAGATCTCCTCCAGATGTGTTTTATCCACCTCAGCCTCTCTTTGCAGTAAAAGAGGTTTTGGGCTGTTTCCTGACTGCTTCCCACCCTCTGTTTCTCAACTGGAAAGGGATGAAGTAAAATTACACCAGAAAGAAAAGATCTGCATCTCCAAAGAGATGCTAGGTGATGACAACAAAGAAACACATATTATTTACTCGTGAGCTCTACAAGTGAAGTATGCACTGCACAAAACAAAAGCATGGAGTCTGTCTCATCTGGTCCCATCCTAGAGAACTTGCCTCTGCTACTGCTCTGCACATATGGCTGCTTAGCAGGGCCTCCAGTAGTGACAAAATTGTCACTGAGCTCTCCCCGTTGGCAAATATAAAACCCCTTCAGCACTCTGTACCTGAAAATCCACTCTCTGTGTGCCAAGTTAGCAAACACACAGGTTTTGTTGCTAGCTTTTAATAATTTTTTTTAATTGTGGTGCTGGCTATGAGAATGTAGCCTGTCATATTTCAGGGGAATGGCACTCTATTATAAGTTATGCATTTTTATAAGTTTTATTTTATAAGTTTTTATAAGTTATAACGTTTTATAACATTTTATAAGTTAAGCAATCATCAGTTTGCACATGCATTTGTCCTGTTCAAATAAATAAAAGTAACTATACTCCAAAAACATCAAAGGGAGTTAAAGTACAAACCAATGTGGATTTCTATCTTTCAGTATTCATCTTTCTCCTTTTAAAATTTATTTTAGGGCACAAGGGGAAAAAATTACTGTTGTTTAGCTGGTTGGTAACAGCTGATGATACTTTATTTCAGTCCTATCATTCTTAATACAGCAGATAGTCACCATAATAACATTCATCAATAAATTCATTAAATGTTCCCATCTTATATGCTTCAACTGGAATTTCACTGTAATTTAGCACAACTGAAATGTTCATTTGAGACAAAGAACTGTTAATACCTGAGTTAAACAAAATAATTCTCTTTATGCCTGAGCTCTGGAATATTTTTGCACTGTTGCTTTAAAGTTGCATGTCCTGAGCTAAAGATTCAAAAATGCTGAAGAACTTCAAAGGGTTCATAATGCTCAAGTAATCCAACAAGTATTAACAGTCTCTCCTCCCTAAAAAGAGAATAATTACATGACTAATTAATTCACCACAGTAAATAATCCGCTGACATTTACAATAAGCACCCCCATTGGAGCCTGAAGTAAATATTAAGTTGCCTGTAAAACTATAAATAGTAAGAATTTTGATGCCAGGCAGTTTCAAAATACTGTGGAAAATAGATGAGCACTGGCTACATGGAATAAACTCGAAAGTCTCAGCAACATGACCATGGAGTGCACAACTCTGCGAGTGTAACCACGGAGCAGACACACCCAGTGCCCTCTGGCCATGCTGGCAGGGAGCACTGATCAGGATGTCCCATGAGTGACTAAAATGAAGGGTCTGACCTTTGGTTTTGATAGCTTCAGCCTGTCTCAGCTGGAGGCAGTGTCAGCAGGAAGCCTCCATTGTGTGTGGTGGGGTGTCCCCCTCGACTGCCAATGGGTGGCAAGGACAGCCCCGTGTAGGATGGAGGCAGAGCAGCCGTGGTGTGAGACCTTCAGGGCTGGGGTTTATGCACTTCTGGTCGCTGTCACAGCTGCTGATCTCTGCTGGCCTGTGGCACTGCTGGCCAAAGCTGCCCACTGTGCCCCTCCCCTCCATGGAGGCTGTGGGACCCTTCGGTTCCAGTGCCTGGATGGGCTTGTTCTGTCACTGTGCTCCGAGTGCTGGAAGCAGGAGTCTCTTGGCTCAGCTTCAGGGCAGGTGGCAGGCTCACAAAGTGATTTAACATGCCAGGGATGGAAACTGCAAGCAGAGAGTGCTCCTGAGCTTGGGATATTCCATGCAAACTCCAGTGCTTTGGAGTGCTGGAGCACTATTGCACCTTGACTACCAATTACTGCAGGTCTGGCACAGGGCACATAAAGCTCACATCTCTCTCCTTTCAGAGAAGTGCAGGCCCTTTGCAAATGCTGCCTCAAATTTGTTAGCAGAAAGGCTTCAGCTTCTATGTCAAGGATGAGCATCCCAACATTGACCACAGTGTATGGGCTCCTCAGTATGAGAAAGAAAAGCAGCTACTGGAGAGGGTCCAGCAGAGGCCAAAAGAGGGCTGGAGCATCCCTCTTGTGAGGAGAGACTGCAGGAGCTGGGCCTGCTTGGTCTGTCTGGGGAAGAGAAGACTGAGAGGTACATCAGTACATATAAATACCCCAAAGGTGGGTGACCAGAGGATGGTGTCAGACTCTTTTCAGTGGTACCCAGTGACAGGACAAGGAGTAATGGCCATAAACTAAACCACAAGAAGTTCCACATCAACATGACCTTCTTTACATTGAGGGTGGCAGAACACTGGAACAGGCTGCTCAGGGAGGTTGTGGAGTCTCCCTGTCTGGAGACGTTCAAAACCCACCTGGACACATTTCTGTGTCACCTGTTCTAGGTGACCCTGCTTGGCAGGGGGGTTGGACTAGATGACCTCTAGAGATCCCTTCCAACCCTAAAAAGTCTGTGATGTGCCCAGAGTCTTAGATTCTGCACAGCTTTACTTGAATTTTGCTGAATGCTTAGAAGCAGATTTATTAAGGATTTATTTTACTAAGCTGGTAAAAAAACAAATTAAATAACAGATTAATTTTATTTCACTGTTTCATCTTGATTGAGAAGAAGCTGAAGATTGTTCTGCATATGTCCCTTCCTCCTGAAAAGACACTTCTCCTGTACTTGGATGAATGTTTATTTATTCACTCGTAACAGTAACTCTATAATTAAGCAGATGTTAATTACATCCTTAATGCAATTAAATTAATGCAATAAATTATCACCTATCTTTTTATTAGACTCCGAGTAATTATTTATGTGCTTGTGATGTTCTGTTTACATGGCATAAAAGCTTAAATCTCCTAATCTTCCTGGTAAAAACAGTAAATATGTCTGGGAGAAGGTAAATCACCTAATGTGTTGGTCTGCCTGAACTCTTCCAGGGGGTGATATTCATTTTGAAGTCATTCAATCCTGACAAGAATCTTGTCTGAGAAGCCAAAGAGAAACAACATGCAGCATCTCTCTGTCCTTAATCACACAGTACCTTTCTGTAAATATCAGAGATTTACTGGTGAGCCAGAGGGAGAAGAAGGAAAAGCTAAGGTTAAGACTACCATTTGTGAATTTTAAATCACTAATTTGAAAGCAGGATGACAATTTAGACCTTTGAAGTCTCCTGGGCTGAATGGTGTGAATGTTCACTATCAAACCCTTCTGCTGCCTCTCTTTGGAGCTGTGACAGTGCAGCACATTTTGCACCCATGTCCTGACTGAAATTTGCTTCTCAGTATTAAAAAGCAAAATCAGTGTAGAGTGGAAACTCTTACATAGTCATTAATAAAAGGTTACAATTTGGATTGCTGATTCACCTTTGTTTTAAAGACCAAAGGGCTGAATTGTGTGAATCTCTGAAGAACATGAAAACACTCAGGTGAGACAGGCAGACCTTAGCATGTCAGGAGGAAAGAGGTAGCTCATGTTTCTGGCCTGGCTTTTCTACTTGCATCATTCATCTAAAGTCACCAGTCAATATTCTTTGAAGATCAAGTAATTTTTCTTGTAAGAAAGCAAATCAGCTTATTAGAGGTCCTCTCCAGCCACAGAGCAAGTTTGTTTATTGCCATTGAATTTTCTACAGTTTATAAAATATATGGGTTAATCACCATTACCACTGAATTAGTATATTAACTTTCTGCCTTATGTGACTGGAGTAATGAACAAAGGTAGGTTAAAATGGTCTCTCTTCTGCAGATGTGCCACGAGCAGCACCTGTGGCTTGCAGAACAAAGTGGCTTCTTTAAGACACACAGATCACTAAGGATTCAAAGGTTGTTCCAGAGCAATGTGTGACAGACTGCATGATCAGATCTGATCTGTGCTCGACTTTGATCACCTCTGCTCTGGTAAGTATTAAAGTTAGTTGGAGTGTCATTAAAAAAAAAAAACAAAACAAAAATACCCCCAACAAAACAGAAAAGAGAAAAATTAAGGGTGGCAGAGAGCAGGGCTTACCCCATTCCCAGTTAAAGCAGGTCTAAAAATAACAGTGGTATCTCAGGTCTGCAAAATTCGTTCATCCTTTTCATAAATTCTGGAAATAACAGAGTTATTTTCACATTTTCTTACCTTAACCTTTCCCAGATTTTCTCAGTGTCTCCACAGCAGGCATTCCAGATCCATTTCAGGTCTCCACTGCTGTTATTATTTGAGGTAATATCCCATATGCAATCCTACTCGAGTTAAATATGTTAATGAAATTAATATATTGCAAATATATCTGTAACCATCCCCTTGGAATATTTTATGGGCTCTGAAATGGGTTCCTGTTTAGTCCCTTGATACAATGGGAAGGTCTGGAAGAATAGGAAATAAAACACTGCCTGCAAACTCATGCCATGCCAGCTATTTCATGCCAAATGTTGTTCTCAAGCACCTGGCAAGCACAATTCATTCATTTTCCAAATGTCAGTGGCCAGCCAGCTCCTCAGGACGTTCCCTCCCAACACAGGGACACTTGATAGGCACAGCCGGGCCGTTCTGGCTCCAGCCTTATTCCCGCCT
The DNA here is from genome assembly GCA_013398075.1 of Notiomystis cincta. NCBI lineage: Eukaryota > Metazoa > Chordata > Aves > Passeriformes > Notiomystidae > Notiomystis > Notiomystis cincta. The sequence goes on from VZRX01021240.1 coordinate 98,383, forward strand.
CACGTGCGCCAACTGTAAGGACGGAAGCGCCTCCTTGCTCTTTTTATCTTGCAAGTGGCAACTTTTTCGGCTCTCCTTCCAATTTACTTTACTCTGCCATCAGTATTTTCACAGTAGTTCAACAGGGCTCTGACAGAGGCATGTCTGGAATACCGAAAATACCCCGTAGGTGCCTCGATGCAACAACTGGTTCCTGCTGTGACATTCCAACCATTAATGGCACGCTGCAAGCACCGAGCTCTGGGGGGCTGTGGGAGCCAGGCATGTGTGCAGGTCTCCTGTGGACACCATCATTCACCACTGCCCTCTCCAGGATACACAGAGTGCTCCACACCCAGTGCTGGTGAGGCAAGGGGAGGTGTCAGGAGGCCTCTGGCTGAGCCCAGGGCGCTCCACCACCTGCAGCTTTCCAGCCGTGGGTCACATCACCAGTCCTCTGCCCTAAAGCTCGTACCTACAGCTGGCTGGCAGCTGGAATGCCATCAGAGTGAGCTGAAAGAGGCCTTGTGCCCACACAGAGGGTGTCCTCAGTAGTGTGCTTGTGTGCAGCCCATCTTGCCAGCCTGTGAGATGCAGGCTTGGCCCCTGTGTACATAATACCACTGTACACAAATGGGCTTTGAGGTTCTCTGACTCATAAATAAAACCAAAAAGCACTTTTCATTTCCGTCCAAAATAAATTCAAATGATGCTTCTTCCAATGCCTGAAAATACATTTTCTTCAGTGTTTTCAATCTCTCTCATTTAGTGTGAAGAACGTGAGATGATGTGTGAACACAGGGTTTTGAAATGTCAGCCAATTAGCTACTAGTCATAAGGTGAATTGAAAGTATTTTTCCTTCTTTTTTTCTTCATGAGATGACATCTCACCTATCTGAACACTTAGCAGTCCCTATTTCTGACAGCCAAAGCCAGCAGTTGACATTTTTCATGTCAATCACTAAAACTTGCAATTTATGCAACCAAAAAATCCACCCTGATGCTTAAAATAATTTTAAAAGAAGTTTGTAAAAGTGGCCAGCAGCATTAATGATAGACTTTACAGCTGGCTATATGCTCTATGCATCCTGTATTTTTACCTATCTGGCAGCAATGGACTATAGAAGTGCTCAGCCTCCTGGGTAAAAATGAAGTTTACGTGTCCACACCGAGTTTCTGAAATGTCTCTGCTGCCTTCACACTGCTTGAGGGGGAGAAATGACCAATTACTGGCAGAAAACAGTAAAGCTGCAGTTTCCTGTTGCCTGAGAAGGACAACAAGTGTATGCATGCGTGCATGTGCAAAAAAACCAACAAACTCCAACCCCTGCCACCCAACCCCACCCTCCACGAAAGAAATGGGGCTTGGATGAAGCCCTAAATTCTCAAAGGTGTGCACCTGCCCACAGAGCCTACTGAGGACCTGGCACAAACCAATTAGCACTCAGGCAAATCAGGGAGAGATTGAGTGAAGTCTGGCTCACTAGAAGGGTTCTGTGGCTAAAAGTTGTCCTTGATCCTGCATTTGTTCACCTCTGGGGAAAAGCCCATCCTTCCTCTCAGTGTGGTCAGGCAGGAGACAGCTCAAAGGTGTGTGGTCAGGAGGCAACACGGATGCTTTGGAGAACTGGTATTTGTTTGGAAGGAGGGTTGGGTTACTGATCATGCCTTTCACTGGTCAAGTTCTCACCCTGTTCCTGGTGACATTTGCACTAATATGAAGTACAGAACAGCACTCTGGATGCAATTAAACCCCAATGCAACTGCTAGCTGTGTCAAGGAGCAGGGATGGCAGCACCTGATTACCAGCACACATGGCCACTGGTGTCAATGGAGCATTATAGTTTACTCTCTGAGTCATCTCCCCTTGAGGAAGTTGAATGAAAATAACATTTAACAAGAGTGATAAAGATTGTAGAGATAAAAGAGTGAAGAATCTGTTAGCAATATTTCTGTAGCAGGCAGATGACTGAACGCATTTCCAAATGTTACGTAATTTCTTGTGTGACTCAGAACACCACAGTCTATGGAGCATATGCAACACTTGGTACAGCAGCAAATCACTGTAAATACCAACAGCATTTCTGCAGTCTGAGGAGACTTTCAGAGACATAAACCTGCAAATTTGCATTAAGGTTCTTTTCAAATAGGGAGCTAGTATGATTATGCAGTGGTTAGATTTTTTTGTTTGTTTGCTTTATCATATCTTTATGAACAGCAGGAAACTGAGGCTGTATAAACTACTTTTCTTGGAGAAATTTTACACAAGGAGTTAATAAAATGCATAACTGACTCTTTTCAGTGGAACTCAAGCCAGCCTGCTGTAACAGCAAGCTGTTGTTTTTTGCAGATTTCGGACACAGATGTTTCCCTGAACATTTAATTATTAAAAGGAGGCCTCCTGATAACTTCAGTTATTCCCAAAATTTAAAAATTGTATCACAGTCCACTGAGTATCTTCTGCTGAGAAAATGATGGACACCTGTGGTGTTGCTGACCACCTGATGCTTCCTTGGTGTTGCTTTATGTCTTTGCCTCCTGAGCCATCTTTGCTGTGCTTCAGTGTGCTGTTCCTGCAGGACTGCCTGAGGCTTCCCAGCCCACTTCTTGCCTGTATTCCTCCCTGCATTGCAACCCCAATTTGTGGGTTTTGCCCATTTATTCCCTTCACTCTTGTGTGCCTTCTGTCAACCCCCTGACACTCTTCTTCACTCTCTATGGCTCACGTTTTCTCATTCCTCTCATCTGCCTTGTCCAAACATCCTCCCACTTTATTCCTGCAGTACACCCTCATTTAAGATTCCTCTGTAAGTAAAGAACTCATTCTCTTGTCCCTCAGTTCCTTCTCATCACACCTCTAATTTTCACTTTCCATAATAATTATCATAGAATCACAGAAAATAGGCCATTAATGGACATTCTGCAGTCTTTCAATTTGTAGTCTTGTTCAGAGTAAACATATTAAATCTTCTTATTCCTGGGGTAATCTAATTCAAAGATATTATTCTTACAATTAAAGAATTTCTCTTTATGCCTAACTTGGATCTCAATGTTCATGCAATTTAAGTCCATCTGTTTTTTTCTTAATCCCCATGGGCTTGGAAAGCAGCTTTCTGGAGCAGCTGTTTGCATACTGGTTACTTCTCAGTCTTCTATTCCATTCATAGTCCTATCTAACAAATGCCACTTTCATCTGGGTCCAATATTAACCATTCCCTTAATATTTTCCCCTATAAACAATCTCTTCCCCTCCCTTTTAACAAATATAGGTTCCCTGTAGCTTTTCCTTTCCCCTTTCTTCCTTTCCCCCATGCTTTCCTAGTTCTTCTGCTTTAGATTTCAGCATGTCTGTACCTCCCTGTTCCTAAAGGTTCATTTCCAGTCTTTCTGACAATGCCTGTTCAGCTGTGTATCACTGGTGCATGTGGAGGCTTGTTGCAGCCTATGCCAGGAATGTGTTGTCTTGGAATGGCAGGAATGCATGGAAGCCATCCACTGCAATGTAAATGTCTTTCAATTACCTTCTCCTTGCAGGATGTCTTTTTTAGTCCTAGCCCCTGTGAAATGCTGCTGGTGCTCTTCTGTCTTCACTGTTTCCATGGCAGCCGATCCCATCCTTTAGTGACTTTCTCATCAGTGGCCTAAACAAAATCTAGAACTGAGCTGTCATAATTAAATGGAAGGCAGTTTACAATATTTTTGAAGTCTTGGTGGTATTACGTGATAAAAGTACTTTGCAGCTAAAATTGGGTAAGTAATTAAGCACCATTACCTTGAATGATGATACTTTCTGAGGTATTCTGTGGAACATATCCTGAATATAGTAAAATTGCAATGTTAAATAAAGTTAATGACACTGTTCCAAAAGTACAGAATGTAATGGTTTAATTAACCCAGAGTTACAGCAGTCTGAGTTTAAGTAACTCCCTCCCCCCCCAGCCCCTTCCTTGACAGCACTCCTGGTTCAAGTATTTCACTTGTTTGCCTTTGGAATCACATCCAGATTTGGATTCTGACTGAAATCCCCAAATCAGAGCCTGTAGTTCCAATGACTGATTCAAACCCCAGATCTAAATGCTTTCACCTTTGGCATATTTTGCAGGCCAGATTTAACATTTTCACAGACTGTGGTTTTCAGTGTAATGCCTGATTTCCCCCTTCCCCTCCCCCCAAAATGTCTCTGAATAATAACCATGGGGTGTTCAGGAGTTGGGAAATTTTTAAATTTGGGTTGTTCAGATGAAGAAATGTAAAAGTAGGCAGCCATTCTCAAAACTCTTGGTCAAAATCTGTCTTTTGTGGTTAAATACAGTGTCTCTGTCAAGCTGCTACCCAGTGAACCAATCTGTAAAGCTGAGAAAGGCAAGTCTCAAATTAATGTATTGATCTCAAAGGAATTCAGGTACTGTTGTGGATTAACATGCCTACTATTGTGAAAGACACCACCTGAAATTCTACTCTTTGACTGCATTCTGTACTTTCTTCCAGTTTGGAGAAATCATCTTTAAAAAAGAGCAGAGTTCAAACCCCATGGTTTAAAGCCTATGATTCACCTATCATTTATTGCTCTTTCACCTATCATTTATTGCTCTTTAGTTAACTAGTATTGAAGGCACTTAGAACATAAATTCTAGTCCTTGTCTCAATGTATGTGCCTCAACTTCCACAGAGCTGCCTGATTAATCAGGGTAAGACATGGAGGAAGACACATGAAAGCTCAGGCAGGAGAGCAACCCCAGATTTCCAACACAGGATGTATTTTCTTCTGTCCAACAATCCACATGTATGTGTATCAAATCCAGAAATCATCATATTGCACCATCCCAGTAAACCACAACCTTCAGACTCCTTGCTCTTCTGATTTGAGAATCAGCTTCAGCTGCATGGCCAATCTTTTTCACAATCTTAGTGTGGGAATTTGTAGAGGAGTTCCTAATCCAGCAGATACCAGATTTTTGTCCTAATAACGTCAGCATTACCTTGGTTTCTATGAATTCCGAAGAACCATCAAAAATCTTGGTGTATGGCATCACTTTCAGTATTTTTCTTTTCAGTTCCCACACACTGCATTTAAATCACTGTCCTGACACTGGAGACAATGGGAGTAGATTTGAAATTATAATACAGCTGCACAGAGCAGCAGACAGCATGGAGAAGGGACCCAATGAAAACTGATGTGACATGTGCAGTTTGTTGTGGGGAGAACTGGAGGAGAGATGGGCTCCACAGCCACAGAGAGCTAAAAACACTGAACAAGTGGCCCACAGAAACCCAAGTTCCTGGAGTGAGTGGCTGAAGTCTCGGGGCAATGTCCACATGCAGGCCAAAACTGATTAAGTTGAATTTGTCAGAACTGGGAGGTGGGTGGGCAGTGAAGGACAGAAAATAATCAGAAAAACAGTGATGGCACAGCAGAAGTATCACTAAACTCATTTTTGCTGGTGATAAGGGAAATCCTGGTTTTATTTTTCATTACTGAGAAAAATTCAAAACCCTCTTGAAGAGATGACATTCAGTAGACTGCCAGTTTGCACCTAAAATCTCCTAGATAACCAGTCCCAATGGATTGGGAAAAGCATTAGCTCAAGCAAGCACATACTGACATGATGAAATTTAGATTATTGGGTTAAAAAAAGCTGTCTGTTCCCTGTTCTCCCCCCCATCCCCTCTTTGTAGCAAATAAAAGGATGCAACATGAGAGATTGTTATCAAATTCTGCTACCAGCTTTATTTTTGCTATTGGTTTTAAGGGGGGTGAGGGATTTGTTCTACTGTTATAGAACAACACATGGTTATGGTCACAACATAACTGTTCAGACAGAGGAAGTGTTTTTTTTTCTTCTAGTTTATAGCCACTGACATTATAGACTGTTTTCCTTAAAGATGTTGAGTATGGAAATTATATTTACCTCCTACAATGGTGGGAGGTGTAATGTCTCTTAGTTTGCAGTCTCTGTGTCCAGTAGAAAAAAACAGAGACTGATACTGTAGATGGCTCAGCTACAGAATGCTGGCATACCCAGCTTCTTGCTCAGACTTAACATAATTTCTATTTTTGGCTGTTTCTGTGAATAATAAATGAGAGAATGAGAAGACTACTTCATTTGAAAGGCTTATTTAATCTGCCTTCTCTTAATTTGCTTTGTTTACTGAATTACATTTCCATAGGAGACTGGCCTGTAGAACCGTCTCCCCTGACTAAATGGTTCAAATGAGCTATGAGTAAAACCATTTAGATACAATTCACAACCATGTTTTATTAATAACAACTAGGAACCTTAGTGAGGCTCAGGATGTGCTGAATTCTCCAGGCTTTTATCTTTCCATCTATGCTATTGTCAGAATCTTTCCATACTGCATATCTTAACAGAGCATTTAATAAATATGTAATCATAGAATGTCATTAAAAGTTATGTAAAGAACTATTTCAAGGTTTTTAATTTAACTCTTGTAAAGAGGTGTTTACTTCTTTTAAAGTCAGCACTAGAAGTCTGTATCTGAAAGGCAAGTTGTAGCCATGTCTCAGAATTTCTACTTTCAAAGTGAACCCCTCCTTCAGAAAGCAAATGCCAACAATTCCTCACTGTTTTTGTTCCTTATTGCTTTTCTGATGGAAAGGCAAACTAATATATATATATATA